>JAAFCE010006156.1:7607946-7633303 GCA_013389805.1 Trigoniulus corallinus | reverse complement strand
CACTTAAGGAATTGCGCTGGCGGTCCTTCATAACGCACTAGCACAAAACGTCATCAAAATGTCATCAGTGGCGACGTGATTAGCGTTGAAGTGTGGTGATACGGAACTAGGCATTACTATGGTGATACGGAACTAGGCATAGTTCCGTAAGGCCATGCGCTAACACTATTAGCATAGAATTAGACGACACTGCACAAAAAGCAGTGACATCACAACGCTACTTCAGGTACCGCACAGTAGCTACGCCACGCAAGTCCCACTAGATTCTGACTGGCTGGCGGTTGAGCTGTTTGCTTGGAAAATTGCGGAGGATAAACAGATACGACGGCGGCGTGACGTGACTACAAAAAAGCGCTACATTTAAAGAATTGAGCTGGCGCTCTTTCATGAAACGCTAACACAAGGCCATCAAATTTCATCAGCGTCGACACGATTAGCACTTTAGTGCGGTGATACGTAACTAGGCATAATATAGCCACACCATCAAGCCTAGTAAAACATATCGCCCCTGTGTCCATTCAGAGGAACAACACGAGTACCCGACTGTGCCACAGGCGGGAGAAGGGTTAGGAGTTGGTGTTGCTTTACCCTGTATATATAGGGAGGCCTACATGCCACGTGCCAGCAAAACAGTTCCGCGTGTCATAGGCTCGCCACCTCTGCACTACGTTGTTAAGACAATTTTGGATATTAAGCTGTACCCAGTGTTTCCAAGAGGTCACCTATGCCAGTCCTAGCTTTGGCTGCGTTGCTTAACTTTAGTGATAAGATGAGAACTGATGTGTCCAACGCAATACAGCTACTCCTCACCAATGCACGGTCGGGTGCCCACGGACGGTATTTTCAAGCAGCCATCCGCCGACCTAATGCTGAAACCCCTCTGCTTATTTACAGTTGGCCTATTTTCCTTACGCGGCGCCTGATTCTTTCATGAGCAGGTGACAACGTAGGTACCACACGGAACCCCCGCCTTATCTTCCATCTGACGAAAGCGGAGCTCGATACTCACCCACGTCGGCCAGGTTCGAGCCTGGAACAACGGCAGCACGAATATATTCATTATTTCTGACTGAGGTCTCGGGGGAGAAGGGAAACTTGTGTAGAGCATTTGGGCTCTGAAGGGGGAATAAAATCACGGTTCTCAGGAGGTGGACTTACTACTCATGCTAATAATTTATAGATCAATGAGATTAATCTCTAGGTGTGTCCATTCCTCCTAATCACTGGCGTCGCAATGGCCTCAGTAGGACTAATGGTCCGAAAATAAATCAGCTAATAGGGCAGTCCAACCCCTTCCTCGACATGGATACCTGAGCACCCTATCTGGCTATATAATTTGATTACTTGATGATTTACAGACGGCTCATATGACACCCTGAATCGTGTAAAAAGTCTCTTGGGTAACATATTATGAGAACCCCAAATATTTCATCAGTTGGATTTGTTGAATAGCTGAAAAGAATGACTCAAGCAGGGTTGAACCCGTTAACACCCTGAAGCGGCCATGGCACCACAAATGTGAGCGAAAGAGGGGACCAAAAGATGATATCAACGCCAACTACGAAATTGCAATTAAGCTTACAATCGCAGGCTAAACAAAAATCAATTAAACCCTGTTCTCGCCTATGGTAGGGTAGGGTACCCGCCTTGACTTTCTAAATGGACACAGGGGTGGTATATTGGACAGTATTTTCCCGCAATCCTCTGTCTCCCAAAGCTGTAACCCCAGCTACGTAGGGCATGAGTTGCGGACAAAATCATAACTGCACATGAGCGTCTCTCTACGTAAACGTATCAAATACCTACGAATCTACGTAAATCTCGCCTCTCTTACACAATGTGTGCAAGTACAGGAAAACCTCTTTAAAACGGAGCCTGATCGTTCCTGTATTTTTTGCCGTTTTCACAGGTTTCCGCTTTAAAAAGGGCTGTGTTTTAATAAAACCCAGTACAAAATTAAGATCACCTCTTATTAGGATGATGAAATTTAAAATAAAAGTCCATAAACTAAAAAGTTACTCTGCCCCCACACAGGGGCTGATCCAGAGGCGGATCAGGGGCTGTACTTCAAAAAATTGCACCCCAAATATCTTTGATATTCAGAATCCCTTAGTATAAAACTAGCTAGCAATTACAATAGGTCCTCCACTGCCCTTTAGACAATGTCCTATGTTCAGTGGTTTAGCCAACTGCAGATTGGACTGGCAGAATTGAAACGGCAATAGCAAATGCAAAAATGCCTCATCAGTTGCAAAGTTGAATCGTGCATCAGTTGACGGATGCGCCCCAGTGAGGCACTGAGAGAATAGCAATGGCTGCATTGCTCCCCCTCAGATCAGCCCCTGTCCCCACATGTCTTCTAAAGTAAGCCTACATTGTCGTTGCTTCACCATTGGGTAGTTCTGTGTGTATATGGCCGTAATGGTACCCAAATGGAACCCAATGGAACCCAAAACATACTCCATTTCCGCGTTGGGTAGTTTTCCGGTTTAGGGTACTATTTTCAATGGGAAATTAATCCGTTCCGAAATTTATTTTCCGTTTGGCCAGGTTTCCGGTTTATGCGAGGTCCGGTTTAGGCAGGTTTTACCGTATAACGTGAGAAATATCAGCAAACGCTTTTCCTGTCTATGGCGGGGTCGGGTACCCACCCTATCAATCTGAATGGACACCATCATCATCAGACCCTTATCCCGCCTGTGGCAGCCGGGCTCTAACCCTCCACTTCCGAATATCTCCCCCCAGGTACCCGTCCATCTCACCCACTACCATATCATTACGGACAACCTGCTCCCCAGTCTGCTTCGGTCTTCCCCCTGCCCCGGATGCTTCACACCATCTGCATTCCTGGAATGGACCTAACGAGCTCATCCTTTCCTCATTACATGTCCATACCACCTCAACCTAATCTCCTTCACTTTTTTGGACGGTGTCCACCACCCACAGGCTACCTCTAATAGACTCATTCCTAATTCTATCAGCTCTAGACACGTCATCCCTCTTAATGGACACGCGGGCGATATACTGGCCAGGGTATTTCCGCAGTCGGTTGCCGACCAAAGGGAGCGGCGAGTTGCGTTGGACACACCAGTTCTCGTCTGATCACTGAAGTTAAGCAACGCAAGCCCAGTTAGTACTGACATGGGTGGTCGCTCGGGAAAGCTGGGTACTGCTAATACCCAATAATCGTCTCATTAGTGTAGTGTCTGTGCAGCATATGCATCAGAACTATACAGTGGACGGGTCTCTAATGACCTCGTAGTTGACGGGACCTTAAACTCTAACAAACAACAACAGCCGACCAAAGCTGCAACCCCTATGCTTATCTATCGTCGGTCTACTGTTTGTTGGGACACTCCACCGACGCTAGGGGGGGGGGGGCGAGCTCCCCTACACTGTATAGGTAAGAACTACGTAAGTAAACCTCCAACTCAAAAGCGACTTCCACACCCCTTCATAGGCTGCCGTAGGTTGGATCACGTGGTATACTTACGCGATTCCATAAGGGATTTTGCAGTGTAACTCTACTCCCCTATTACTCACCTGGTCGGTGCACAATGAAGTAAGATGCTTTTCTTCATTTTAAAGACTTGATATTTACAAGGAATAAAAAATAGAAATCCCACAAGAAGTGAATGTGCACTTCTCCGTATGATTAATTCGCTAAAAGCTTTACACTCTTGTCTTTCTTCACATCTTTTATACACCTTCCTTTTTTTAACAACTGCCTATTCAATTCACCTTTAGATTTATTTGGGTATCAAATTAAAGAATTCATTGGATGAATTAAACTTCTTTTCAATTCATCTTACCGAATAACAAAAAGAAGACATTTGACATTTTGTAAGCAACAGAAGAATATCCCAAGTCGAATCACTTCACCGGGATAAACCCTGGGAACACTCTTTTCACATATTCCTAGTCTCTACCATCATGAAGGGAGCGGCAAGTTGCGTTGGACACACCAGTTCTCGTCTGATCACTGAAGCTAAGCAGCGCAACCCCAGCTAGTACTGACATGGGTGGCCGCTTGGGGAAACCGAGTACGGCTAATACCCAAAAAGTCGTCGCATTAGTTTAGTGTCTGTGCAGCCTCTGCATTAGAACTATACAGTGGTCAGGGCTCCAATGACCACTGTAGTTGAAGGGCCCTAAGACACCAACGTCCTTCTGCCATATTTGCTTCTTGCCAAATCTGCAACTCCCAGATTCTCGAGAAACGGCATTGGTGTCAAGGGGGTTAAGAAACATATCAGCAAGAGGCCCCAATTCCGTCTTTAAAAGAGGCGGTCTGAAAAGTTCACAAGAATGCCAACGTTCAAGGTCACCTGTGGGCAGAAAACCCCTTCTAAGGCAAAATATGCCTGGGTGGTCAATGGAAGTCCTTGAAAACTGTGACTAGAGAGGTTGGCGGATATATCAGAGATACTTCTAGAACTAGGACCCTGTGGAATTACACGGCTGCTGTGAAGTCATCTAACGCAAACCCAGTACAATACCAATTTGGACAAGGCGAAGAAAAAAATCTGAACCCACCAACTTGTACATGGGCCTGTAACTATCATCATCCATCTTACTACCGAACAACAACCCGCTAATTAACTTGGGGCCGTGCTGACATCCAATGTTTATCAATGACTGGAACCGGTTTCAACAGGGAGGTCAGTATTCATTGCGAGTTCCTGTAATATATGGACAAGCCCGGAAGGCTTTCTTTTCCTGCAAAATTCACTTTGAATCTTATCCATTTGAAATTCCTATTTCGTTTCCTGACAGCAAAGAAAAAAAGGAGGGGGTACAAAAAAAACATAACTACAAAAATCTCTTTATTGGCTCTCATTACCAACAAGAATTTCTGAGAACTTTCTTGACTATTTTGCCCACGGGCCAAAGAGTCTTCGGAGGTAAGCTAGGGCAATACTTCAACTTGTTGTTATTGTTATCAAGTCATGTAACGCCAAAGGATTAATGTATTTGCAAAGTCATACCCGTACACAACATGCCACTTTGTACGGTGCTGTGTTGTAAATAATAAATGGAGAAAAAGGGTTGGTGGTACATTCACAAATCAATGAAAAGTAATTATTCAGGCATTTAAAAGGAACTTAAGTGGTCATTCACGTATTACGATGAGCGTGCCGATATTCAATTTATTACATTATTCCTTCCTTAAAATATCTATCAAGCATAGGTCCCACCCCCACGGTATATTAAGGCGCGTTTACATGGTTCACTTTTTTGTGATCATCCTTGATGATACCCTCAAAGTGACGGCCAAGTGAACCGTGTAAACAGGATCATCCAGGATGACGGGGGAGCGGCGAGTTGCGTTGGGCACACCAGTTCTCGTCTGATCCCTGAAGTTAAGCAACGCAAGCCCAGTTAGTACTGATATGGGTGGTCGCTCGGGAAAGCTGGGTGCTGCTAATACCCAATAATCGTCACATTAGTGTAGTGTCTGAGCAGTATATGCATTGGAACTATGCAGTGGACGGGTCTCTAATGACCTCGTAGTTGACGGGACCTTAAACACCAACAAACAAACAAACCAGGATGACGGATGAACAAAGTTGGATCGGGTTCAACTTTTTGATCACTTTGGATGATTGACTGGGGTAAATTCTCACACATGAGTGTGAATTTCACACATGAATGTGAATTTTCAGACATTTACATTGAAGTAAGTGAATGACACAGTTCACTTTGGATGATCCGTGTAAACACAAAGTGATTTCACATTTTGAGTGAAACAAAGAGTGAAACCATAGAAAGTGAACCATTTAAACCGGCCTTTACAGCAGTTCATCATCTCCATCATCATTCCCCCGCCAATGGTAAGAACGGATCTATGGGTTCCGGCCCCCATCTCTCACCTATCTCCAAGAGAGCGGCTGTATTACGCTGGACACACCAGTTATGGAGCTGTTCTCGTTCGACAATTGAAGTTAAGCAACGCAACCCCAGCTAGTACTGATATGAGTGGCCACGCGGGAGAACTTGGTACTGCTAATACCCAAAAATCGTCGCATTAGTGTAGTGTCTGTGCAGTCTCTGCAGTAGAACTATGCATTGGACGGGGCTCAAATGACGTTGCAGTTGATGGGTCCTAAAACACCAACAAAACAAAAATTACATTATTCCTTCCTTAAAAATTCTGTCAAAGCATAGGTCCCACCCCCACTGTATATCACAGCAGTTCATCAACATTCCCCCACCACAGGTAAGAACGGATCTACAGGTTCCGGCCCCCATCTCTCGCCTATCTCCACGAGAGTTGCTGTATTGTGCTGGACACACCAGTTCTAGCTCTAGTTGAATACAATGCAAGCAGCCATGATAGGCCAAATTAGCAGTGGAGAGAATATCTCTCATTTCTAAAAATTTACTCATTCTAAAACCCAAAGAAACCTGAAGCATAACATCTATTCTGCCATACATTGCCTGTCCACTATAATGGCACCTTCTTCCAGAAAGTTCATCACCTTATCCTCATCAAGAGCATTCCATTGCCGAATGAACCTTGGAAAAAAAAAGGACCAGTAATATCTGTTCGGGCCCTGATCTCCTTCAGTTTGAACAGATGATCATTTCTCTCCCTATATTCTGCAAAGGATAACCTGCTATCTAGAGGACCCTCATAACCTATTTTCAACAGTCTGCTAAACAGCTTAATGCTATCAGATGCCCGCCTCTGACAGATTGAGTCCCACCCTAATTCTCTGATCATGCCCGACAAACTCAATCTGCGAGAGAACCGACTTAGCACAACTCTTGCTGCCCTCCTTTGGACCATTTCAATTTCCCAAGATAGGTCTTGCCTAAACGGAAACCAAATTGGACTACAGTACTCCACAATTGGCCATACCAGTGAAAAGTAAGCTATTTCTTTTACTTCCTTTGTGCTGTCCCCCAGCACCCTTCTAACCAACCAGAGAGCACGCCTAGCCTTCCCGATCAATTTGTCAGTGAGCTCCTTCCAGGTGCCCCGAGTGTTTAAGACAACTCCAAGGTGCTTGTGGGTGTCAACCCTTTCAATCCTCACACCACCTATGCTATACGAAAAATCAACCTGCTTGTTGCATCTGCTTATTCTAAGAAAGCTACATTTGTGCAGGTTCAATGGCAACTCCCACCTTCTACTCCAATCATATATCTTGTTTAGGTCTTGCTGCAGTTCTGTGCAGGAAGACAACCCTTCTTCCACCACCCTTGCCATGCATGTGTCATCTGAAAACAACTCAAAAGTTCTCGCCTGAACACTGAAGATAAGCAATGCAATCCCAGCTAGTACTGACATGGGTGGGCGCTTCGGAAAACTGGGTACCGCTAATACCCAAAGCTCGTCGCCTTAGTGTAATTGATGGGCCCTAAAACACCATCAAAACAAAAAAAACCTCAGTCAGTACTGGCATGGGTGCCCCTGCTTGCGAACACTTCGCACTGCTAATACCCAAAAATCGTCATAATGGCGTAATGTTTGTGCAGGATCTGCAATAGAACTACGCAGTGGACGGGGCACTAAGGACCTCCAGAGTTCAACGGTCCTAAAACAGCAACGAAATAAACCTATCTACACTCTATACATTAACTTAACTATTCCCATGTCTGCTTTGGTCTTCCCCTGCTCTGGGTGATTCCAATAATCTGCATCTCTGGAATAGAGCTAACCAGCTCTTCCTTCCCTCTTCTCATTGCAACATAGTGGCACAAGAGATCGGCAGAAGATTCAGGGCAAAACTGAAAGCTATCATAGGCTGCTCGCAAACTAAAAGGTTTCAAGACGATAAAAAAGGCCCATGAACCCTCATCATGTGTAGGCAGTGGAGGCCAAGGATTGACCAAAATCTTAACGCACAATAATGGATCAATCCTTCCAGGACCTATTACCCGGACTTCGGAGCGTACTCACTGACATTTCTCCACAAATTCCACCTAAATATTCATTAACAATGGTCACTAACAATGTCCAAGCAAGAGACATACTTGGCCACCGTGATCCACGCAACAGACGGGACACACCAGTTCTCGTCGTCTGATCACTGCAGTTAACGGCGCAACCCCTGCTAGTACTAACATGGGTAGCCGCTTGGGAACACTCCTTACTGCTAATAACCAAAAATCGTCGCATTAGTGTAGTGTCCGTGCAGTCTCTGCATAAGAACTACACCGTCGACGGGGCCCTAATGGCCTTGTAGTTGACGGGCCCTAAAACATCAACGAAACAAAAAAAATTAAGAATTGATTTAACCACCAAAAAATTTTTCTCAGATAATTAAATTTATTACTAAGAGAAGGCTACCTAATCATCATCATCAGCTGAATGAACAATTTCTCAGGGTCATTGGCCCGTTTTATGCATTAAATTCACGTGTTAAAAGAAGCATTATTCAATTCAAGCTGCGAACTAAAAAAACAAGACAACACCGAAAGGGATAGCAATTCATTTTATGAAAAAAAAAAGCCAAATTACAGAAAAATACGTTTTCTTTCTTCTACTGTCAGCAGGTACGCAAAAGCACCTCCAAAACCCTTCAACTACAAGGTCATTAGAGCTCCGTCCACCGCATAGTTCTAAATGCAGAGGCTGCACAGTGACTACACTAATGCGACGATTATTGTGCATTAGCAGTACCCAGTTTTCCCAAGCGGCCACCCATGTTAGTACTAGCTGGGGTTGCGTTGCTTAACTTCAGTGATCAGACGAGAACTGATGTGTCCAATGCAGTAAACCTTTCCCCTTTTCTAGCCTATGGAAGGGTCGGGTACTTAACTGACACAATGGCGAAATATTGGACAGTATTTTTCCACAGCCTGTTGCCGACCAAAGCTCGAGCTCCTATACCGAGGCCGGGGGAGGGGGGGGGGCGAGCTACTACACCTGGAAATTTTCGTCTCATCTACCAGGTGCATAGTAAACGAACACTAGACCGACGATAAATAAACGTAGGAGTGCAGCTTTCGCCGGCAACCGGCTGCAGAAAAACTATGCCAATATATCCCCCTTGTGCCCATTCAGAGGAACAAGATGGGCAACCCGACCCTGCCATAGGCAGGAAAAGGGTTAGGAGTTGCTACCAGTTGCATGGCCCAGAGGGTTCGTTGACGTGCAAATGTCAACGTACCTTTTTACTTTTACCTTTTTACTTCCGAAAGAAGGCGCACTCGGGGCCTCTCTCTTGCCCGAAAGAAGCCAACCCACCTCAGTCCAATATCGAGCCTAGAACTACCGACACAGTTACCGAGCGTGCTATCCACTGCGCCCCGAGGTGGGATTTTGTCAGAAGGTAAGTTATCTCTTATTTATACTCCGAAATTAAAACCAAACTAATTTCTTTGCAATACAGGTGGTCGGTAGCACTCGGGGCAGGAGGAGAGCGAAATTGACGTGGGAACAGGTTGCCCGTAAGGATATGGCAGTATATGGGGTGGACGGGGACCTGGTGGAAGATAAACGGGAGTGGAGTGCTATAACCCGCAGACCTGACCCTGCCACAGACCTGATGGTGACGATAGAGGAGGGTGAAAAGACCCGCCTCGGTGGTTCAGTGGGTAGCACGCTCAGTGGTAGCGTCAGTACTAGGTCCGATACTGGCCCGAGGTGAGTTGGCTTCTTGCGGGCGAAAGAGAGGCCCAGAGTGCGCCCATCTTTCCGATGAGAAATAAAACCGAGGTCTCGTGTGGTGTACGATGACATTGGAGCGTAAAACGACCCGAGGTGTAGGAACTCGCTCCCTGGCGTCGGCGGAGTGCCCCAACGAACTGTAGACCGACGACAAATAAGCGTAGGGGTTGCAGCTTTGGTCGGCAGCCGGCCGTGGAAAAACACCATTCAGAGGGAAAAGATGGGTAACCGACCCAGCCAAAGGGTTGGGAGTCTCTATACTGGATAGGGTGAAAGGGGCATTTCATGCACCTCCTCGCCCTCATCGAAGGCCGGCCAGCAGTATGGACTCAAGAATCAAGCTCTTATACTCTAACTACCGGACCTTGTTCTGGTATTCCCTCTTTTAAAAGTGCGTCTTCCGGTGTACCTACCGGTTTCTTAGAAATATTAACCTTCGGTGGGTGTTTACTACAGTCTGACTTTTCTTTTTACCTAAGATTTATGCGTAATTTTAGGACAACCCCAATTCAGTGAAAACTGCATTTTTACGGTCAGCCATACAAGTTTCGACGCATTCCAAAACAAGAAGGTCGCCCTTCATATGCACACCTTTCTCGGTGGAAACTCGTTTAAATGAATCTCCTGAATCTTCCTCCCTTACCCCAATTTCAATCTTTTTACCGCCCGCCTGACCACGCCCATAACCGGCATAAACAACAAACTGCTGATCTGCACAATGTCTGATGTCAACTACAGTCAGCATCAAGAGAAGATCGGCGAAGGTAGTTTGGTGGAGCGCGGCGTTTCGGGTTAATAAAAAAGCCTTTAGCAGTTAGAGGTCAGTATTCACGACCCTCCATCATCTGCCATTATCCCCCTAATATTCAGGCACCCGTCCTTTACAACAAGTTCCTAGTGGCAAAGTAGAGGGAGAGGGGGAAAAGAATAATTGGGGGTGTTCATACAATTTTGAAGTTCAAAGGCAATTCGGGACAAATGGTATGTTACTTATATACAAGTTATTACTAGTAAAGAAGATACCAAGGTGGGAAAGAACTCCATGAAAGGACCACTTCACTGATTCTTTAGGTCAACCAACAATGTCCCTTTCAGTTGGTCCCGAGACCTTTCGAAACCTAGATCGTCCAAAAAGCAGTCAAAACAGCTTAAGTCGTGTGATGTCAGCTGCAGATTCGTGATGGGGCTCTCTTTGAATTAAGCTACTTGGTGCAACAATGGACTTCTGTCCCTCTATCCAAATTAGAGGTGCTCATTGCCTTTGGTCCTAATATACAGCAAGCATAATGGGAACCGTGTTGGTTCTACGTCTACATGGGACGTGAGGATACATGGGACAAACCTATTTGGCTTCCTCCAGTGTACCTTCCGGTACTCCACTCTGCCAAAGGCAAGCAGAGGTTTAAAAGCACTAGGTTGGTAGCCCCCGCGTGTGCTTCCTGTCCCACTATATCTGGATAGTTGATCCTCCCAGATTTTTCTTTCGTTGGTGTTTTAGGGCCCTTCAACTACAAGGCCATTAGAGCCCCGTCCACTGCGTAGTAGTAATTCAGAGACTGTACAGACACTGCACTGATGCGACGATTTTTGGGTATTAGCAGTACCCAGTTTTCCCAAGCGGCCACCCATGCCAGTACTAGCTGCGGTTGCGTTGCTTAACTTCAGTGATCAGACGAGAACTGGTGTGTCCAACGCAATAAGCCGCTCCCATTCTTCCAGAGGTGTACTGATAAAGCACAGTCAATGACTTTTGTTGTTTTGTTGGTGCTTATAGGCCCTTCAATTACAACGTCATTAGAGCCCCGTCCACCGCGTAGTTCTAATGCAGGAATTGCATAAACACTACGCTAATGCGATGATCAGTCAGTTCTCCCAGCCCTTTTCCCTCCTATGGCAGGGTCGGGTACCCATCTTGTCCCTCTGAATGAACACAAGGCCGATCTATTGGACAGTGCTTTTCCACAGCCAGTACCCGACGAAAGCTGCAACCCCTATGCTTATTGATCGTCGGCCTACTGTACATTACGGCATCCCAATCCCACCGACGCCAGGGGGGGGGGCGCGAACTGCTACACCAGGAAATTTTGCCTCTTCTGCCCGTTGCATAGTAGGGAGGGTTCAGTTACGTGCCAATGCCGTCGTACACCACACGGGACTTCGGTTTTACTTGTCATCCGAAGGAAGGCGCAGTCGGGACATGCCTTTCACCAGAAAGAAGCCAACCTACTTCGGTCCAGTATCGAACCTAGAACTACGCTGCCGAGATGGGATCGAAGTTTTGTACAAATCATTAAGCGAAAATATGTCTGTCGTCTAGCCTAATCGAGCCAGCCCCTCAATAACATCTTATCCAGGCCCTAATCATCACGAACCACAAACCACACGTCATTGGCTAGCAAAACGGATATGCCATTATTAACGAAATGGGCTGCCACTACCACCACAGATCATCTGCTACCCCAAAATCATATTGGTCAATTCTTGGTCAGTTTCATGATTACAGCACGTTATGTTGTGCAGCGGCGGCAGCAGTAGTGGTCGCGTCGTCTAAATTCAGACTGGACAAATAAGGTCGAAGCAAACGTGAAAGAAAAAGACTGCTCTCATCATTTCTAATAATCAGACATCATAAGCAGCTTAAAGACACACTAAGAAATGACAGTGATCGGATGTTCTTGGCTCTACAGTGTCCATGTCGCAATCAGCATTTATGGCTTTGTCTACCAAAGAGCTACTTGCACACAGCAGAAAACCTGCCAACAACAGGAAGAGGCCACTTGCTGATTAATGGCCATCTCTAGAGGTAATTGCCATTAAGTACATAAAGGAAAAAGAAAATGGTTTTGGACGACAAGTGAACATAAAAAGTAAGCAGACAAAGATGAGGATCGACCATAAAACTTCAGGAATCTTTAACAATCTTGTTCCGAACTTTCTTAGGGCAGTAAGACTAAAGACATTAAGGTTTATCGACCCTGAATATCCTGCAGTCTTGTCCCGACAGCAGCAGCAACAACAGCACCCCACTGTTTTACAAGTCCATTTCTTCACACTGATTTCAGGAAGAATAAGCCAACCGACAATGGCTGGTGGACACACAGAAATGATTGAATCCCATCCAGGATTTACTTCCGTCTGTCAAATGAACCCTCCTTTTACACCTCTGGAATTCCAATGTCACCTTCCAGCCTGTTTTATTCCTGACTAATGAAGATGTTGTCTAGGGCTAAGCAGACAAGGTGGATTTTAGCACCAATGTCCTTACGGTCTTGCAACCATTGAATACAAAAAAAAAAGAGGAGCACACCTTACAAATTTGTCAATAAAACAGCATGGAAGCCAGACCGGAAATGCCGAAATAAAAACAATACAATGGTAGAAATGCTGACGACTGCAAAAGCATTCGTAATAATGGAAACATATTTGGAAACTCCATAGAAAAAGCCAATAAAATGCGTCGTTTGTATGCTGCCACTATCGCAGAAATAACTTGTAATCATTTCGGTGGGCCTTGTGTAGGACAATGTTCCCCCTAACAGAAGCACTGTCTGAAAACTTCACAGGCTAGAAATATAAACGTAAAAAAAAGTCAGAGGATGTCAAATGACATCACCACACAAAGGGAAGTTCCATTTCACCAATGCGCAATTTCAAATTGGTATTAGAGATCTAATTTTCTAAAGGCATTTGACACCTTACCGTACAATGGATTTTTAATGACCAGAAGCATTATTCCGTATTCAATCCCACAACATTCCACAATCATTTTTAGAAATGTAATGAAATTACTCCAGTTGTCATGTCCTCAACGCGTACTACGGATTCCTGTTGCAGAATCCCGAAATTCCAATAAACAAATGGAGGATGTATTTCAAAGAAATGCTTGACAACAACGTCAATGATTATTACTTGAAATATTGGTTCCTAAAAAAACAAGGCCGTCGTCGCGTGAGACTAGAATATCGCCAGCAACGTCCGCTTCTGGATCTGGATCTGCTTATGACATTTTAAAGGCTGCAATTGACGACAACACCAAGAACGATGGCAACTTCAAACTGCATAGGTAAACTGACACATGAGTGGCCTCCAATGTCCTGCAGGCTTTCCACTACTCTCACTATGGCTACCCCCTCTACCCCGCATTCACCCCGTTGATTGCTTCTCCTTGTTTTCCTTTTCCAATACTGAGGTAAACACTACCAATTAGCACCCCAAATATTAAGGAAATGTCATCATTTCACACCTGCCAAGGTGGGTTTCTAATTTCCGTCAGCTTTTGCACCCGCCAAACCTTGTCCATTTAGCAATGATGGGACAGCACAATGAAATCGGCCATTAAAGTGGTCTGAAAGTATCATCATTCTTACCCTAGGGAGCGGCGAATTGCGTCGGAAACACCAGTTCTGGTCCGATCACTGAAGTTAAGCAACGCAACCCCAGTTAGTACTGATATGGGTGGCCGCTTGGGAAAAACCGGGTACCGCTAATACCCAAAAATCGTCGCATTAGTGTAGTGTCTGTGCAGTCTCTGCAAAAGAACTACATTGTAGACGGGGCTCTATTGACCTTGTAGTTGAAGGGCCCTAAAACAACAACAAAATTCTTACCCTATACCTGCTAAGGGCAATGTTGGATATCCATTGTTCCCCCGATATCAGAAATATGTGGGGAAACTATTGGGTCCAAGACCTACCACCACAAACATCGCTTATTTTAACGTCAGGCTGGCTGCTTTCTGGCAACAATTTGTGCCCGTGACAACAATTTCAGGCCCTCTTCCTTGGTCAGAATCGAACCTGGATACACAGACTTCCAAGTCAAGCTACTACAGGCACCATTGACCACCTAAAATGATAATTAGCACCATATTTTAAAGGGGGTTAAAGAAGGGTCTGGTCTGTCAGTTCTGTTTCTCCATTCCCTCTATTCCCTACAAAAACCCTACCCACCCATTGTCTGGCCGTTCAACCTGCTTCTACATTTGACTTGGCCCACCTCTACCCTATTAAGTTTTTGTGAGTGACGCACCAAAGCTCGACCATAGCACCATGGATTACTACTTCACCCTTCTCCTATGAAGGTGTCGGGTTCCCACTTCTGTCCCGTTAGGTCAAATGAGCGACGACAATTTCGGAAATGGCCGAGGCCATAGACATTTTCATTAGTCAAAACCCTTATCCGGCTTATGGCAGAGTCGGGTCTATGAGATCTGGTCCTCCACTGCCGCGTCTCTCTCACCAGGTGCTTCCGGGGTGCTTATAAATAACCTGTATCCCTGCAAAAGGACCTAACCAGCTCCTCTTCTCTTCTCATTACATTACCATACCACCTCCGTCTACCCTCATTATTTCCGTTGTGTCCCAATTTACTTTTAACATAGTCCCACCTTATTCCATGTGATCACGACAACCCACCCATGTACCGCAGAAATCATTTCGGCTACTGTATTCCAGCTCATTGCTATTTCGGACTGCCCACCACTCCGATTCAGGGCCCTTCAACTGCAATGGTCATTAGAACCCCGTCTACTACGTATTTGCAATGCAGAGTCTGCACAAACACTACCCTGATACGACGATTTTTGAGTAAAAGCAGTACCCAGTGTTCCCAAGCGGTCACTCATGCTAGTACTAGCTGGGGTTGCGTTGCTTAACTTCAGTGATCAGAAGAGAACTAGTGTCTAACGCAATAGTCGCCCCCGATTCATATAGCAAAGGGGGCCTGAAACCACTCACATGTAGAACTTACCCTTGAACTTTATTGAGACCCTCCGATTACCCAGGACCCCAATTGCCATTCTCCATTTCGCCCATCCAAAACAGAGATCGGGAGCGGGTTTATTGCGTTGGACACACCAGTTCTCGTCTGATCACTGAAGTTGAGCAACGCAACCCCAGCTAGTACTAACGTAGGTTGCCGCTTGGGAAAACTGGGTAGTGTAGCGTAGTGTAGTGTGTCTGTGCATTCTCTGCATTAGAAGTACGCAGTGGAGTGAGTTGAAGGGCCCTAAAACAGCAACGAAACAATGAATAACACTGATCCTATGGGTCACATCTGACTTTCGAGCTGTTACTGAATATTGACGGATGTTTTAATGGGTATTCGAAAGCAAGTATACAGAGCAGTGTAGAGCCTTAGTTTCCAGAACAATGAAATCATTAATGAGGCCAGAACAACGCCTAGTCAAATATCCCCTTCAAAGATTTAATTATGTTGGATGGCTATTTGATCTCAACTCCCTCTGGGTTCACATAAACACACATACACACAGACAGGGAAAAATACTGTTTGCAGACAATTATTTCTGAATAATTTCAAAAGGTGGTCCCTGTATCTCTGTCTCGCTCTCAAGACCAACACAAACGGCCTGCAGCTGCTTTTGCCCAACTGTTTTTCAAGTGGGGCGAGATTATAGCGCAATAGAGGCAAATGAATAAATATATTGCGAGTGCCTAACAAATACCAATGTCAAATTAAATATAATATCTTAATTTGGAGTTCACCTTGTCAGAGAATGCATAAGAGGCTATTATTATGTGAGCACTCGAGAATGGACCCCCCCTCCCCCTTCAATTATAAATAGGCGCGACTGAGGGAACGTTTAACGGACAACTAGAGAGAGAGAGAAAAAGAGGGAGAACCAGGGATCCCATTTAACTAAACCTCGCCTGTTATTTTAAACGCGTCTGAAATGGCATTCAAAACGTGCAAGGTTTTTTGAAAAGCGTTCGACCCTCTCTCTCTCTAAAAGCATACGTACTGCACAATACAATGAAAACATATTTAGCCGTTACTGACTATTCTAAACATTGTGCGATTCTAAATTAACCAATATAGATCCTGCTGCTAATTCTAACTACTTCCGGCCCTGCTGTTCCCAGCATGAGACCCTATCATGGGGAACAATTTCGGCACTACAAGTCAATCAGTTTATCAAACCCCACCAAAATACAACGTTTTATATTGTACGAAAATTTTACAGAAGTTTGCAGGAAAATCGCGCAGCCTGGAGTAAGACGAATAGCCCAAATGCAATACGAAGTGGGGAATTTCCGTTATTTCAAAAGTCCCGCCGAGGTCATCCCATTGTTGCAGAATCGTCAGTGCAGACAACGTCAACACACCGAAAAGGAAAGTGTTTGTTTAGCATGACGAATTGTTCGTCAATGTTTGTCTTCGAGCGGTAATCCATCAGGGGATTACTACAAGTCCTACAATGAACAGCAGATTGGACCCAAAGTTGACAAACTGTTGACAAACAGGTTCTTTGTGTGTAACAAAGCTCACTAGGGGAAGGAAGCGGCACATTGCGTGGACGCACCAGTTCTCCTGTGATCACTAAAGTTAAGCAACGCAATCCCAGCTAATACTTGTTGTTTGTTGGTGTTTTAGGGCCCTTCAACTATAAGGTCATTACAGTCCCGTTCACAGCATAGTTCTTATGCAGAGACTGCACAGACGCTACACTAATGCGACGATTTTCGGGTATTAGCAGCACCCAGTTTTCCCAAGCGGCCACCCATGTCAGTACTAGCTGGGGTTGCGCTGCTTAACTTCAGTGATCAGACGAGAACTGGTGTTTAACGCAATTCGCCGCTCCCCCAGCTAGTACTGACATGGGTGGCCTCTTGGGGAACACTGGGTATTGCTAATACCCAAAATCGTCCCATTAGTGTAGTGTCTATGCAGTCTCTGCATTACAACTACGCAGTGGACGGGGCTCTAATGACCTTTTAGCTGAAGGGTCCTAGAACACCAACAAACAAACGATCACTAGGGGAACGTGGAAATCCTGGTCAGTGCCCGTGGTATCCAGAGCAACGCCAAGTGAGAAGAAGCAGAGAAAAATTTCAGAATTAATAACTAAATTAATGTGATGATGAAAAAGCGACCTGCAAGCAATTGCCACCGGAAGTGGCAATCATTTCCCATTTCACACAGACCACTATCATTCTTGCAAGTTCAATACAAGATGACGACAATTAATGTCGCCATTGTTTGCAATCTCACAATGCCATTTAGTTGATTAGGTCGCCAACACCGACGAAAGAATATTCCACCAACAAATAATTGCTGCGAATTGTTAAGAACATTCAAAACATTTTCTGTAATAGGATTGTCAGAGCGGAAATGGTAATTGAAAATCTGCAACATGGAAGATAGACCAATATTTTTTTTCTCGTACAGCAGTTGCGCCCAGTGAAACGTCGTAAAAACCAACAACGACACTTGACTGTCCATAAAACTACTTAAAAATGACAGTGGCGAAAATGAATGGCACATTTGCCATTGGACACGGGTCATTAATGACTTCCGGGCCCACTTACACCTTATAAAAATCAATTATTTTTTAAAGTTCCAGCAGCTAACAATTGTCAAATTCGTGCCATTAAAAAACAGGAGGAGGGAGGTTAGCAGAGGTGAATTCCAAGAGGATGCGCCAAATGGATTAAAAAAAAACCACCAAGAGCCCTTTTGTATCAGGTCCAACAGGGCAGGCTCTACTGCTGTCTGCCGAGAACGAGGTTGAAGAGTCACATGACACTTGTGCTCAGCTTGATACCCGGGTGAGACACAGTGAACATGTAATCCTCTCGCGTGCATATCCGAAAACGCCCTCACTTTAACGTGGATATCCGAAACATAATTGTAGGTTGAGGGTCCGTCAGTAATTACGTAAATGGCAGGGATGTCAGCCATTTCCATCACACGGATATTAAATGCAGCAATTACAATATTAATTAAATTCATAATCATAGTCTGGCAAACAACTTTTTTTGGATCTCATTTTACGCAACCACAACAACAACTTTGTCCACAACATGAGGAAAACAACCTAATCATCGTGCAACAGCAATGAACAAATTAAGGTCCACGAACACGAATTTTTTTCATGACTTCCCGCCAAAAAACCGTCAAATCCATTGAAATAGGGCCAAATTAAACTCTGGGTCAGGTTCCACAAAGGTTCAAACTAAAATCCTCCCGTAAATGTAGCTTATTTAATAATGGGCAAAGGTGGTCCGCGGAAGAGCAAACAGAAGATCTTGTGGCCCACTCAAAGGACCTTTTATGGAAATTCATGTGCCTCACTCAGAACGGTCTTATAAATGTCCACGTAGCCGAGCTGAAGACTTCTTAGGGATGTCCATGTAGTCCCCTGGAGAAGAATCACGGAAGTTCATGTAGTCCCCTGGAGAAGAATCACGGAAGTTCATGTGGTCCGCTAGAGGAACCATATGGTCCGGATAGAGAGGAACCATGGACGTTTATGTGGTCAAGTCAACCAGAGCAGTGGTCTTCAAACTTCAAGCGACTACACTGCAAAACTACACATGGGCATCCACAAGCTTTCAACTTGCCTAGATCCGGGTCCAGTGACGTACCGAAGGGTGGGCGGAGGAGAACAGATGTTCCCGGGCGCAGACGACAGGGGGGGCGCAAAAAATTAATTCACATTAAGTTTAGCGGGTGTCAGAGGGCGCAGATTTCGGCCTTTGTCTCCGGGCGCAAATACCCTCGGTACGCCACTGTCCGCGTCCTTGATCTGCTATAGTCAGTGATCGAGGCAAAGCCACTAACCTACTATTAAGTCACGATTGCGATGAACGACTCCCTAGTTGGCCCTTCGCCCAACCCCCCCCACCCCCCCCCCCCCCCCGAACTAGGAAACGTTACCCATGCCTGTGCTACCGGTCTGTGATGCTGGTCGCGAAATATTTCTCCTATTTTTGCCGGGCCGTGAGTGTAACAAGGTTAAGCAACACTGTGCTACAGGAATCACGGACGTTCATGTGGCCCTCTGGAGGAATCCCGGACCTTTATATGGTCCGCTAAAGGAATGACGGAAGTACATATGGCCCTCTCTAGCGGGCCATATGTACGTTCATGGGATCCACATACAGGGTCCGCTCTGGGGGGCAACCCGGGCGCCGTATTGCCTGTAAGTGTTAGAACAGAGCACGGAAACAGAGCGCTGCTTCAAGGGGCGGCAATTTGTCCTTTTGTCCGGGGCGGCATAAGTGCTAGAGCAGGGCTCTGCCACAAATCGAAAAGTTTGCCCACTCCTGGCATAGAAAGAAGTATGGCCATGTTACGGAGCTCACCTTTGCTTGAAAACATGTTTAGAAACTCTGATGATGGTCACTATCCTGGGAAAACGTGTGACCAGAGCCCCCCAAAAAAATGCTTAAAATATGCTTTAAAAATGTAGTCTTATCTTACCTGATTCAAAGAAAATGCGATGTCGTTGAAGCCACAAATAAAAACAGACCAACGAGAGCGTCATATCCACACGAAATAATAAACGAGCGCACTAATACGATTCCGCATCTCCAAACACAAGGGTCATTCAGTTCACGATGCACCCCACCACTCCCTATAAAAATGTAAACAATACACAAGAATTAGTTTAATAGCACTAAGACGAAATAGTTAAAATCTTAACTAGTGCGAAATAGCAAACATAACAAAACAAAAAAAGGACCTGAACAATTTCGGTAATTAAGTCTTCGCGACAACCAAAAATTCTAGCAGGCACCTAACAGCACAATACATTACATTCTAGGTAAGTCTCCACTTGAATGCCACACAGACTACACTGGGATTTTGACAAACAAGGAAATGACGTCACACAAGGAATTCAACCACAAACAAACGACTCAAGAATCACTTTGGCTAAGAACATGACGATAGGTGCGAAATAGCTGATGAGGATCAATCAGACAAGCGCTTTCGACCTCATTACCAGTCAAAAGAGGCGACAGAGAAAGGCTCTCTAAGGCTGGACATCACCCATTGATGTCAAGCTGTTTTAGTGCAAGAAATTCCAGAAAGGAACCAAACGGCTTCGTAAGACATGAATGAATTGGTACAACGTCCCTCCAGAAACGGTAGATGTGTATCACGACTGCTAGGGTATGAGTAGCCAGGATATAGACATACTACAAATGCAACTCGACCAGAGAGGGCCCTCCCGAAAACAACTCCAGTGCCTCAAGGGCAGCACCAACCTATTTAATATTCTGAAAGCAACCGTCTCCCAGGCAAAGAGGTGGAGTAGCAGCTGTTATCAACATAATTGACAGAAGGAAAGGCAAGCTGTCTACACAAGACAACTGAGCGATAGCGAAATAAACTTGCGTGACCTTTTGCTGTCCATGTGGCTCGGCCAGGCCCGTATTAACAAGTCACATTTGGGGCACCCTATCAGAAACAAAGGTCAATCAAAATGGCTTCCATTTCAGCATTCCACCCTGAATAATTTCTAGACTGTCTTGGTCGCTTTCTTCTTCTTCTGCATTCTATTCACAGACGGAGAATGCACGTCCCCCGCCCCAACACCGTCTCAGGACAGTCCCTATGTGACGCTCGAGTTCAAATCACTAGCATGTGGCATGGTTGGCTCTTCAGCCCACGGTTATAGTTTGTATCCTAGCTTTTATTCAGGAAGAAGCGAGGAACGTTCTGTTGCGTCTTCCTACGTTTTGGAAGTACAGTTGTAAGTTTTCGAAGAATGCTCGAGTCGTTAAAAGAACTCTTCCAACACACAGATACGTCCGGAGAACGGTAAAGCTTCCAGGCTCCGGAGCACAAGCCACCTCTGCTCCTGTCCTGCTCTTGCCACCTGCGCTCCTGCTCCTATCCTGCTTCTGCCGGATGTGCTCCTGTCCTGCTCCTATCCTGCTCCTGCCGCCTGAGCTCCTGTCCTGCTCCTACCGCCTGTGCTCCTGTCCTGCTCTTGCCGCCTGGCATCGATAAATCCACTTCAGGAGTAGATATACTTAAGTTAAACAACTACAGAAGGCGACCCGTCATGCCCTCATTGATGGGGCTAAGTTGGACTTAAATACTCTTTCCTAGCCCTGTACTTTCTATGCACTCACTCAGCCCTCACTCTAATTTCGGGTTTCACCTGTATTGCGTTGGGGACACCAGTTCTCGTCTGATCACTGAAGTTAAGCAACGCAACCCCAGCTCTGCTAACACCCAAAAAAATCGCCCTAACAGCGTAGTGTCCGTCCAGTCAGCACTAGAACTACGGCCTGGACGGGACTCTAGTGACCGTTGTAGCTGAAGGGCCCTAAGACACCAACAAAACAAACAACTAGCATGGGTGACTACTGAGCAACACTGGGTACTGCTAATACCGAAAAAATCGTCGCATTAGTGTAGTGTCTGTATTAGAACTACGCAGTGGACGGGGCCGCAATGACCAGTCAGTTAAAGGGCCTTAAAACACCGACGAAACAAGAAATTACTCCAGCCCTATCGTTCCCTTGTCACCATACACACGCCTCAGCGATCTTTCGATTAGACGAAAGAAATGCCTTTGACCAACGTAATCACTGATTAATTCTTCTCCCGGAAATCGAAACAGTGTATCATGAACAATTCCCGGATTTCCGACCAGACGATCGTTGCAATTTTTAGGGAAAAAAACCCCTCCAACTGAACAAACAACAAAACAATGTTGAGAGCACTTCTTGTCAGGTAATGCGAATGACCTCTTCTCCATAGCTCACACATACACACCTGAGCAGTCAACTCCCACAACATTTTCAACAAAATAATGTTGTTGCGCTAAAAATAGTTTGCGCATTTGTTTCACACGAATCTTGAGAACATAATTTAAACGCCAAAAAAGAGAGGGGTTCACTTTCGGCAAGGTGAGTGGGTGTGGAGTCGATCATAAATCGAACAATCTGCAGACAACATTTCAATGAAATTCCGCCCTTCAAATAACAATAATATTGAAAAATTGTGAATACCTTTCTCTCCGCCCCAAGGATCTCACACAGGACTAGCAGACAGGTGAGTGTTGTTTAGAAACCCGAAATAAAAAAAAGGAATTCAGTTCACCTAACCCCATCCCACGAAAAAAAAATACTCAAGGTGACCGACCAGTGGCGACCAAAACAGTATCACGAATTCATTTTTGCAAGAGCAACACTTAATAGCATAGCGTAATAAATAGCCATTACTGTCAGGTTTGTAAGCAACATTATCAATTGCAAGGCTACAACTACTGAAGACAAGATCAACTTCCGGAACATCCCACTTCCCCTCCTTCAACCCTTTTCTCTCCAAACCATTTTCAATTTTCATTCAATCATCTATTCGCTTTAATATACGTATTTCCGGTGTCCTCCATCGCTCTAGTAATCATGCTTCTATGCTTTTGTCCTAATCAGTAACCAGATTAACTACCACTAGTAATTAACACCCTGTCCTCGTTACGCAGCACTGATGTCGTGGCGCCATTAACGTGTGACAGCTGCCACTAACATTCTAACCCTAAATAACCTGCAAGGTTCTAGGGTAGGTGTGGTGCCACATGCAAGCACCGGAAATCGACATGACATGAAAATGGTAGAAATGGCTCCTGCCAATTATCCCTTCTACTTCCTAAGTGCGTAGTTATTCAATGTGACGAAATCAGACCCTCCTTTGACGACTCAATGGCGCACATTATAGGGCTCCGGATGACGTCCACGCTGGACTCTAATCAAGGCCTGTGGTTTCTTTCAGGACAAAGGACAGAGGACAAGGGAATTCCCGCGTGTACGATGTCAGCACTTCGATCTGCATACAGAACAATACATACGTAGACTTTTTCGCAGCCGGCTACCGACATAATGCAGGTATAAATATGGTTATATAATGTCGGCCTACTGTTCGTTGGGGCACTCCACCGATGCCAGAATTTTGGGATGCTGGGAATTTTGTTAATCTACTCGTTGCATAGAAGGGGCATGAGCCTGACTCCTGGTGCATTATAGTTATTGTGCAATATTATAACCAACAAAGCTGTGCAATGCGGGGTAGGCCGGCATCCCCCCACAGACAGCTTACCCAATATTTCCTGCGGGTTCCAGACGCCTGGCTGGGCTGCCCCCAGTCAGAGAAGGTTCAGTGGACCCGCAGACCCGGCCCTGCCATAGGCGGGATGAGGGTATGATGATAGTGATGACTCGTTGCATAGTAGAAAGGGTTCCTCTACTTACAAGTGACATAGTACACACCACACACGACTTTACCTGGAGCCTCTCTCACGCCCCAAAGAATCAAAATCACCGAGATCCAGTACTAAACCCCGACCCACTGGCGCACTAGCTGCTATCTCTGGGTCATCGGGATCCGCTGTATTGCGTTGCTCGTACAAGTTCTCGTCTAAGTAGTATTAGCACGGGTGACCGCATGCGGACGGGGACGGGTGCTTTAATTAACGACAATAAACGGGGCTCCCTTCTGCCTGTAGGTAGAAAAAAAGCCTTCACCTTATACGGTTATCACAGTATCCAGAAACCTGGATCAATTTTCTTGGGCTGTTGTTTGTTGGTGTTTTAGGGCCCTTCAACTACAAGGTCATTGGAGGCCCGTCCACAGTGTAGTTCTTATGCAGAGACTGCACAGACACCACACTAATGCGACGATTTTTGGGTATCAGCAGTACCCATGTCAGTACTAACTGGGATTGTGTTGCTTAACTTCAGTGATCAGACAAGGTGATCGCCAGGTTTCGCAAATCCGACCCTGCCATAGGCGAGATAAACATGAGTATATTGTTGAGCAATTAAGACAGAAATAATTAAATTAAGTCATTAAAAGTTCGGCACATTTCTGTCCCACTTCTGCCGTTTAAAACGGGCATTGTCATTCAGTGAGCTCGCGAATAAGGGAAGGACGGAGGAAGCGAAGGGGACCGGAACATGCTGACCCAAAGTATTAAATTACAATCAAATGCTTTCGTAAACTTCCGAAGCTCCACCAGAAGAGAGGAAAAGAAATCCGAAAAATTTTAATTCCCTTTGACAGAATAATTTTTTGTGCACGACATTTGTCCAATTAATCTGACAGATTATCGGTCTTAATCTTCTGTACGTAGTAGTCATCTGATAATACAGACCCCAGCAGGGTACCTAGAGTACAAAGCACTCATGAGGTTTCGAATATCTGCGGTGCAACAAAAAAAATTTGGACAGGATGTAGGCTTAAAATTTATTTGCACAAAACCGAGGAAAGCATCAAGGAGCATTCCTAAACTACGTGTAGACGTAAGCAACAGTAAAAAAAAAACCTTCTCACAGTATCAACGGAAATTTAACCTTCATTAAAGTCATAAAATACACTGTCTTCCACCGCCTTACAGCCTGGCATTACAGATATGGCTAAAAGAAGCTGATTTATATTGCTAATAGCCCAATTTAGGGGGTTCAAATTCCGGTTCAGTTGCGATCACCTTTACCAGTTTTGGAATCCCAAAATAGATCCTTTGGAACTAGATCCTTTCTGCATGAAAATTTAAAGCGATGATCAGAAAATTTTCCAGGTATCAGACATTGGTCCTCTGGCGTCGAGGTCACGACCCGGAGCCCTCACCATGCTAACCCAAGCCTATCAATTCAGTCAACTATACCCATAAAAGAAGATAAGGTGGGTCCCCTAACTGGAGAATGGAACTGGATACGTCCCTTGCTCTCCGTCTGTATCTCTATGCCTCAGTTCGCCCATGTCTGTCTGTCTCTCTCTCTGTGTCTGTCTCTGTCTGCCTGCCTGCTTGTCTCTCTCTCTCTGTCTGCCTGCCTGCTTGTCTCTCTCTCTCTGTCTGCCTGCCTGCTTTTCTCTCTCTCTGTCTGCCTGCTTGTCTCTCTCTCTGTCTGCCTGCCTGCTTGTCTCTCTCTCTCTGTCTGTGTCTCTCTCTCTCTGTGTGTGTCTCTCTCTCTCTGTGTGTGT
>JAAFCE010006156.1:7591597-7607546 GCA_013389805.1 Trigoniulus corallinus | reverse complement strand
TGTGTCTCTCTCTCTGTGTCTCTCTCTCTGTGTCTCTCTCTCTGTGTCTCTCTCTCTGTGTCTCTCTCTCTGTGTCTCTCTCTCTCTGTGTCTCTCTCTCTCTGTGTCTCTGTCTCTCTGTGTCTCTGTGTGTCTCTGTCTCTCTCTCTGTGTCTCTGTCTCTCTGTATGTCTTTTTCTCTCTCTATGTCTCAGTTCGTCCATATGTCTCTCTCTCTTTCTGTCTCAGTGCGCCCATGTCTCTCTCTGGGAGCTGCTGTATTGCGTTGGACACACTAGTTCTCGTCTGATCACTGAAGTCAAGCAACGCAAACTCCACACAGCACCTTTTGGAACATGGGGTATTGTCCAAAACTGTCCTAAGAGCGTAGTGTCCGTGCAGACTCTACATCAGTTCTACGCAGTGGGTGGGGCCCTGGTGACCTTTATAGTTGAAGGGCCCTAAAACACTAACGAAACAAGCAAACCCAGTTCGCCCCTGCTTCTGTCTCGGAGTGTCCATGTCAGTCTCTCTCTGCGTGTGCAATCCTCTTGTCTCTGTATCTATGCCTCTTATACGGCTGTGTGAGTCTGTGTCTCTGCCTTTGTCTATCAATGTCTCCTTTCTAAGTGTCTCTCTGCCTGCTTGTCTCGCTCTCTCTTCGGGTCTCTCCGCCGTTGTTTCTTTCCACGTAATTCTCGAACCACTCTTTCGCTCTCTCCATGTATTTGAAATTTCTGGCAGAAAATATATTGGATTTCCAGCACATTTTTCAACATCCACTTTACAATGGAAATATATTAAGTACGATTTATCTAGCACATGTGCACATCCATACAAATAAATGGTCCTCGACACTTGATAACTACAAGAAATGACACAATCTGTGTCTTTCCTATCAGAAATAAAAAAAAAAGTTCCATTTGGTGAAGGGTTCGCATCTCAACGACGGACTAGTATATCTAATATACATTTAGCAGGAAATCTCTCGAGAAAAAGCAGCAATTTTTTCTTACACAAATCAAGGATGAAGGGAAAGACGAAAATGTGACCAAATGGATTTGGGCAAATTTATGGAGTCGGCACAGCTTAGGGCACGTCACGTTTTAAGGGCAAATGTATTTCAAAAATACTACTAGACTAAACGTGACATAGATTTATAGACACACAAGAAGAAAAGATGGAGGGGCAGAGAGACGGATTAGGAAATCGGCAGTGATGCAAACCTTGGACGATATTGCCATGCTTGAGTAATGGGGCAGTTCGTCAAGCATCAGAAAAGTAATGGTCACCAACTTTCTAAATATGTCACGTGGCCTAAACGTCTATTATCGAGGTTATCTTCCTTTCATCGTGGTTATCTTCCTTACTAGCCCTAATAACGATTTTAGAAAAAGTGGCAAGGGCTTAGTTTGGTCTACTGGGGTTATTTGACGTCCTGCGAGACATTTACCAACTGGCCCTGTAGGACTGGACCACGGACCTGTAGGCTTATATTTTTCTAAATTTAGAAAGCGCTGTTTGTGGCGGGAGATAGGCGGGAGTGGAGGGCCAGAACCTGCAGGCCCGACCCAGCCCCAGGTGGGACAAAGGTATGATAATGATGATGATGATGGTGGTGAAAGAGGAACATAGGTGTCTCTTTATCGTTACCAACAAAATTATAATCACTAGCAGCACTCATGATCGTCGGGTAGGCCGGCATCCCCCCACCGACAACTGCGGGTTCCAGACGCCTGGTTGGTGTGACCCCAGTCAGTATGTTCAAAGGACCTGCAGACTCGACCCTGCCACAGACGGGATAAAGGTATGATGATGAGAAAGCGCTGTTTGATGCATAGGTAACTTCTCAGGGTCGGACGCAGGGCAGGTTCAGTTCTCGACGTAGTGCAATCCATAGACGAATCATCATTCCTCATATCATCTTAAGACCTGCGGCGATTTCGGTGTTTGGGGCTACTACTTTAGAGGTCCATTCCAATCTCTCGTGACAAAAGCAACCTTAACTCGGCACTGTTCAGACAAGCATCCGAAGTGGTAAGAGCGGCTGTATTGCGTTGGACGCACCAGTTCTCGTCTGATCACTGAAGTTAAGCAACGCAACCCCAGTTAGTACTGATATGGATGGCCGCTTGAGACCCGTCCACTGGATAGTTCTAGTGCATAGACTGCACAGACACTACACTAATGCGACGATTATTGGGTATTAGCAGTACCCAGCTTTCCCGAGCGACCACCCATGTCAGTACTAACTGGGCTTGCGTTGCTTAACTTCAGTGATCAGACGAGAACTGGTGTGTCCAACGCAACTCGCCGCTCCCAACTACATAGTGGGCGGGGCTCTAATGACCGTTGTAGTTGAAGGACCCTAAGTGAGCAACAATGAGCCACCAAGGTCATATGGCTGGCATTAATATCAGGCCCAATTCGAAACTCCTTACATATTAACCCTTTCTATCTATAAAGCTCATCATCCGACCTTTGCGTTCAATTAAACGATTTAGCTACAATCCTAGCTCATTATGAGGAATGTCCAGATAGTCTAATTAAATAATTGGACCTCGGGTAAGAATGATTTAAGGACCACACACCGCCATCGCCCCCCTCCAGTCACCAACCGGCCTCAAAAAAGTAGCACCAATCTACTTCAAGAGCGAACGAAAATCCTTGAACCGCTGCTAATAATTTCCACAAGAAACTGAATACAGGTCAACCCTGCTCGAGTAATTCGGTCAAATTATATTTCATTAAATAATTAAACTCCAACTACAAAAGCTCCACACAGTGACTCACTCAGATTTAGTCAATTTTAAAGGAAGACCGTTTTATCAAAATTACACCAACAATTAGATAACAAATCTGAATTCACTGCATTGTCAACAGAAAAAAAAGCACCCACAGTACTTTTTTGAAGTTTACCGGATATGTCAAGACAGTTTCCGGGTAGAGAAATAGATCCCATCCCCGATTCTTAACGTTAACCTGCTCAACCATGGGAGTAATTTGAGATAAAGGCAACTAGAACAATGGCATTATGTCATCACACCAGTAGGTTCAAGGCAAGAAGTTGTTGTTGGAACACCACCAAGGCAAACGTCTAGGGGGCCGCCCAAGAAAGACACAGATTAGAAGTAGTACCCGGTAACCCCAATACGGTAATTCTGACAATGTCAATCATCTCTTACAGAGCAGCCCTGGGCGGATCTGGCACACAGTAAGGAATTTCAGATGAATCAAGATGAATTAGGTGACCGAGGAGCAGAAGGGAGAATCCCGGGATAGAGCTAGGCAGTGGATGGACTTTCAAAATGGGGAACAGCAATCTGTGCATTCAAACAATGCAATGGACAGGGCTCTAAAGACCTTGTAGTTGAATGGGCCCTAAAACACTAACAAACCAAGCAGAGCCAACATTGAATCCTGTTAGGACCGCGTGGGAACACTGGATACTACTAATACCCAAAAATCTTTGTTAACAGCGGTTTCTGTGCAGACTGCATTAGCACTACGCAATAGTTCTAATGCAGAAACAAGCATCCTGTTAGCCCTACTTGCCGCTGATAACACGCATCACCCTTCTCCAGTCTAAGGCAGGGTCGGGTCTGCGGGTTCTAATCCTCCACTCCCGCTTATCCCCCACCGAACGCTTCCATGTCCCTTTGCACCACCTGCTCCCACGTCCGTTTTGGTCTTCCTCTACCTATGGTGCTCCCAAATACCTGCAGTCCCTCAATGGACTTAATAAGCTCCTCCTCATCACATGCCCATACCGACTCAAACGATTCTCTGTCATCTTTTCCGCAATGTCTCACCCCCCCTCTAACCTACCTCTAACGTAATCGTTTCTGATTCTGTCAGATCGTGACACCCCCACACATGTAGGACAGCGTTCGCATCTCAGCCACTTGCATTTGCCTTTCATGGTTCTTCCTACCTGCCGAACACTGAGCCATACAGCCTAGCGGACCAAACGGCGGTTCTGTAAACTTCGCCCTTCAACTTTATTGGGACCCGGCGGTCGCACAAGACCCCACCTGCCTGGTTCCACTTCAACCATCCTGCATTAATCCTACTTGTTTGTTGGAGTTTTAGAGCCCTTCAACTGCAAGATCATTAGAGCCCCGTCCACTGTGTAGTTCTGATGCAGAATCTGCATAGACACTACACTAATGAGACGGTTTTTGGGTACTAGCGGTACCCAGTTTTCCTAAGCGGCCACCCATGTCAGTACTAGGTGAGGATAATGTGAGGAACTTTCTGCAAGCATGTGCCATTATAGCAGGTAGGCAATATATGGCAGAATAGACTGCATCCTTCCGGTACCTTTGGGTTTTCAATGGGCTCGAAATTAGGAATTAGAGTCATTCTCTCCACTGCCAATTTGGTCTATCAGGGCTGCTTGCGGTGTATTCAATTACAATTAGAAAAGATAACCTTCCAAATCCAGTCTATTACCCAGTGCAACATTTTCAAGATCCAAACACTCGATTTACTGACCTGTGAAGAAACTGATTTCCATTCCCCCAATTTGACAGTGCCTTCTACCCAAAGAGGTTGTTGTTGTTATTGTTTGTTGGTGTTCTAGGGCCCTTCAACTACAAGGTCATTAGATCCCCGTCCATAGTGTAGTTCGAATGCAGAGACTGCACAGACCCTACACTAATGCGACGATTTTTGAATACTAGCGTAGGGTTGCCATACGTCCCGGTATACCGGGACATGTCCCGGTTTTGAGGTCTGTGTCTCAGTGTCCCGGTCCGACAGTCATTTGTCCCGGTCGATTTAAAATTTTCGCATGTTAAACAATTATTTTTTGATAATATCATTGCATTCAGTACTGCGCATATACAGTACATGCCTAGAGATTTGGTACAGATTCGTCCATGAAAGCACATCACATTTTGCCAGTGAAACTGACTGTTCGGGAATGATCCACCATTGATCCCTGGGGAGGATCCAGGCGAGGGGCAATGCAGCAATTGCTCCCCCTCACTGCCTGAAAGAGGCGCAACTGATGAAGCATTTTTGCATTGCTATCCCCATTTCTATACTGCCAGTCCAACAGTTGCAGTCCAATCTGTAGTTGGCCAAACCACTGAAGATAGGTCATTGTCAAAGGGCCAGGAGTGGACCTTTTTGTAATTGCTAGCTAGATGTATACTCGGGGATTATGAATATTTAAAAAATATTTGGGGCGCACATTTTTTGAAGTTCTACCCCCACCCAGATCCGCCAATGATTGATCCTAACGTTTTTTGGGTCCTCTAAAATATTTTATATTTCAATGCGTTAGTGAAAGGATTATGGAATTTTTTAATAAAGCTATGAATGTTTATAATATGAATTCTTGTCATTTTGTTGAAAAAATATTTTTAAGGGGGGGATGTCCCGGTCGGTGGTCCGACAATTATGGCAACCCTATACTAGCGGGACCCGGTTTTCCTAAGCGGCCACCCATGTCAGTACTAGCTGGGGTTGCGCGGCTTAACTCCAGAGATCATACGAGAACTGGTGCGTCCAACGCAATTCGCCGCTCCCTGCTTCGCCCGTCACTTCAGAATCTATAACGAGCTGATAACACGTGAGAAGAGGGGGGAAATGAACCGCAACGTATGCAAATATGTCGTTATATTTCTATCGGAATGCATAATTTCAGAATGGCCCTAACGCTATGAAAGTGCTATTCATCAAAGAAAATTTTTGATCTACATTTTCTTCGCATCGCGATCAGAAATATATTGGCGTCTTACATGGCGGCAGTCAGCAAGATAAATGGCGTCGCAAAAGTGACAAAGAGGAAGACGGTCGCTTCCGCTCCTCTTCTTACCGTCATTTCTCTTCATCGAGCACATATCAAGGACTAATCAGCGCAATGTTATTCATTCAATTATGAGTTCCTTTTCGCTAATTTCACGTTTCAGTTTAGGATGAAAGACAGCGAAATTTCTTGTTTTAGTCACATGATGAACTTCCTGTTAGCGAAGATTCAACAGCTAAAATGTCAGGAGGTGTCATAATGTTTCAAGGATGTCTCCACAGTCAAAATGTCACCCACCTCGACGGAAACTTTATAGGGTGCTTGAATCCTGAGATGTGGGCTGTACACGTTCAACCCTTGCAGATCTTTACAGGGTAAAAGGGACACCCCCAACTGCTCCTTTCCAGCCCTGCTATCTTCAGGACATGTACTGCAAAGCAATCCTTTCTACACGGAGCAGAACTCCCAAGTGAAGTAGCTCGTTCCTTGGAATCGGTAAATTATCTTCAGCAGACTACAGAGGTCGATGTTAATTAGACCCCAGCCATTACGGCGTCATAACATTACAGATAACATCAGTGTCTGAATTCGGCGTCATAGTCGAAGTCATTATGACGCCAGCAACCATTCAGATAACCAAGATGACGACATTCGGGATTTTTTGCCGTCAGGCTGCAACTTTTGTTACGAACTAACTCAATGAATTTTTGATTGCAAAACTAGTAGGATGAAAGTCATCCAAATGTTCGGCAACATTTGCCAAACTGTAGACAATATTGTATTTTAAAATAGACGGACTCCAGCAAAAATAAAGCAACTTCTAATCCTTTCCCCCTCCCCCATGGTAGGGTCGGGTACCCATCTTGTCCCTCTGAATTGACACAATGGTCATTAGACAGTGCTTTTCGGCAGCCGGTTCCCGACCAAAGCTGTAACCACTATGCTTATTTACTGTCGGTCTACTGTTCGTTGGGGCACTCCACCGAAGCCAGGGGGGGCGAGCTCCTACACCTGGAAATTTCGGCTCATCTAACCGTTGCATAGGAAAGAGGGTTCTTTAGTATGCAAATGGCATCGTACACCACACGGGACCTCGGTTTTACTTCTTCTCCGAAAGAAAACGCCCTCGAGGCATCTCTCTCGCCCAACAGAAGGCAACCCACCTCGGTCGAGTGTCGAACCTAGAACCACTGATGCAGTTACCGAATACGCTAGCCACTTGAAATGGTAACACCTGCTTATTCTCAAACATTTACCAAACAGTTCACCGGAAATCGCAGATGATGACAGACATGTTAGACTGGAGTTAAGTAAAATGTTCGCTAACAGTTGCTAAACTGTGCATTAAACTGAAAAATGCATTTGTATTTGGTTGGGGAAAAACAAATTTGACACAGTTTTATGCAATGTTGTCATTAACCATCCAGCTAGTAAAACTAAGGGGCGTTCTGTTTGTCCTCAAACAACTGCCAAACATCGCACAACAGCATAAAGAACAAACCGGCCACGACCGGCATTTTCGCCGGCCGCGGTCAAATATTATTTTTGCAGACCACGGTAAAATGCCAAGTTTAACACCCCCTCCCAATCTGGGCCTTCTTAGAGGTACTGTAATAAATTTCCTTACGTCAAATTCGTCATCATCATCATACCTTTATCCCGCCTGTGGCAGGGTTGGGTCTGCGGGTCCGTCAGTCTCCCAGCAGGTCCCCGTCCACCCCACACACTATCATGTCCTTACGGACAACCTGTTCCCACGTCTGCTTCGGACGCCCCCTTGTTTGTTTGTTGGTGTTTAAGGTCCCGTCAACTACAAGGTCATTAGAGACCCGTCCACTGCGTAGTTCTAATGCATAGACTGCAAAAACACTACACTAATGCAACGATTATTGGGTATTAGCAGTACCCAGGTTTCCCGAGCGACCACCCATGTCAGTACTAGCTGGGCTTGCGTGGCTTAACTTCAGTGATCAGACGAGAACTGGTGTGTCCAACGAAATTCGCCGCTCCCCGGTCTCCCCCTGCCCCGGGTGCTACCGACCACCTGCATTCCTGACAAGGACCTAACGAGCTTCTCTTCCACTCTTCTCATGACGATGTCCACCACCCCCAGGCTACCTCTAATATACGCATTCCTAATTCTATCAGCTCTCGACACGTTACTCATGTACCGCAGCATCCGCATCTCGGCCACTTGCATTCTATTGACGTGGCTCTTCCTCACTGCCCAACACTCCGTTCCACACAACATAGCTGGCCTAACCACTGCCCTGTAGAACTTCCCTTTCAGTTTGATTGGGACCCTCCTTGGTGACGTCAAAAAGGGACAATCAATTTCAATAATGCCCATGCTGCGGATCGAGCTCTCAACGATGCAGAATGCCAACACAATCAATACAATCCGGTATTTTCTCTTTTACTCGGAGGCACTTTAACAAGTGGTCGAAAAAAATCCAGAAAGGAAGTAAGGAAGTGGTATGAAAAGCAAATAAGCGTGTACATCCTCTCCAAAGTCATCCTTCCTCCAATTTCAAGTGTGAGCACAGACATGCGCTGCTGGAAGGAACACTAGAGGCAGTTCACCTTTAAGAAGGATTCAACTGCATCCATTCCAGTTAGTGAATCCAACGCACTTTCAACAGCTGACTTTCTGCTCTTGAAAAAGCCTTGAAAATCGTCTGACGTCGATACCAGCAACTCACATCATGAAAGCCATTTCCATTATTGAATGGCGGAAGTCCACAGAGTATGGAAAGAAAGAAAAAAAATCCAACATGGATGCAGGAGTAATCCCCGTAATTGCTTCGTCTTAGACTTCATGTCTTTGGAATATTATTCCGGCCACTTGACCAAATAAGGAAGTGCCAAGAAACGCTAGACAAATTGACCTGACCATCTTCAAGTAATTCTAAATAGAATTCCACATGACGTCTACAGTCAGAACTTCAAAGTCCAAGCTGCTAGCTTTCAATTATGATCCACACTTCAAATCATAATGAACAGGAAGCAAATAAAAGTACGAGACCATCTACGACAACAAATTGCCTATTCCAGAAAAATCCAAGCAGACCATATAAGCATTAAGACCGTCTAGTCCAGGGATTCCCAACCTTTTTTGCACAGCGGCACAGTTGTCAGAAACTTTGTGAAACCTGGCCAAAACCTATTTTTATAAACGTGGAATATCTCACCCATACTCTTACTCGCAGTTTCCTGGATGACAATGCCTAATCTCACATTCTCTTTCTATTGTGAGAACAGAGCACAGTACAATTGGCCCCGATACTGAAGGCAGGGTGGGTCCTGGCCAAATGAGCACCGATGAGACCTAAAATTCCACATTCTGGATAATGGAAATACTCGGTTAATGAGGACACTTATATGTGGGTCCCTTAGGGGTCTTCATTAACGGGCAGCGGCGAATTGCGTTTCTCGTCTGATCACTGAAGTTAAGCAGCGCAACCCCAGCTAGTACTGATATGGGTGGCCGCTTGGGAAAACTGGGTACCACTAATACCCAAAAATCGTCGCATTAGTGTAGTGTCTGCGCAGTCTTTGCATCAGAACTATGCTGTTGACAGGGTTCTAATGTGGAGCGGCGAGTTACGTTGGAAACACCAGTTCTCGTCTGATCACTGAAGTTAAGCAACGCAACCCCAGCTAGTACTGACATGGGTGGTCGCTCGAGAAAACTGGGTACTGCTAATAACCAAAAATCGTCGCATTAGTGTAGTGTCTGTGCTGTCTATGCATTAGAACTATGCAGTGGACGGGTCTCTTGTAGTTGATGGAACCTAAAACATCAACAAACAACAACAACAAACAGGGGCTCTAATGACCTTTGTAGTTGAAGGTCCTCATTCCGGTTTCTTACAGAAGAGGAGGGATGGCTTGTTTCGCTAGGCATTAGAAGAGGCCCGTCCACTGCTAGAGTCTGCACAGACACTACCCTGTAAGGACGATTTTTGGCATTAGCAGTTCGGAGGCAATCCCTCAACAACGCGATATCAATCATAAATTCCAATTAAGTATATGCAACCCCAGATAGTACTGGCATGGGTGATGACTTGGGAACACTGGATACTGCTAATGCCCAAAATCGTCCTAACAGGGTAGTGTCTGTGCAGACTCTAGCAGTGTACGGAGCTCTTCTAATGACAAGCGAAACAAGCCATTCCTCCTCTTCTGTGAGAAACCGGAATGGAACCGGCAGCTTCAGACCGAAAGCACATTGTCAGATACTATGGAATCCTAAGAATGTCAATGTCACAACCCCGTTCAGAGCCGCTGCCATTTATCCAGACTGCAAATTTGACGGTTCAAACTGACGTGTCCAGCAGTAGCAGGCTCTTGCTGTCCAACCCATCAACATTGATATTACACGCTCGACGGCGTGTCTGATGGCACCGATGACGTCAAAATTGCCTGCAAGTCATTCAGGTGCAGCAGTAGAGACCGCCCAATGATGCGTGTCACAACAAGCATCAAAGAAATCGATAACCGTGCAATGGGCTCCTACTGTTCATCAAATCCAACTTTACAGATTGTCTTAATTATAACAGGAGGAGAAGGAGAGGGGAAGGGGCTAAATATTCTCAGCTTTCAAAATGATAAGAGGCGGAGTAGTCATCCATCAGAGAAAATTCAAAGTAATAATAAGGAATTTAAAGAGAAACTCATGCGAGAGAAAGAAGGATGAGCGCCATAGGGTGAAAAGATGGAAGAAAAAAACATGGCTGACACGAATCTGAATTATATATAGAGTGGCATGAAGTGATTAAAAAAACACAATGTAATTAAAAAAAAAACTCCTTCGTCTTTATCTTGATGAGAAAAATTTGGGGATTCAAACTGTTCCACGTGTGAATTTCAAAGGGAGACAGAAAAGGGGAACAAACTACGCAGGCTATTTGCACACATGTAGCTTTAAGATGGCGCAGAAAAAAATTTTGACTACATAATTAAAAACCACTTTTCGTACTTTGTCATCTACGAGATGGTAACTTCCTGAACATCCTAAATTCGCGCAGAAAGGGAGAGGGTACACTCAAATTAATGCGCAATCGATTTGTTAAATATTCTCTCACAAATCGATGTTCCACTGATGAACTTCCGGTTCTCCATCAAAAATCAAATCACAATCTATTAAAATTAAGAGTTACTATCTCGATTTAGTTTGCAACAGCGTTGCCTAATTACAATCTAGTGTCAAAATTAAAAGACTACACAAAGATGAAGGGATATGGGAATAGCGGTGAGGGGAGGTGAACAGAGGGGCAATGGCACACAATTATCACAACAAAGGGGTAAACAAACATCCCCTGTCTTCATATTTGCAAGTATAAAACGACACACGGCCCACAGAAGAATTCGCACCAGCAGTTGACAATGCACCAAAATTTAACTAAAATGATTCCTGCATCACCGACCATTAAACTTCTCGGGCTGCGTCGCATCCTCTGGGCCAATGGCAAAGCCCCTTCATATCCTCCCTAATGGAAAACGTAGTGGCTTGTTTGTTTGTTGGTGTTTTAGGGCCCTTCAACTACAAAGGTCATTAGAGCCCCGTCCGCGCAGCATAGTTCTGATGCAGAGACTGCACAGACACTACACTAATGCGACGATTTTTGGGTATTAGCAGTACCCAGTTTTCCCAAGCGGCCACCCACGTTAGTACTAGCTGGGGTTGCGCTGCTTAACTTCAGTGATCAGACGAGAACTGGTGTGTCCAACGCAATTCGCCGCTCAAAACGCATGGCGACAGCAGGCCGTAACCAGCACACGGCAAACCCTTGTAGCGGACCCTGCGACACAGCCCTAGACAAACAAATCTCTTCAGGACGGAATTAACCGAACTTCGTGATTGAAAAGGAGGAGCCCTTGCCCTGCCTAATATAGGGTCAAGCTCCAAGGGAAATACACGAGGAAACTGCATGACGGTATTTTTACCCAATCGTCTGCTGACGTCCCCGCAATAACATCCGCATATTTTTTCGTCGGGGCACCTCCGACGCGCACTTAGGGCTTAGGGTAGGGTACATTAACTACAGAGTCCCCTTAAGAGGCTAAGGACTCCATAAAGTCCATCATAATACCCCCCCCCACACACACACACCCTAAAAAGAGTAGTCAGAGGCAATCCCTCAACAACGCTATATCAATCATAAAATTCCTATTAAATATATGCAACCCCAGATAGTACTGGCATGAGTGACCGCTTGGGAACACTGGGTACTGTTGATGCCCAAAATCGTCCTATCAGGGTAGTGTCTGTGCAGCCTCTAGCAGTGGACGGGGCTCTTCTAATGACCACAGAATTTGAAGGGCCCTAAAAACCCTACGAAACCAATTAAATACATTAGAGGTATGCTGTCGACTGGAGGCCAGGCCGGCTTAATTTAATGGCTCAGAACCTAGGCCGCCGCAGAAATTCAAGTCAGAACTTTCAGAGTGCAGCAACTAGCAATTTAAAAAACCTGCAAAAGATATTTTAGTTGCCAGAGAAGAGAGAAAGTTGGAGAGCAAGAGCAGGTGGTCAGCGGAGTACAATTTTACAAACTGGTGCTTGCGGGCATTAATTAAGGAGCCGGATTTAACGATTGGGCGCTCGCCCCCCCTTCTCCTCCACCTCGCCTCGGCCTTTTATTATTTCCAACTATCTTCACATCTCCACCCAACCACTTGAAATGCTTCACAAGGCTCTCTTTCTAGGGTTGCCTCTCTGCACTCTAGCAGCCATTAAGTAAACAAGCCATAGATTGCAAAGGCGGAGAGAGAGAGAGGAGTAATTTGAAAGAGCTTCATCGTTCGCCGCCTTCCCTCTGCCCTCATGGCACCCCTGCCTGCCTTCATCCTCACTCCACAGACTAGGTAAGAAATTACACGTCTTCTATACGGAAGGAGGAGGAGGAGGGGGCAGGTCTGGGTGGCATGTTTAAAAATGACTGGGACCCATCGAAAATAATTGAGCCATAAGCTGGAAGGCTGTCAAGGGCAGTCTCAGGATGTCAACAGCTGTCACTAGGTTTACCATGGGTGGGCAACAATTTGCTAGAGATAAATGAGTAGAGTGCGGCAGCTGAACTTCGAGCCCAACAAAATCTAATTTTTTTCTGGAAGAGGGGGGGGGGCAGGGAGGGGCGAAGAAGAGAGGTAGAACGAGGGAGAGTGCAAGTTAACTTGCTATTTAAATTTTCTTCAAGATATAAAAAATTAGGGACTAGTGTTGGTGTCTTAAACAACATTTTTATTCACATTCCATCATGCTGACTTGACCTGCCTGCCATCACCGGACCCTTGCATCCAGAAACACACTGGCATCGACCTTTTCATTCCACGCACAACTATGTGGAATCTTTAAAAAAAAAATTATTAAGTTGCCCAAATTTTTTTTGTGTGTACGACTTCTTCAAAATCTTCGTTTTTTGGTTGAATACCTCTTTTGGCAGGGAGTGGAAGCTTCACCAACAGCCTTAACCTGTCATTCCACTAACCGATTATTCATTCGCCATTAAAAATAAAAACTAAAATTCATCTTTCACCTCTCGCCCAATTCGGCAACAACATATGTTAACGATTCAGCGTTAACACCAAATGACGCATGCCATCATGCATCACACGGTTCCTGACGTCATTTTAGATGCAAGCAGTGCGAGCAAGCACATCCCTCCTAAACTTTCAGAACCAGTGGCGTCACTAGGGGGGGTGCGGGCCACACCGGGTGACACCACTCGCACCATGAGAAATGGGGTGACACCAAAGCAGAAGAAGCGGCTTTTTTCAGGAGATGGGGTTGACACCATGGTGTCACCGCACCGGGTGGTGCCAACCCTAGCGACGCCACTGCTCAGAACATCACAATAACTGTACGGCAGCCATTTTGCTTTTCGGTTTCAAAATTCTTGGACTTTTAAGCCATTTGCGGGGGGGGGGACAAGTGTAAACCCACAGAGTCAGTCGTCTTCACAATTACAATGAATATAAAAGACAAGTTTACGACTAAAGTCTGCAACTGGGGCGGAAATTTCAGGCCGTCTGATGAGGGCAACTCATTAAATATGCAGTTCCCGAGTCTGAACATTTTTTACCTAGATGGATCCCTCCAAGATAAGGAAAACCAAAGCAGATGTGGGAGCAGGTTGTACACGTAGGGAAATGGCAGAGTGTGGGGTGGACGGGGACATGGCAGGAGTGGTAGGCCACAGGCGGGATAAGGATTTGTTTTGATGATCCCTCCAAAGTGCAGAACAATGCGAGGCAAGCACCACGTAGTGCTCCGTCCGAATAGAAGTAAAGTGTGGCCTGTACGACAACACTACCGCGAGTAAATGAGGCCTTTATACATTGATACGCGCATTGGATAGCTTTCCAGATGTACGTGCCCGCCTCCTGGCGGCAGGAAAGAGGGCGACCAAGCAAGGCCCAGGCCCAGAGAGGACGCGTCCTCAAGATCGACAGTAACAGCGGAGCTGGACAAGGAGAGGGATGACATTTGCTAGTCGTAAAACAACTTCGCTAGGGGTTGGCCAGCCCTTCAATTCGCAATACCTCGCTTAACCAAGCCCGTGGCACAGGCTCCTTCCTGAAGGATTTTGAAAGCTGCCTTTAAAAAGAGGAAGAAGTCATAGGGGCGTCTTATGCCCGGCTGTACGCTGCGAATTTTCCAGGGAAGAGATTAAGAAGCATACTTAGAAACAGAGGTCGAGGTAAAGTATATAGTTGAACACAGTATTCCAGGCAAGCGTCATACTTGGGCAGTGTTCCAGGCAAGCGACATACTTGGACAAAGTACTCAAGGCTAGTGACATACTTGGACAAAGTGCTCCAGGGTAGAGACATTCTTGGACAAAGTGCCCCAGGCAAGAGACAGGAGTGGATTTTTGTGTTGGACATACCAGTTCTAGTCTGACCACTGAAGTTAAGCAATACAAGCTCAGCTAGTACTAACATGGGTGGCCGCTTGAAAAAAAAAACTGGGTACTGCTAATACCCAATACTCGTCGCATTGGTGTGGTGTCTGAGTAGTGCCTGCACTAGAATTATTCAGTGGGAGGGGATCTAATGACCTTGTAGTTAAAGGGTCCTAAAACAGCAAATAAACAAAGCAAAAGGCAAGAGACACACATGGACAGTGTTTCGTGGAGGGTACAAACATGGAAGCAGTCTCTCAGAGGGGACTGCAATATTTCAGGCATTGCATCAACGTGGGATCCTAGGGGAAGATGATTCCCTCGTTTGCGATCTTCTATGGATGCCCACGATCCTATGTGAGATATCAGTGAAGTATGTACAGTAGATCCCCCAAGAGGGGTGCGCAGCCACTTTCACGTATAAAGAATACTCAAAATTCCCAAGTGGCGAAGAGCTCGCGTTCACATACCTCTGAGCTGAGAGTGGAGGGTGGGTGTTCAGCTTTAAATAGATCAATACCCTCCCCCCGATCTTTCGTCAACGGCATTTTTAAAAGTCTTTTTCGTTCAACGTTAGCAAAGCACTTGACCACCAGAGTTGGCAGACTTGTAACACTCCAATTTCTTTTTCAGAAAAAGGGAAAATTTGCTGAAAGTTGGAAAAGTGGAGTTGAGCGACAGCTGACCATTTCTTTTGACAACATAATTAATGGAGTCGGTCGTGTCAGTCCACTTGTCTATAAATCTATCATAATTATTGCTCTTTAAGATTCGGAAGAAGTGCCCTTGAATTAGTGAAATTATCATTCGAACAGTACACGTCGTTGAAGAGCATTTCTGTCCCTCTCCGCCAGAAAAAAAACACCACAATCTTTCCTTCACAAAAGCAACTCCTAACCCATTTCCCGTCTATGGCAGGGTCGGGTACCCATCTTGTCCCTCTGAATGGACATTGTATGATATATTGGAAAGCATTTTCCGCAGCCGGCTCTTGACCGTCGGTCTACTATTCATTGGGGCATTCTAGATCCTCCTGCGGCGGGGCGAGCTCCTCTACACCTGGAGATTTTGCTTCATCTACCCGTTGCATACTAGAGAGGGTTTTTTGACGTGCAAATGTCATCGTACACCACACAGGACCTCGAGTTGACTTCTCATCCGAAAGAAGGCACACACGAGGCCCCTCTCTCTCTCTCTCTCGCCCGAAAGAAGACACACACACACACGGGGCCTCCCGTCCGAAAGAAGGCACACTGGGGGCCTCTCTCTCGCCCGAAAGAAGGTACACTCGGGGCCTCTCTCT
>JAAFCE010006156.1:7575283-7587514 GCA_013389805.1 Trigoniulus corallinus | reverse complement strand
CCAGTCGTCTTCAATACAATAAGGACGCGAAAATCATAAATAAAAGTGAGAAAGGAGGGCGATTATTTGTGATTTTCTCGTCCTTATTTTATTGAAGACGACTGGCAAGGACGAGAAGGCTTTTTACTTCTCGTCTTTCGTCCCGAAATGCCCACGTTACGAGAAATCGCAAAAGCCCTTATAGTTACACTCTGAGCAACGATAGGTCTATTTCACTACAGGGCATAGAGGGCGCTACGGTCGACCTAACACATCTGCACTAAGTATTTATATCCGGATAATAAATAAAGAAATGTTTCTTTTTTTATATAATTGACTTGCTGCCGAATAAATATATTTTGAAAGAAAAACAATACGTCAAATGCTTCACATTATGCTAAACAACAATTCAAGCTGAAGAGCGCCAAAACAATGCATCATTTCTATTCAAAGCTGAATATGAAAACTTCCGAAACAATATATTCATTAGGGAATCTTGCTTATTTTATAAAGAGGTAATAATAAATTAGGATACAACATCAGAAAACAAAAATTCTCCTGAAATAAATAGATCCCTTTTGAATTAATTTCTTTCAAAAATGCTTCTTCAATCCGCGCTATTTGATAAAGAAAACAGCTTCGTTTGTAATCTTCATATCATCATCGCTGTTATCCCGCTTTGGGAAGGGTCGGATCAGAAAGTCTGTCATTATAACCCCTCACACCCCATCAGATTTCCCGTCCGTCCACAGTGGCATGTTGTGGCAAATTGTTCTCACGTTTCCTTTGGCCTATATCTAGACCATCTGCTACCTACAATATGAATTCCTTTGACGAATTTTTGTTCTGTTGGTGTTTTACAGCCCTTCAACTACAATGGTCATTAGCGCAGTTCTTACGCACTGTCTGCACAGACATTAAACTGTTACAACGATTCCGGTATTAGCAGTATCCAGCGTTTCCAAGCCGTCACCCATGCCATCTGGGGTTGCTTAGCTTCAGGGATTTGGGTGTCCAACACAATACTGCCGCCCTCTGTTTGACGGACCTAACCGGTTGTTGTTTGTGTTTAAGGTCCTGTCAACTATAAGGTCATTAGAGACCCGTCCACTGCACAGTTCTAGTGCACAGACTGCACAGACACTACACTAATGCGACGATTTTTAGGTATTAGTAGTACCAGCTTTCCCGAGCGACCACCCATGTCAGTACTAACTGGCCTTGCGTTGCTTAACTTCAGTGATCAGACGAGAACTGGTGTGTCCAACGCAACTCGCCGCTCACACCTAACCGGTCCTACCTCGTTCCCTCTTATGACACGCCCATTCGCCCTCAGTGCATTCTTCACCTTTCCCGCAATATCGCCCATTTCTACCCTACATCTAGCCGACAAGACGTCACCATTCTAAAGGCGACCAAGGGCCTCATGCTGGCAACTTCCTTGGGTCAGGGAAACTCATTTTTCCCAACAACACGCAAGCAGGGTCTGAACTGAGAGCATAAAAGGGGCATAAAGGGTGCTAGGTTGGCAACGGGCATTGCAAAAAAATCCCACAAACAAAATAACTCAACAGGTAAGCAAAGCTCCACTCGAGCGACCCCGGGTCTGCTAGAATAGGGTCCATGTGCTAAGAAATCCTCTTAAGTGCACTTCACGGCGCCGATGCTCTACTTCTCTTGGAACGGAAGGCTGATTAAGGAGGGACGTTCTCACCGCCTCAACCAGGATAGAACCTACAATAACGGGTCTCGCGGCTACCACTGAAGCACTGAGGCGGGGGTGGCACACCAATGAGAACGATGCGACGTATTACCCAATTACAAATACTTGGTACAAAGCAACTACTAACCCTTTTCCCGCCTATTGAAAGGTCGAGTACCAACCTTATCCCTCTGAATGGACACAAGGGCAGTCTTTTTCTGCAGCCCCCATGCTTCTTCGGTCTACTGTTTGTCGGGGCACTCCACCGAGCTCCTACACCTGGAAATTTTGCCTCATCTACCCGTTACTTAGTAGAGAGGGTCCTATTACGGGGAAATGCCATCGTACACCACACGGGACCTCAGTTTTACTTCTCATAGGAAGGAAGGATGGGCTTCTCTCTCGTCCGAAAGAAGTCAACCCACCTCGATCCAGTATCGACCCTGGAAACACTGGCGCAGTCAAACGAGCACGCTACCTATTGCGCCACCGAGGCAGGTCCGAATATAGATGCTAGGAACAATTTTTTTTTTTTTGGAGTTTTCTGCAAGCACTTTTCCCCATATCAAATTTTTTGCACCCCAACACTTATCTTTGAAAATTTTTGAGATCTTTTAGATGCGCAGTAACAATTTTGACATTGGCCACGCTCCTTATTATTATTATATGGGGAAAATGGCCTCCTGAAAAAAAAAAACTACTACTGTTAGTCCCATCGAATGAATCACCCCAATTTTTTTTTGGCAATTTTAACCACACGAGTCGAGTAAAAACAGCAGGCTGCAGCAGCTACTCCTTTTTTGTTGTTTCAAGTTTGCACTAACAATCAACAACAAAAATGTTCTCAAAAACATCTCTTGTTCGTCAGACATCACCCCGAATGTATATATCTATATAATTTTTGGTGGTGGAGGGAAGAGGAAGGGGGTTAAGGGGTAATCATCTTGCAATTCTCTTTCTCTCAATCTCTCTCCAGGGGAGTGCGTCGGAACATGGTCCAATATATCAGAAATTATGAGGTGCAAAATGAAACCCAACTTGTGGATAATTAAGATGTCAACGAACAATGAGGCAACATCCGTTTCCGTGTTATTGCTAACATTTTAACTACAATGTCAACTATGCAAGCATTAAATTTGGGGGTGCAAGCGTCACAATCAGGCCACCACAGCCATTTCTGAATTTTCATTAGCTTCGGTATCAGTTCTGAACTGAAGAGTTCAAACTCATTTCCCGCCAAAGGCCGGGCTGGGTAGCCATGTGTTCCTGTTGTCAGACTAATACGTATCACAACCCACCCCTAGGAGTTGTTTAACGTGGACCTGACTTTTTTGAGGAGCTCTGTCACTGTTGCCAAAGCGACAGCTGATAACCCGGAAATGATGCCGACCTACGTTTGTTGACCTACGCTATGGGCGTGAGCCAAAAATATGGCAGTCCGAGTGAAAAAGGGTCAAATACAGTTATTGAACACAATTAAAATAATTATGTCCTTGCCCTGTCTTAGAGTCAGGTTTGTGAGTTTTAGTCCTGTGATCCCTGCTATTTCCAAACAGATTCTTGCCCCCCACAGAGTTAAATCCGTCCGTATAACAGGCTGTCATGTTTCGGGTCTACCTCTACCTCCTCTATTATTATGGAATTGCACCCTTGTGATGAAACTGATCAGCCCCTCAGTCTCTACCTTCTGTTGTCACCTCTGCACTTGTGCCTTGCTTGTTTGCTTGTTGCAGTTTAAGGTCCAGTCAACTACGAGGTCATTAGAGACCCGTCCACTGTATAGTTCTAATGCATATACTGCACAGACACTACACTAATACGACGATTATTGGGTATTAGCAGTACCCAGCTTTCCCGAGCGACCACCCATGTCAGTACTAACTGGGCTTGCGTTGCTTAACTTCAGTGATCAGACGAGAACTGGTGTGTCCAACGCAACTCGCCGCTCCCTGCACTTGTGCCCATATATCTCACCCCCATGTCAGTATCAGGAGATTCTTTTGTCGGGCAGTACACTGGAGACTGTTGGCCAGATCATGTTCACTTTTAAGTGCAGTAGGGCCTTCATAGATACCCACGGAAACCTTCCTCACCTCCGAAGAGAAGACATTCACTTCAGTCACAGGAGAATCAAATCTGCAACCACTGATTCGGGAATCAAGCACAACAATCCGGTGAGCCAACGACTCTAACTACGGTCAACGTATGTATTTTACCACCATGGGCGTCCACAAACGGGGGAGGGGCAAGGAAACGGGGGGGGGGGGGCAAAACTACAAGCTTTCGAGTTCATAGGTTGACCCATTGATTGATTTTTTGGTATTTTAAGGTCCTTCAACTACAACGGTTATTAGAGCCGCGTCCACTTGGTAGTTCTAATGCAGACACTCCGCGCTGTTACGACGATTTGGGTATTAGCAGTACCCAGTGTTCCCAAGGGTTGCGTTGCTCAACTTCAGTGATCAGACGAGAACTAGGTTAAGTTTTGGAGCTTTGTCTCCCCCTCCCGCCTGAAACATTGCCTCCAAGCTTTACCGGCTCGAGAAAAATTTTCTGAGCTTCACTTGCCACTATATTCAGTGGGGGGAAAAAACCTTCCCATTTTGTTTGGTTTCGTTTGTTGGTGTTTTACGGCCCGCCAACTACAAGGGCATTAGAACCCAGTCCACTGCGTAGTGCTAATGCAGAGACTACACAGACACTACACGAATGCGGCGATTTTGGGGTATTAGCAGTATCCAGTTTTCCCAAGCTGCCACCCATGTCAGTACTAGCTGGGATTGCGTTGCTGAACTTCAGTGATCATCCGATGATCATAGGTTAAATTAGGTTTTGGAGCTTTGTCGCCCCTTCCCACCTGAAACTGCCTCCAAACTTCGCCCTTTTCTGGAACATTGCCTCCAAGCTTTGCCCGCTGCAGAAAAATTTTCCTTAGGACCTCCCTTGCCACCACATTTAGTGGAAGAAACCTTTCCAGCATTTGGACGAGCAGCTCTTATTTCGTCACAAGTCAGTAACACCCAGGACAGAAAACGAGCACTTGAAAACAGCAGAAACAGCAGCATTACAACAATAAAAACAAAAAAGCCGCGAAGCAGTCCCCTGCCTCATAAATCAAGGATGATAACTGCGAGATAATTTCAGAGTTCCAAAACAGATATTAGGTATCAAATTGTTTATAAATGACGGAGGCTTTTTCTACCCAGACACCATCTGTTCAAATTGAAATTTTACCACTATGGGCGTTAGTGTGAGACAAAATACAACGCGAGAGAAAGAAAGCAACAGAAAAAAAAAGCAGACTCACAATTCACCCAAACTTCCATTATTTCAAAACGAACCTCTCTCCCCCTCTATTCCCCTACTCCTAACATCTTAATACATCATTAAAACAATAACTGAGGTCGTAAGTTTGCATTACGAGTTGCTGTTGGCAGCAAGTCATAAAAGTGCTATTTCTTTCTTTCTTTCTCTTGACCATGTCCCAAATTTATTATGAATTATATGGCGCTTCACCTGGCCCTCTAGTCACGCGACCCATATCCTCTTTAACGTAAAAATATATGCCATAAAAACATACTTCATCATTATGCATCATCAAAGTCACAGGTAGACATCACCTTATGTCAAATTTCATGCTCAGAACCTCAAAAAGTCAGTAGGCCCAAACTCAAAATGTCCATGTCAGGGAGAGGTGAATAATTGCACCTTCCGAACAACCCCCCCCCCCCCAAATGATGTCAAAGGAAGCCGCCACCAAGTAGTGCAAGATGCATGCCAAGACCACCAACAAGACATTTGGTTGATAACAGAATCGTTTCTGTAACTGAAAATGACAACCTGCCTCTGCCAAATACATGGTTGCGGTTGCAACTAACCTCTTTGAGAAGAGAGAACAGGCAGACTGTTCTAGTTTTAAACAACACCTCAACTTCATGACTTCAGGCCATTCGAAATTGAAGGATGAATTCACGCTTACAACTAAGGGCGGCAACTCTAAGGACCGTCTGCTTGGCTGGTTGGTTTGTTGGTGTTTTAAGGCCCTTCAACTACAAGGCCACTGTGTAGTTCTATCGCAGAGACTGCACAAACACTTTACTAAGGCGACGATTTTTGGGTATTAGCAGTATCCAGTTTTCCCAAGAGGCCACCCATGTCAGTAGTAACTGCAGTTGCGTTACTTAACTTCAGTGATCAGACGAGAACTGGTGTGTCCAGCGCAATAAGCCGCTCCCTGAGAGAGAGAGAGAGAGAGAGAGAGAGAGAGAGAGAGAGAGAGAATCCGTCTGCATCATTCATGGTATGTGCTCGGAACTCTAATACAGTAGTTTCGTAGCTGAATCTGGTCAGGCACTACCTCAGAAGGTGCATTTGGCCTGGGAAGGGGGCCGAGCTTCTAATACTGTCGATCAGCACCGGTAGATTTTATTCCCCGCACAGAAAGGGTTCTATTATGTGTAGTGGCAACATCGCACAAGGGCCACTGTTTGTAGGCGTTTTAGGGCCTTTCAACAACAAGGTCGTTAGAGTCCCGTCCACTGTATAGTTCTGATGCAGAATCTGCACAGACACTACACTAATGCGACGATTTTTAGATACTAGCGGTACCCAGTTTTCCTAAGCGGCCACCCATGTCAGTACTAGCTGGGGTTGAGTTGCTTAACTTCAGTGATCAGACGAGAACTGGTGTGTCCAACGCAATAAGCTGTTCCCCACAAGGGCCACACATGAGACCCCAACAACCTTCACTTCCCATTTGACAAAAGGCTCAATCACTTCAGGTCCGAAAGATGCCATCCAACTCGGATCAGGATTACCCTGTAACCGTGAATCCCATCATCGGCTTTGATAGCAGGAACTCACGAATCCCAAACTCGAACCTGAAAATACGGATTTGCACCTTAGTCAGTACTCATGTTGCTCTACGTTTGCACTGCCTGTTGGTGGGTTGTTATGAAGGACACCCGTAAAGGGTAGTTATTGCCGTCTATAAAATTAGGTCTGAGACCCTTAAGAGTTCATCAATACACACAACCTCACCGAGTAAACAATAACTCAACGTTCCTTTATTTCCAACTTCCGTGTCCTCCCTAGGCCAACCAAGAAACCATAAATCATTCCTAACGTTCAGGACTCCCAAGACCACCATGGATCAGCTTCGCGTGTGGGCCACACAACGTACAAGAGAATGGTATATGTCACACTGGGTAGATAACAATTTGTTTACATATTTATAGTCAATAAGAGGAGAAGGAGGGGGGGGGGCAGCCTGAAACAGGAAATATTCAGGGCGATCTACTCCAACGGGTAGAGCACCTTCACGAATAAATACCACCGGGGCACAATAGACAAAGCCACGAATTTACCAATGAAAGAGTGCGGTTGGGGTGTCAGGCTTTCACCTTACCGGAGACTGACACAATCCCAAAGCCCAGATCGATCCTGTTACCAAATATTCATGAAACAAACATCAACCCAAAACAACCTTACAATTCGGAAAGAGATGAATATTTCAGGATGTTAGAGCACCTTTAAGATCCTAGGAGCAGATTCGAGTTTGCGGGTCAACCAGGTAAGAGCGGAGGCGGTGGCGAATCCATGAAAGTGTCGGAATTTGCAAAGATGAAGAAATCAAACAACGTCGTTCAGGTTGTTTTAAGTCAATAATTGAAGCACATTACTCGCTTTTCAGAGTCCATTTATAAAAGCAATTATTTCATTTCCTCTTCCAAGCTGCTCCGGCGTTAGGAATGCTTTTTTTTATAAACAAATGAAAGATCGCCTAAATTCTGCATAGATCAAGAGAAAAGGGAGACAGAGCCAGGCTGGATTATTTACTCGTGAATATGAAATTCAACTTAGAGTAATCATTGGATGAAAAGTAAACAGTTGCGTTTTAATCAATAAAATAGCAGTGTGTTGCATATAGTGCATTACCACCGCACACCACCACTGTCGATACAAAATCACTACGATTATTATTAATACTAGATTCAAATTGAGTTGCAAACTATTTACTCTCCTTTTTATTGACATACCTGAGAGTAGTAAAATGTACTGATATGCATCTTCATTATTCATTGAAATTATTCGGGTAGCAGGCAAGCACTGCGACGATGCCAAAACAGTCTTTCTCCTCATCACCTCTCCCCTCCTACGCTATAAATGTAATGAAAAGTTCATCTCCATTCCACCACAGTTACCATCAACGCAGCCAACAAAACCCACGCCCGAGGGAGCGGCGAGTTGCGTTGGACACACCAGTTCTCGTCTGATCACTGAAATTAAGCAACGCAAGCCCAGTTAGTACTGACATGGGTAGTCGCTCGGGAAAGCTGGGTACTGCTAATACCCAATAATCGTCGCATTAGTGTAGTGTCTGTGCAGACTATGCACTAGAACTATGCAGTGGACGGGTCTCTAATGACCTTGTAGTTGACGGGACCTTAAACACCAACAAACCAATTGGGAAAACTCGGTACTGTTAATACCCATCCGGGGGATGCAGAGGGATCCGGGGCCCCACGATTGAGGGAGGGCCCTATCATCAGTACCCATCAGGGCCCAGATCATTGCTAATATTAAAAGTTTAATACGTCATTGTAGGGGCAACGTCCCTCATTCGAGCCTGCCAATGCAACGTAACCTAACAACCCTTCCACTGAACTACACCAGGGTTGCACAACCTTTCTGTTGTTATGGGTCACTGTGCTGCTCCATGAACTGATTGCCAGCCACAGGCTGTCAAAACCAAAACGGGTGAAGATAACGTTACGTGTTATATAGCAGGTAGGCTATAATGCATAATTAGAAACGATGCAACATGGGCCATATTACAAGCCTCAATGGGCCACAGGTTGGACAACCCAGAATTAGAGGTTAAGAGTTAATAATTTAATAATGCTATTATTTTGGGGTTGTTAAAACCAAAATACCTTTAATAATCAGAAGTGTAATAAAATAAAATATAATGACACAGGTTCCAAGGTATGGACGTCCACATAAGCTTTCAGACCAACTCATAAATGCAATGGCGACATATTAGGACACATGGCATCATCCAAAAATGTAATACCTTCCAAAATTAGGAAGGATCTCAGAATGCGATAGGAGGGCATCTAAGAGGAGTCCATTTACTCTTACTCCTTTTATTTTTACTTTTGAAAAAATATTTTGGGGTCCCAAAAGGATTTCTGCACCCGGGCCCCTTTATAGAGAAGGCCGGCTCTGTTAATACCCAAAAATCGCCGCATTTGTGTAGTGTCTCTACACTCTCTGCATACGCACTACACTGTGGACGGGGCTCTAACGACCTTGTAGTTGAAGGGCCCTAAAACACAAACAAACCGACGCCCAATTGACCAAATCCAACGATATGTCACATAAAATATGGCGGAATAGTCGAAATCCCCACCCAGATGTGATGTGCACACCACCCTTAAATAGTCGAAATACCAAGTCTGCACAAACCACTAAATTCAAGGTCTGCTATTAACATCACCCCAAATCACACAATATGCATTTTTTGTTTCGTTAGTGTTTTAAGGCCCTTCAACTACGATGGTCATTACAGCCCCGTCCGCTGCGTAGTTCTAATGTAGAGTCTGCACAGACGACAATTTTTGGGGTATTACCAGTACCCAGCGTTCCCAATTGTTTGTTTGTTGGTGTTTTAGGGCCCTTCAACTACAAGGTCATTACAACCCCCTCCACTGCGTAGTTCTAAATGCAGAGACTACACAGACACTACATTTTTGGGTATTTGTAGTACCCAGTTTCCCAAGCAGCCACCCATGTCAGTACTAGCTGGGGTTGCGATGCTTAACTTCAGTGATCAGACTAGAACTGGTGTGTCCAGCGTTGAAGTGGTCGCCCAGACTAGTATGCATGTTACACCTACGGGTTGGGGTGTCGGCCAAGCATCCATAAAGAGGAGGTAGGGTGAGAGGGAGGAAGGAGTAAGGAATGTGGAAGAGGGGAAATTAGCAGCACCCAATGTTCAACCAACCACCCATGTCGGTACTAACTTGTGCTGCGTTGATTAACTTCAGTGATCTGACGAGAACTGGAGTGTCCAACGCAATATCGTAATGCTGCGGAGATGAGACACCTAGGACACAGTCTCCGATTAAACTACACGAACAAAAGAGTGAACTGGACAGAGGAGCGTCGCTGGCTAAAGATAATAACCGGTGAAGCCTCAAGGGCGCAAGAACAACCACAGCCTGAAGAGGATGTTAGAGCCCAGGTGTTTCAGTGGACAGTTCGATTAAGCCATAAAAATTCTCGTATGGGATGACAGGTGCAAAACTCCTCTTACGATCTCCCTTTTCCGACCTCAGAAAGAGCAGACGGAAGCACTTTGACTGTTTCATTCAAATGTGGGTGGTGCACATGATGTGGTCCTGGCTGGCGCTGAAAAGCGTGCTTCGTCATCATCACTAACCCCTTTACCGTCACTGGTAGGGTCGGAAGCCCATTTTTATCTCATTGGGGCACAAGGGAGATCTGTAAATCACTTGTTTTTTACAGCCAATCTTAAGCTGAAACCTCTTCGATCCATTAATGCACTTTTCCTCCACTGACGCCCGATAAGAGCGTGGACCTACACCTGGAAATTGGGCCCAACTACATGTATATTTTACTCAGGACAGAAAAGGTTCTTTCACTTGCAGATGATATTGGACATATCACACGGGGTTCTGGCTTTAATTCTTATCAGACAGAAAGCGCACTGGAAGCCTCTCTCCTCCGTATATCATCATCATCATCATCTCACTCTTATCCCGCCTGTGGCAAGGCCGGGTCTGTGGGTTCTAGCCCTCCTATCTCCTACCTGGTCTCCGCCCACGCGACACTACCATATTCTTATCGACAATCTGCTCCCACGTCTGTTACTGGATTGGATTAGTTTCATGGGTTGGGGAGTAAGCCGGGCAGCCATAACAGGACGAACCCTTAGGAGGCTGCCCACAGGAGATGAGGAGGTAGGTGAAAGGATGACGGCGAGGGTTAATTTGCAGCACCCATCGTTCTTTACCAACCACCCAAGTTGGTATTGACGTGGGTTTGCGCTGCTTAACTTCAGTGATCTCACGAGAACTGGTGTGTCCAACGCAACTTGGCCGTACTTAAGTCAAAAAAATCCCTAGGACTTCGTATACAATGGAATACCCTTACTTACACCACTGTCTTTGGGATGGATCTAGCAGATCATCCTTGCGCCTCTTCTGACAACATGCCCTTACCACCTCAGTCCATCCTTTTTTCAGTTAATATCCCACTTTTAAACTACCCTTAATGAAGTCACTTCAAGCGCTAGATCTGCCGGGAGCGGCGAATTGCGTTAGGCACACCAGTTCTCGTCTGATCACTGAAGTTAAGCAACGCAATCCCAACTAGTACTGACATGGGTGGCCGCTTTGGAAAACTGGGTACTGGTAATATCCAAAAATCGTCGCATTAGTGCAGTGTCTGTGCAGTCTATGCATTAGAACTATGCAATGGACGGGTCTATAATGACCTTGTAGTTGAAGGGCCTTAAAACACCAACAAACAAAAAAGCTAGATCTGCCCTTGTCATTCCATACATTCCGTGTGGCATACGCATTTTATTTTCATGAATCTTTTGTGATGCCCTTTCCCCCAAACCTTCCCGTCATGTGAAAGTAAAATTCATCATTCTGTCATTCGGCAACAATTTTAAAAGTATTACATTTTTCGGTGAACTTCTATTTTTGTTGCAGTTCACATAACCTCATGGTAACAACTACTACCCTCGAGCTATGGCTGCTATAACTGCTCTTCAATTCATCACCCCCCTCTAACTTTAGCAAAGCCCTTGTCAGCCCACGGCAGGGTCGAGTACCTAATAGTTGGAAGTACCAGGCAGAAGGAGAGGAGGAAGAAGAAATCGACAGGACATATCAGTGTTGCCAGATTGGGCTGCAAGTAGCGCATTGGGCGAAGCAGGGGTCATTTAAAGTCAAACGTCGCTTTGAATTCCAGTAAACAAATGTTTGAAAAATCTAACGACGATTCTTGAACACATTTTCGCAACAGTCAGCAACAAACATGCACAGTAGTACTCAGTCCTCTTCTAGACACTAAAAAGGGTCACTTCCCTCCTCAGTTCGAATTTTAGGAGAAGTCTAATATCAAAGAACAGCTCCGCACCTAACAACATTTTTAGCTCATTTAGGCGATATGATTTTCGCACTTAGAAAGATCTCAAGAGAAGTAGCGCCTGCTCTAGCACTTACGTCGCCCCGGACAAAAGGACAAATTGCCGCTCCTTGAAACAGCGCTCTGTTCGCTTCCTCTGTTCTCACACTTACAGACAAAATGGCGCCGCGGAAAAATGCCCCCCCCCCTTTAGAGCGGGCCCTGAGAGAAGACCCTACAACAGGGGTGGCGAACCTATGGCACGTAGAGCAATTTTGTTGGCACGTGGCAGATACATGTACAGGGTAGCCTACAGTATATAAAGCCAAACCAATCAGTAACTCCTAACCCTTTTCCCGCCTATGGCAGGGTCGGGTACCCATCTT
>JAAFCE010006156.1:7522117-7575273 GCA_013389805.1 Trigoniulus corallinus | reverse complement strand
AACTCCTAACCCTTTTCCCGCCTATGGCAGGGTCGGGTACCCATCTTGTCCCTCTGAATGGACACAAGGGCGATATACTGGTCTGCCAGTTGCCGACCAAAGCTGCAGCCCCTACGTTTATTTATCGTCGGTCCTGTGTGCGTTGGGACCCCCTCCCCCAAAAGAAGCCAACCCGCCTTGGTCCAGTATCGAACGTAGAACTACAGACGCAGTAACCGAGCGTACTATCAATGAATTAGTGAAATTTCCATATCCTGTAACAAACCGGAAGTAAGGGCACCCTACTATATATTCCTTTAACACACTACTGTATCTGGCACGTTGGTAAATCAAGAACTACAACTATTTAAATTTTTGGCACGGCAGCAGAAAAAGGTTCGCCACCCCTGCCCTACAATAATGTATCTCATGATTTCTTCGAGTATGGAACGAACTATTTTTCAGTCTGGTAAGGACCTTTGCTACTTTCTGCCAAAAAAAATATAGCCTTATAGCTGAGGAGACCGTGAACCTCTTCTGGCTGTCCTAAGGACTCTCTCGACTCTTTATTACCTGTCAGAGATGTCAACGACACTCTCCCTTGTCTGTATTAATAAGTCTAAGGAACAATTTCACCTGTCTTGAGAAGTCTAGGGACGCTCTGTGCCTGACTTGAGGAGTCTAAGGACCCTCTGTGCCCGTCTTGGGAAATCCACGGACTCCTCCTTCGCCTGCAATAAGGAATCTATGGATCTTTTTTTTGTACGTGAAACTCAAGATCTATAAAAATCCATTCCATGCCTTGTGAAATCAACGAGCCCCCCTTTACGGGTAGCCTTGTGGAACTCCCTTTCGTTGGTGTTTCAGGGCCCTTCAACTACAGTGGTCATTAGATCCCTGTCCACTGCACAGCTCTAACGCAGAGTCTGCAGATGTTAGGACGCCAGTGTTCCCAAGCGGTCATCCATGCTAGTTCTAGCTGGGTTGTTGTTTGTTGGAGTTTAAGGTCCCGTCAACTACAAGGTCATTAGAGACCCGTCCACTGCATAGTTCTAATGCATATACTGCACAGACACTACACTAATGCGACGATTATTGGGCATTAGCAGTACCCAGCTTTCCCGAGCGACCACCCATGTCAGTACTAACTGGGCTTGCGTTGCTTAACTTCAGTGATCAGACGAGAACTGGCGCGTCCAACGCAACACAGCTGCTCTTCATGGAACTCCCTTTCGCCTATATTGTGGAATATAGAATCCCCTATATCGGTCTAGTGGACCCGCCCTGCCTCTTTCTGAGCACCAAATGGTGAAAAGTAAATGTCATCGCAGGTAACAACCATATGGAATACAAAAATAAAGCCAGGTGCACACGCGCAAACATCAATCCACGTCTGGTACTCGGTTCTCGTTTCTGCTACATATTTGCTTACCTTGCGCACTGGAGATGACGTGACACGATCATTAAAGGAAGAATTTTAAAACCAACTTGCGGTTCAGAAACAGCTCTAGAATATGGAGTGGGAGAGGATTCTTTCAGTGGACACACCAGTTCTCGTCTGATCAGTGAAGTTTAGCAGCGCAACCCCAGCTAGTACTGACATGGGTGGCCGCTTGGGAAAACTGCCTACTGCTACTAAGCAAAAAATCGTCGCATTTGTGCAGTGTCTGTGCAGTCTCTGCATTACAACTACGCATTGGACGGGGATCCACATGACGTTGTAGTTGAAGGGCCCTAAACACCAACAACAACAAACACCGCCTCGGAGGCGCAGAAGGTAGTGTGTTCCGTTGCTGAGTCACAGGCCATTGAAGTAGCTGCTATACGAAACTTCGGAGGGGTTTGGGGTGGACTGTGAAAGGTTAAAGCGTGTCAGGGATGATTATGGGGGTCAGTAGAGTGATGGAGATTATGTTAGCACCGATGGATGACTGCGATAGCACCATTTAGACACTGGAGATGGCTTTGACCCCACTGAGATATTGGGGGGGGGGGTATCCATTTTGATACGGGGTGACTGTGGCACCTTTGGGGGAGCGGCAAATTACGTTGGACACACCAGTTCTCGTTGCATCACTGAAGTTAGACAGCGCAATTCCAGCTAGTAGTGACATGGGTGGCCGCTTGGGTTTGTTTGTTTCTTGATGTTTTAGGGCCCTTCAACTACAAGGTCATTAGGAGCCCCGTCAACAGCGTAGTTCTGATGCAGGGACTGCACAGACACTCCACTAATGCGACGATTTTTGGATACTTGCGGTACCCAGATTTCCCAAGCGGCTACCCATGTCAGTATTAACTGGGGTTGCGTTGCTTAACTTCAATGATCAGACGAGAACTGGTGTGTCCAACGCAATTTGCCGCTCCCTGGCCGCTTGGGAACAGTGGGTACTGCTAATACCCAAAAATCGTCGCACAAGTGTAGTGTCTGTGCAGCCTCTGCATATGACTACGCAGTCGACGGGGCTCTAATGACCTTGTAGTTGAAGGGCCCTAAAACACTAATGAACGAACAAGAAACAGAAAACGGAGTGCCACTTGCACTAAGACCCTATTTACAAGCCTAATGTCAGTAGCATTACGTATTTATGCTGTGATTAGGCGAGAAGCACTACAGCAGAGAATAAGAAAAAGTTGCTACCCACAATTAGGACCAGTAAGAGGAGTGCATTTTAAACTTTGTGTCTGTCTCGTTGCCTGCAACAAGAGAAGTTTAACGAATTAACAGAACTTTTAGTTTAGCCCGCCGTTGACGTCACCTAATAAGTATGCCAACAGGGATTTCAAAAAATTGTTTCCAACATTTTTTTCTCAGTTTGTTTTTACCTATAATTGGATTAGATGCACCAGAGTACCAAAGACAAGAAGTGAAAATTGTTTAAAAATCCATCGAAGCTATTTTTTAAGCACTTTTTTTTCTTCTTCTTCTTTTCCTTCATTCATTTTTTATTTATAAAATACGATCGGAAATGTAATTACGGTGGCGTTTTCTTTTTTTCGGGATATGTGTTTGTCAATTTCATGATTTTTCGCTACATTCAAAGGAGGGAATAAAAATCCAAGGGGCATTGCGTTATAATAATAACGAAATAACAACCCACGAGTTTAAATTACAAATTGGGCGAACGGTATAAATACACAACAGTCCAACAAACAACGAAAAACTTTGAGAAGTTGTTAACTTTTAAGCAATGGACCCAACACATACAATTTACGCAAGAGACAGGCACACACAAATTGTTTGAAAGTTGCCGAAAGAAAACAAGAAGGCGTGGGGTATGGGAGGGGGGGGCAAAGCCTTTGCAATTGAACAGAAAATTAAAGGTTTCTCCCAAAACAACGACAAGTTTTTACGCCATGAGGCATTAAGATTAAACAACTGCAGAAACACACACACAAACAAAAAAATCCAAAACAAAAACTGCAACAATTTGAATTACAATTTTAAACTTGTTCTTGAATTATCATAATTAGGTCAAGAACGAATTCTTTCCCTTGGCAAGTCAATTTTTTCCCCCAAAATGAACAGGCAGGAAAAAAAAGGAAAGATGCTTAACATCACATAATGACTAACCTACTATCAATAAACGAGTTTCAAATCACTGTTTTAGACAATTATGACCCCCCCCTCCCTAAAATCTTCTCTCTATCATAAAGCAATATTACGACTATTTCTAATAAAAAAACATTCAGGTTTAAAAAAAAGGGGGAACAATAGTCCCATTCACTAAATATTGTCAGAAAATAACTTACCGCCCCGTGAAAGTTAGACGACAAGGACGAGAGGTCACTTGAGATTGGTTAGGGTCAGACAGAAACAAGTAGTGGAGAGGGCATGACGAATAGATGGGCTAAAGTGCAGCACCACTAATATGGTCCTGGAACAGTATTGACAATGAACTTCACAAAACCGGCGCTCAGTGATTTCGGCAATCTGTCAGGAACTAAATGAACACCAATGCAGTGTCAGTCTGCTTCCGCCCTGTCACTCGTCTGCCTGTCACTACCCGTCTGTGCTCTGCGTCTTGGTTTTATCTGTTCCTGCCTGTGTTCCCAAAAATATATTTGTTAAATGAGTTCAATCACTCGGGTTTATTCGAATAGTGCAGGGTATGTACGATGATTCCATAGCCAGCGTAAGGACACCTTGGAGAAATCCTGGGGGCTTCCCAGTGAAGGTTGGGGTACACCAAGGTTCAGCCCGAAATCCATAGAGCGGCGAATTGCGTTGGACATACCAGTTCTCGTCTGATCACTGAAGTTAAGCAGCGCAACCCCAGCTAGTACTGACATGGGTGGCCGCTTGGGAAAACTGGGTACTGCTGATACCGAAAAATCGTCTCATTAGTGTAATGTCTGTGCAGTCTCTGCATAAGAACTATGCTGTGAACGGGGCTCTAATGACTTTGTAGTTGAAGGGCCCTAAAACACCAACAAACAACATCGAAATCCATACCTTTTCACGCTGCTGACGGGAGTAGGAGAATAGGCCCCTCAGTGCATGGTATTGGAAAACTTAGTGACTCCAGAGAACAAGCAGAGATGGGCCTAAACGATATTAAAGGCGGCGATAGAAATGGGACGGCTAAATATAACCATGAAGAAGAAAGAGTATCTAGCTTACAATTGGGAAGGAAAATAATGGTGACAAGCTCTCTAGGGGCGAACTGGTGACAAAGCAATGGGAAGATAGATTCGGATGTTACCCACAGAATCAATGGGAGATGGTCGAAGAGGAGACAGGCAAGTGGAGTCCTGTGTAACAGAAGGGTCCCAATCAAGACGAAAGGGAAGTTTTACGTGGCAGTGGTTAGGATAGCTATGCCCAAATGGATCAGAGTGTTGGTCAGTGAGGAAGAGCCACGTCAATAGAATGCAAGTAGCAGAGATGCGAATGCTGCGGTACATGAGCTGAGTGTCAAGACCTGATAGGGTTAGGAATGAGTACATTAGACGTAGCCTTGGGGTGGGGGACATCGCGGAAGAAATGAGGAAGAGTAGGTTGAGGTGGGATGGACACGTAATGAGAAGAGGGGAGAAGGAGCTCGTTAGGTCCATTTTAGGAATGCAGGTGATTAGAAGCATTCGGAGCAGGGAGAGATCGCAGCACTCGTGGGAGCAGGTGTACATAAGAATATGGCAGTGTGAGGGGTGAACGTGGACCTAGGACTAGAACCCACAAACCCGATCCTGTTACAGGAGGGATGAGGGTATAATGATGAGGTCAATTACTAGAATTCAGTGAATTTTGTTTCTCAACTAGCTATTCGATTCCCATATTGGCGGAAGTACGCGGCTTCTTGCCAATTTCTGATTTTCCCAAAAAAATCTAAAGAAAATTTCATACTTCGCTCCTGCGTTAACAGGTGTAGTACGAAACGTTCCTCACTTTACATAGCAAGTGGCATCAAGGGAATTTCTGTAGACACGTGTCACATACGGAAGTATAACGACAACACCGCCATATAACATATCTGTCAAGTCATTTTCGGCAAATTTGTCGACGACAATTTGATATTGTGAATCAAACAGATGTATTCCAACTCCTCACAAACGTGGCGATTATATTCTCAAAATAATTGCGACAATTTAACACCACAAAGCAAACCAAAATATAAAACAAAAAACGGCAGTAAAAATCGCGCGCTTTAAACTTCCAGAAATGTGACACCCTCAAATTAACGCATTTATGAAGAAAAATAATGTATGAAAATGAAGCATTAATTAATTAACCGACCGTTAAGATCCTATTTATTTAATTCATCAACGGGGCAGAGAGAGGGGGAGACAGAAAGACAATTACGCTGTAATTTCCAAATAATTCTCTAAATGGTTAGTTATATTTGGTCTAAAAGGCGTGGCACCCACTACAGAAGTATTTCATTATAATAAATGACGATAGGAGAGGCAAGAAGTCTCAGTTTTTGGTGGGAAAAATTTGCACTGACGCCTAGACACTAGCCATGCACAACCTAATTCTAATTCACTGCAAGCAAGCCTCTATGGCCAATTTGGCAGTGGGCGACTGACTCTCATTGCTGCATAAGAACCTGGAAAACTTCTCAGACCCCAAGCTATAGTTGTTGTGTCCCCCTACAATACTTTCAACGGTGGCCTTCCCTTTTAGTAAGCCCTCCACTCTATTTTCCCTAGGGGTATTCCATTGTCGAATGGTCCTTGGCAAGAAAGACCAGTAGTATAAGTCTGTCTTTGCCCTTAGTTCCTTCAATTTATATGAATAATCCTTTCTCTCCTTGTACCCAGCCAGGGACACACTTCCAGCCAGAGGTCCATTGCACCTCATCAGCAACAGCCTCATGAAAAGACCAATGCTGTGTGAGCGGCGAGTTGCGTTGGACACACCAGTTCTCGTCTGATCACTGAAGTTAAGGTAACGCAAGCCCAGTTAGTACTGACATGGGTGGTCGCTCGGGAAAGCTGGGTACTGCTAATACCCAATAATCGTCGCATTAGTGTAGTGTCTGTGCAGTATATGCATTAGAACTATGCAGTGGACGGGTCTCTAATGACCTTGTAGTTGACGGGACCTTAAACACCAACAAACAACAACCAATGCTGTCAGATAAACGCCTATGGCTCAGTGTTTCCCGCCCTAATTCCCTAATCATGTAAGACACACTTTCCCTGCGTGAGTACCTGTGGAGTACAATTATTGCATCCTTTCCCCTCCTGGGTCGCTAAATCGAGTTGATAAAATTGTGCGACTCCATTTTATTCCAATTTTGTGGCCAGACGTCACATGGTCAATTTTTATTATTTCGTTGGTGCTTTAGGACCAGTACCGGATTTATATATTGAGAGAATTGAGGGCTTCAGCCTGTTTAGCCTAACGGTAAATTCGGCACTGTTCCGGACCGTTACAAGGGCGTTAGAGACCCGTCCACTGTATACTTCCAGCGCAGACTGCACAGACCAGGGTCGGCTCGTGAGTTTCAGGCGCCCAAGGCAAGTGGGTCCCATTGTCGCCCAACCACGCCGTCGCCCCCATTGAATCTAATATAGTTCTAAATTGTCCAGGCGTCCCTCGCGTGCTTGGCATTTGTCCCAATACCAACATTTAGGAAAGGCTCAATTCAAAATTAGGGAACCCGAGGACTATGAACATTTTAAATGACTGATAGACTGCATGACAAGGAAGTACCTCTGAAATCAGCCGCCCCTATGAAATTTGCCGCCCTAGGCAGCCGCCTCTGCCACAGACACTACACTAACGCAACGATTATTCGGCATTAGTAGTACCCAGGTTTCCTAGACAGCAATCCATGTTAGTAGGCTACTGGCTGGGGTTGCGTTGCTTAACTTCAGTAACCAGAGGAGAATTGGTGTGTCCAACGCAATAAGCCGCTCCCTACTATCATTTTGAAACGTTACTCAAACGTCCACACATCTGCCAAAGGCCTATAAAAACACGATTCTTATCAGACGTTTGCCAAAGGCCCATAAAAGCATGCCTCATACCAGAGATTGGGTCTAGTCCTTGAAACTCCGAAGCTCCTTGAAACTCCGAAGCTCCTTGAAGCTCCGACCACTGCGTAGTTCGACTGTACTGTACCCAGTATTCCCAAGCGGTCACCCATGTTAGTACCGGCTGGGATTGCGTTGCTTAACTTCAGTTATCAGACGAGAAGTGGTGTGTCCCGCTCCCGTGATTTGAGCACTACCGTTGACCTCCTAGACTGGACTGCTGGACTATCAACTAACTTACCACAGGCATTCGACTTCAACAAATAATGTACAGGTTCACTGACCTATTAGCTCATTCCCACAGGTGCCCCTCCAGCCTTTACTCAGCGGCATTTTCATAAATGGGCACCGTTGATAATGTGGTGGAATCTGAGGATTCCGCAACTTAATTGCAAAACTAAGGCATTTTAATAAATAATTGCACTTTGGGACCTTGTTGATTGTCTGCAGAACGATCAAGGCTCAGGAAGATTGATCTGTTGACGCAACTGCGCTTTGCTCACCCAGACTGAGAGCAGTTAAAAGTCAAAAGTTTTTGATAACTGCTTTGCAAAGCCTCTTGAATCCAGGGACAAATTATTGTTTTGCGGATACAGAATTTATTTCGCTTAGAGTGCACAAAAGGGGGCAAGCGTTCATCATCGTGGTCATAATGTTTATACGTGTTATTCCCAGTGTCCCTGTAGTGCCAAAGTAACTCCTAATGTCCCTACGGTGCCATAGCCATTTCCAAAGTCCTCTAGGTGCTATAGTCATTCTCATTGTAACTTTGTCACAACCATCCCTAGTGCCCCGTTGTTTCCGAAGTCATTTTGAATGCTGCGCTGATGGTACAGTCATCCTCCATGTCTCAGTGCCCTTGCAGTCATTCTGGAAACCCCAATAGCACTACAGTCATCCTATCATTCTATGATATCCTATCAGTCTCGCGGTCATCCAGAGAATTCCATTGGTGCCACAGTCATCTCAAGTATTCCAATGGTACCACAGTAGCCCTGGGTATTCCAATGGTGCCAGTCTTCCCAAGTACCCTAATGGTGTCACAGTAGTCCCACGAATCAAGGTGTCACAGTGGTCTCTGGTATCCCAAAGGTACCACAATAGTCCCAAGTATCCCAATGGTGCTACGGTAGTCCCACGTATTCCGGGAGTGGCTTATTGCCTTGGGCACACCAGTTCTCGTCTGATCGCTGAAGTTAAGCAACAAAACCCTAGCGAGTACTGACAAGGGTGGCCGCTTGGGATAACTGGATACCGCTAGTATTAAAAAATCGTGGCATTAGTGTAGTGTCTGCGCAGTCTCTGGATCGGAACTACACAGTGGACGGGGCTCTAATGACACTGTAGTTGAAGGGCCCTGAATCACCAACAAACAAACCCACGTATTCCAAATGTGCCACAGTCACCCCGTACCCCAATGGTTACCCCCAGCATCTCAATGTTGTCAAAACTATCTCCAGTGTCTAAATGGGGCCACCGCAGTCATTCTCACAATCCCATTGGTGTCACACTGTTCCTTAGTAACCCAGTGGTGCTAACATCCTCTCCAGAACTCCATTGGATCCATAATTATCCCCAGCACTCCACTGACTGCATAATCACCCCCTGATACGCTTTGAACTTGCAGAGCCCACCCCAAACCACTCCGAAGTTTCGTATAGCAGCTACCTAAACGGCCTGTGAATCTCTGTGGCTAGCCTCAGCGTACTAATACCTTACGGACATGGTGCTTGGCCCTCATTTGTAACGGACTATGGCACGCAGAACAATTTGGCTGGTACATGGCAAGTATATTAGACAGGGTAACCTATAGAAAGCCAACCACCAAACCGGAAGTAGGGGCACCCTAGCACGTTAGTACAACAACAAATATAACTTTTTGGCACGCTGGCAGCAATAGGTTTGCCACCCCTGGACGAAAAGATCGACCCTCGGTGATTTCTTTCAAAGACTGGTCGGTAGCAACGGCTACTGACCCTACAGACTGACTTATCACTAGCCACCTACCTTGGGCCGCACGTGGGTTACCCAAATCATAGTAAACAGTTATAGAGTTCAATGCGGCAAACATGTTTATGACACATCGAGTTCGAAATTTAAAATGTGGTACTCGCTACAGTCTCCTCCCATTCGCGGCTTTCAACGCAACATTTTTTTTATAACTGATATTTAATTTACAACAGACGAGAGAGGGGGTCGGGGGGGGGCAGTATGTACTGTAATCAAATCAATGTTTAACGAAGATTACGACCATGAAATATGGCCCGCCACACCAATAAACAACATTATTTATCATACCGCCTCCAACAGGATGCAATTGAAAATATTAAAAACTGAGTCAATAGAAAGGGAAAGGCTTCACCTGGAATTTGAAACTGTTATCTATAAAACCCCATGTCCTGCCTTTTGTCTGTTGTTATACAGGGCGACTCGAACAAACTCCAAATCTGTTTGGAAGAAAAAAAATGGAGGGAGGTAAGGCCAGCCGGCACCAGTCGGTAAGCCAAAGTTCGTCTCCTCCTACTCCACCTTTTGAAAAACATTTCTAAAGGCCGGTTTACACGCTACGTCTTAACGTACATTTTGTCCATCATATAAAATGGAAGACAAAATGTACGTTTTGTTGGGTGTTTACACGTAACGTCTTTTACTCAGTTTTCAATCACATTTCCAACATGTGATTCTAGCGTTTGTGTGATCGTTGGTTCGCTCCTTGGCGTTGCAGAATTCCCTAACGAACAGTAGACCGACAATAAATAAGCAACCGGCTGGGGAAAAACACTGCCCAATATATTTTATTTTAAAAAGTACCAGGAGGCCCAGCTCAACGGTGACATGACAATCCTTGAAATGGTGTAATAAAAGTTTTAATTCAAGTATGACGCATGGTGCTACTGGTGTAGCCAGGATTTTTTGAAGGGGGGGTACGATGGTTGACAGGGTCTATAGCACACACCCCCACCTTGGCTACCCCTTTCAACTGCAATCGGGGGCAACTGTCCCTCTCTCAGAGTAGCAGACCACATATGTAATAATACAGTACCTGGGTGATTGGTTGGAAACATTGGGTGCTGCTAATTGACTCTCCCAATGGCCTCCACAGGATCCAGCCCGTTATGGCTGCTTGGCTGACATCCCAACCCATTGCCATAACATACTATGGACATCATATTGATTGTGATGGCCGCAATCTAGGCATAAAGGGCTGCATGTAGCTCACGGACCTCCAATTTGACGTCTGGTGAAGTCCAACATTGAGTGAAATGCACTGAAAAGGGACGTCTTGCGTCTAAAAGGATGCCCCTTCCATCAGTTCTCCTTTGCGACCTTGAACTTGCTTCAGTTTCAATAAGACGTCCCTTTTGTGGTCTACACGCTCCCTCTTAACTGATACAATTTGTCGTTTACGACAAAACGTCCGTTAAGACGTAGCGTGTAAACCGGCCTTAAAACCAACTACTTCAATGAACAACCAGCAGTCTTTTTAGTCAATAACTTCCCTCCTTTTTTTCCTTCTTCGGACAGAGCGCGAGGTCAACAGGGGTCAACAAGCACTCATTTGGATAGAAGATTCCTCAAGACTTTCGCTCAGTGGAGAAGGAAAGTGGAAAAGAAAATCCACAGTAACCGTTTAGCCAATTTAGTTCTTAATTCGTCCTGTTTGTTCCGCTAAGCGTAACAAATTTATGAAACTAATAGGTCAGGACATGAAATTTTCAATCTTCTCAGTTAGATTGCCGCGGTGGCGTAGTGGTTACCACGCTCGGCAACTGCGTCAGAAGTTCTAGGTTTGATACTGGACCGAGGAGGGTCGGCTTCTTTCGGGCGAGAATTAAAACCGAGGTCCCGTGTTGGTGTACGATGGCACTTGCACGTAAAAGAACCCTCTCTACTAAGCAACGGGTAGATCGTCGCATTAATGTAGTGTCTGTGCAGTCTCTGCATAAAGCGGCCCACAGACGGTCAACTTGGTTGTCAACCGTGTCGTCAACTTGCCATGTTGACGACAAGATTGATCGTCTGTGGGTAGGTTGAAGGTTGAAAGGTCAAGTTGAGGCAACGGTTTAAGTAAAATCAAAAACTTTAGATTTTTCATGGGAGGAGCCTATTGTTGTCAACCAAGTTGCTTCGTCTATGGCAGCGTTGTCAACTTCGCTGTCAACATTAGTGCACTTCAAAATTTTTTGAGTGAAGTTGGTGTGGAATGCTCTACAATATCTAGATACAGCGTCCAAAAGTGAAAAATAAAATTGTGAAAGGGGCATAATTCGTGCACAGTATGAGAAGCTAGGGTCCTACCATGGTGACTCAGTAACTCCTTCTGTGGTTCTAGGTTAGATACCGGACTGAGGTGGGGGGGCCCCTTTCGGACGATAGAGATGCCCCGAGTGCGCCTTCCTTCGGATGAAAAGAAAAACCGAGGTTCCACGTGGTGTACTATGGATTTTGCACGAAAAAGAACCCTCTACTATGCAGGAGCTGGAATTTTCCAACGAACAGTAGACCGACGATAAATAAGCATTGGTCGGCAATGGCTATGGCAAAGCACCGTCCAATACATCACCGTTGTGTCAATTCAGAGAGACAAGGTAAGAGAGTCAATTCAGAGACCCAACCCTGCCATAGGCGAGAAAGGGGTTAAGAGTTGATTTGCATCAAATAAATAAAAATTAAAGCTTTTATTTAAATATTTGGTGTAAAACGTGCACCACCAAAATTAATGTAATGTGATCTGACGAGAACTGGTGTGTCCAAAGCAACTCGGCCGCACACCAATGCAATTCGATCGCACACCAATGCAACTCGACCGCACTCCGATGCAATTCGGCCGCACAACAATGCAACTCTGCCGCACCATAGTTTGAGGAAGCTATGCTACACCTTTTCACGGTAATTTTTTTAAAAAACTGATGTTGATGACCAGGTTGTCAACTTGGTTGTTCAGTGTGTGGCAAACAAGTTGACAACGCGGTTGACAACCAAGTTGACCGTCTGTGGGCCGCTTTAGAACTATGCTGTGGGCGGGGCTCTAATGACCTTCATTCGAATCATTCGAAAACTCCTTTCGACGTCACAAATCGAAGGTCCGCAATTTCGCCACCGAGGTCGAATATTCTTTGCAAGCTCCATTCTCCTCTCACATCTGCCCTGCGTCCTTTTTGCGGCCAATTTCTGCACAGCGAATTCGCGTTTTACGACAGTGTCAGTACCGGAAATGGCTTACTAAGAGAACTTTAACGCCAAGTGGAAGTTCTCGTCAGATTAACAGTAAAACCTCATCGGTGGAAGTGTCCCAAACCGCTGGGACTTTTACCACTACCATTTTTCCTGTAGGTTTTTCATGGCCTTTATTTTTGGGGTGGGAATGGAATACGGTGGGGCCTGCAGTGGTAGCAAATACACACTTTAAGGCAGTTTTTGCTACACCCGGAAATAACGAAGGACAGTGGGATGCCAAAGGATAAGGTCGAACCTAACACCCACCACAACTACCCTAAATTTTGTAAAATGGGCAGCAACCAAGTAACATTACCCTGGCACCGGAAATTGAGATCATAACTAGATAATAGACGCCTTCTTCGCTTGAAAACAGAAGTCACTTAACAGGCACCAAATGCCTTTTCAGTAATCGACACTTCTTCAAAATGGCACTCAATCTGCACTAAAGGGCACTTGCATGGAGGTACTAAGGACTATTAACTGTGTAGATTAAATGAAAAGAACATTTGGCCTATCAACCTTTATGCGCATTCCGAATAAAAACTGCTATTGGCGCCCGACTGCAACACTGCCGAATTTTTTGGAACTTTGACTGTTGCATTAATGATTCCACGGTCCGACCCTGCACCGAGGTGGTTTTGGTTTCTTTCAGGCGAGACAGGCTCTCCACTGCGCCTTCTGTCAGATGGGAAGTTATGCCGTGGTATGCACAGTGTGTCATCTGCACGTAAAAGTGCCCTTGCTACATGCACGTGCAGGTCGGCAAAAGGTCCAATTGTAGGAGCTCGCCCCCACCTTTAGCGTCGGCGTGGGAAAAGTGCCCCAAAGAATCACAATAAGCAAATGATAAATGCAGCATTTGGATGACAGTTAGCTGCGGGGGAAAAAACCGGCGAGCGCATCGCCCATATGTCCCAAAGGGCACTCGACCCTGCCATAGGATTGGAAAGGGTTACTGGTGTCAAAACACCACCACACCAGGTGGAACGTGGTGCAGCAAACCACCGCTATAATTATCAGTTAGTTTAACACTTCCGTCCTATTATGAACCAAGAATGGAACCAGTCGTAAACTCGCGGTTCCCAGGTGTCTCACTTGTCTACAGTCGGCCATGTCTCTCGCCTGATTGATTATCCCCGACAGACATCTCTGAAGGGATGAGGGCAAGAGGGGGGGGAAGCTTCAGGAATGAACCACTTCTTAACACCGTTTATAGCTTTGCGCCACTATCACACACAGTGACCAATAAATAACTCAGGGTGACCACAAGAGAGTTAGGCGGCGGTCAGACGACGCTAATGTCCAGAAGGACACAACACACGTTTGCAACCATAGCTAAAGCAAGCAGCTCGTCTAATGCATGGGTCAATATTTAAAGGTGGTATTGTAAATAAAATAACAGGAACGCGCACACCCAGACACGCCGCCGATGCCATACATTATTTGGTCTTACAAGTTGTTCATCCGGACTTAAAAGATGGCTGACAGAAAATCGAAACCTTTTACCAATAATACCAAAATGGCAACACACTGACTAAATTAACGGCCATCCACATATAAATAAAGATTTTATCAACCTACAAAATGAAAGTGATGTTTGCTATATCAACTAGTCTATTAAAAGTATTAAGTAGGTCAAACATGAATCATTTGTTCTCTCCTCAGGCACCCAGGCTAATCATAATGGGCGACGTTGTTGGGTAACCAAAGAACGCTCCCAAATTTTCGGCAATTCTCAATTGTTCGTCTTAGAAAGCTCCGAGTCATCTGAAGGCAAGCAGCCGTAACGATGGCTTGTTAGTTTCTTGGTGTTTTACGCCCCTTCAACTACAATGGTCATTCAAGCCCCGTCCACTGCATAGTTCTTAATACAGAGACTGCACAGACACTATACTAATGCGACGATTTTTGGGTATTAGCAGTATCCAGTGTTCCCAGGCGGCCACCCATGCTAGGTAGGAGCTGGGATTATGCTGGGGAGCGGCGAATTGCGTTGGCCACACCAGTTCTCGTCTGATCACTGAAGTTAAGCAGCGCAACCCCATCTAGTACTGACATGGGTGGCTGCTTGGGAAAACTGGGTACTGCTAATATCCAAAAATCGTCGCATTAAGCTGGGTTTACACTGCGCGAAACATACTCGCCGCAACTGTTTCCACAGGCTTGCGGCAATCTCGCCCGTCTCGCCCTCCCTGTTTACATTGAGCGAAATATTGCGCGAAGCAAGCATGCAAAACGTATCGAGAGTGCCAGTACACGAAGTGGGAGTGGCGAAACCCTTTGATGCACGTCCAAAAACCGACAGTGCGGTGGCTCACCACGAGGCTGCCTCGCGCAGCAAGTTTCGGGGCGAGTCCCCGTTTACACTGCGCGAGTCTTTTCTAATGAAACAGTTGCGCGAGTGTGTTGTGCGCAGTGTAAACCCAGCTTTAGTGTAGTGTCTGTGAAATCTCTGCATAAGAACTATGCTGTGGACGGGGCTCTAATGACCATTGTAGTTGAAGGGCCCCTAAAACACCAGCAAACAACAACAGGGATTGCGCTGCTTAACTCCAGTAATCAGACAATTTTGTTTCTTTGGTGTTTTACGGCCTGTCAACTACAAGGTCATTAGAGCCCCGTCCACTGTATAGTTCTTAATACAGAGACTGCACAGACACTACACTAATGCGACGATTTTTGGGTAGTAGCAGTACCCAGTTTACCCAGGCGATCACCCACCTAACCTCAAACAAGAATCGGTGCGTCCAACGCAATACAGCGGCCCTGTCTACAATGTAATTCGAGACTGGTGAGGGTGCCACTGCTTCCTCAACCCCAACCTGATCGAGGTGGCTGATTAGAGTTAAATATAAAAATCGGAATGCTATTGACCCGGGTCACACAAACACACTGCGTCCTGAATGACAGGCCAGGGCGAAATTTCAAACTAATCACTAAGCACAGCCAGACAAAAATCATTTGGTCTAATCATTTACTCAGGGTGACATCACCTCCTAATCGTTTAGTCAGGACGACACTGCCTCCTAATCGCTAGGAAAGGGTGACACTGCCTCATAATCACTGATCGCAGTCTGGTACTCATCTAGCTCTTGACCAGGCGACACCGGGACCCAATCGGTCGTCAGTATCACACAACTACATAGTCCCCCATCAGAACACTTCCGCGTGGAATTGCGCAGTCAAACGTCATTTAACGCATTTACACATTCGCGGCGAATGACGAGAGGAGTCATGAAACGAATGTGTAAACACCACACTGGTCATTCGCCTCGCCATTGGTGGGGCTTGCATTGAAAGCAGTTGTTTTTTTGACACGAGTCAAAGGTGCGCCTTGGGTCTCCACTTTCACACCACATGACCACCATATTGGTCGTTACTGTTCATCTTTTCTCCGCTCTCCTGCAGCGGTGTCAGCAATAAGATGGACCTAACAAGTTCTTCTTCCACTCTGGTGTGATGGCATGCCCCTATCACCCAGTCTAAATATTTCCCCAACGCCTCCCACTCCGAACCAACCCCGAAAGCGGTCATTTCTATCCTTGTCACCTCTAAACATGTGCATTTCCTGCTACTTGCATTCCAGTTTCTTGGCTCATGTCACGGCTGCCCTCGTCTCCTGACACATACATACTCCCTGCATTTCCCAACACTCCGACCCTAAACAGGTCTAAGTTACCCCCTCCTTCCTCACCTCCTACAGCGTAAATTTTTAAATACAACTCACCCAGGAGAACGAGAGTCAATTTCTCTCAGTCCTTTTAAGATATAAGAACAGGCGTGACAGAGAGTCCATGATGTTGAAATGGGCAACACGTTGTTGGACTGTCAAAATATTATTCAATCCAAATGGCCGAAAAAAAAACGACCATTAGCTTGTATCGTGGATTTTTATCTTCTTTTTTCACAACCAGGCGATGATTTATAACCTTTCACCTACAACTCTTAAAAAGAGCAAGGCACATGTTCACGCCAAGGAGAAGAATGTGGCAACAACAGCACTTGGAAATCAGATACACAAAAGTTAACTAGTTAGTTTTATTTTAAGAAAACTTGTTCTCTGCTAAGGGACCTAACTACTGACCGAAAGAGACAAAAAAAAGACGTAAATATTTTTAAACTGGCCAAATAATGACCTTGCGCACAAATGGCGCCATCTTCACACACACACGCAAGCACACAGAATAGTTAACTAATTTTAACGATTAGGCTTCACCTAGAACTACTTTATCAATAGTTAATCTACGAACACCTGGTAATCGCTCTAACAACTACCTAACTAACAGTCGAAAGCGAAAGTTAAAGTTAATTAAGTAATGACGACCATCACAACAAAATTAACTTTCTGCGTTCGGCAATTAGCGCGAGCGCTGTAAGACTAAGACTACCGCGGCCATTATTAAATTTAGTAATTCAACTAAGTTACACCTTTCCCCATTTCTTTGCTTGTAAAAAAAGGTAACACAGGGCTAAATATGCACTAGAAAGCAACATAATTATTACCGCACTTAGTGAACAGAAGGGCAATTTAACTATCCCGGACGCAAATGTTCTCACAGGGACCTCTGCATATTCCCTTGGGAGTGGCGAATTGCGTTGGACACACCAGTTCCCGTCTGATCACTGAAGCTGAGAAGCGCAACCCATGGGTGGTAGCTTGGGAAAACATGGGTACCGCTAGTATCCAAAAATCGTCGCATTAGTGTAGCGTCTATGGAGTTTCTGCATCGGAACTACACAGTGGACGGGGCTCTAATGACCTTGCAGTTGAAAGGCCCTAAAACACCAACAAACAAATACGTTCCTACTCGGTCAATAGGAATTTTTCTAACTGCGTTTCTATCCGACGTACACTGCACAATACAGACGAATCGTAAACTGCGCAGATGCACGCAGTGTCTGAGTTTGCGCAGTTAACAATTCGTCTGCATGGCGCAGCGTATGTCGGATAGAAACGCAGCCAGAAAACTAATTATTTTCTCATTTTCTCTCTCTCTCCTCATACCATTTTCTAGGCCCTTTCCGGTTGGTGCTGTTCGGTAGGGAGTGGCTTATTGCGTTGGACACACCACTTCTCGTCTGATCACTGAAGCTAAGCAACGTAACCCCAGCTAGTACTGACATGGGTGGCCGCTTGGGTAAACTGGGTACCGCTAATACCCATTGTTGTTGTTCGTTCGTTCGTGTTTTAGGGCCCTTCAGCTACAAGGTCATTACAGCCCCGTCCAGTGCGTAGTTCTAATGCAGCGACTGCACAGACACTACACTAATACGACGATTTTTGGGTATTGGAGGTACTCAGTTTTCCCAAGCGGCCACCAATGTTAGTACTAGCTGGCATTGCGTTGCTTAACTTCAGTGATCAAGCGAGAACTGGTGTGTCCAACCACAACATCGTCTCATTAGTGTCTGTGCAGTCTCTGCATTAGAACTACGCACTGGACGGGGCTCCAATGTCCTTGTAGATGAAGGGCCCTAAAACATCAACGAACGAAAAGCTATTCAGTACTTGAAGATACCAGACTGACGTTGGTAGAACACTGGACGTTAGGCACAACCTACAACGTCTTCAGGACCGAAAAACCACAAAGTCGCAACCGATGAGCCCGGAGGAAATGACTGGGTACAATTCTTCGATATTCACATTTGGCCGAAATTCCCCGCAGCCTTCGAAAATTCTCAGGGTTCTTAGGCACTGTTGGATATTGAAATGCATTCAGCATACTTGACCGAACCTTACCCCAGTAGAATAACCCCTCAAGTTCACTGGGCATCCAAATATTCGTTCCCTCAACATCTCCACTTACCAGTCCCCAACATCACTCATCTCACCGAGAGCCGACGGACAGCATCCGAGTCTATCTCCTCACAACTCCGGTATGATATTTAAACCGTCCCAGAACAAATTTCGGCAGATTCTTCTTCGCAGTACCTCCAACTGACGATAAATAAGCATAGGGGTCGCAGCCTTGGTCGGCAGCCGGCTGGGGGAAAACACCGTTCAATAGATCACCCTTGTGTCCCTTCCGAAGGACAAGATGGGCATCCGCCCCTACCACAGGCGAGAAAAGGGCTAGGAGTTGCTTTGGGCCTAAAGTGTGGCTGTGGGTAAAACGCCGCCCAACACATCACCGTTGTGTCCATTGAGCGGGACAAGATCGGTATCCGATCCTGCCATAGGCAGGAAAAAGGTTAGGAGTTACTGTGGGCCAGAAGTGAAGTGAGTGAGGTGATGGTCAGCTACCTTCATGCCCAGGGCTGCGTTTGTTGTTTGTTTGATGGTGTTTTAGGGCCCTTCAACTACAAGGTCATTAAGAGCCCCGTCCACAGTGTAGTTTTGATGCAGAGACTGCACAGAAACTAAACTAATGCGACGATTTTTTGGTATTAGCAGTACCCAGTTTTCCCAAGCGGCCAACCATGTCAGTACTAGATGGGGTTGCGCTGCTTAACTTCAGTGATCAGACGAGAACTGGTGTGTCCAACGCAATTCGCCGCTCCCCAGCATAATCCCAGCTCCTAGCTAGCATGGGTGGCCGCCTGGGAACACTGGATACTGCTAATACCCAAAAATCGTCGCGTTAATGTAGTGTCTGTGCAGTCTCTGTATTAGAACTATGCGGTGGATGGGGCTCTAATGACCATTGTAGTTGAAGGGGCCTAAAACACCAAGAAACTAACAAGCCATCGTTACGGCTGCTTGCCTTCAGATGACTCGGAGCTTTCTAAGACAAACAATTGAGAATTGCCGAAAATTTGGGAGCGTTATTTGGTTACCCAACAACGCCGCCCATTCTGATTAGCCTGGGTGCCTGAGGAGAGTACTAGCTGGGGTTGCGCTGCTTAACTTTGGTTATCAGACGAGAACTGGTGTGTCCAACGCAATTCGCCGCTCCCTACAGGGCTGCGGATCGAAGGATTTTGGATGATGGGCGGCAGGTTGCTGACTCCTGCTCCAAACGAAGGCAGTATTTTAACTAGTTGACCACCAATTTTAATTACTGTGTGTATTTAACGACGTTGGACGCAAGTAAAGTTAGGAATTTAACGATTTTTATTATCACGATTAAAATGGTAACGACATCATAAGGGTTAAAATTAGAATACACATTTTACTGGTAGGTACCCTGAGGTGCATTCAATTGGACAGAACTAAAAATAATCACACGTTTCAGTTAACGACATTTCACGTACACGTCCTTCACACGTTGGTGTGATATTTAAACGCACTCCAGGCCCGCGGGAACCAGAGGTAAGCGACCTTACACCACGGCACACAGGCACAGTAGGCATGTTATTAACAGGTTCTATTTTTTTGGACAGTTTACTCTTGAGAGAAGTCTATAATTGAATGGCCCTAGGCGCTAACCATTTTCATAATTGTAGTTAATGACCATGAAAAGGTTATATCACCGTCATTAGAGGAACATTTTAACATTTGGGGGTGCGGAATTCAAAATCAATTAGATAGTTAGGAAACAACCGCGATAGGATCATCTGATAAGTACTAATCAGGATATGACACCTAGATGATAGGTCGCATTCACGATTGACATCCCAGGTAACATCTTACCATTTCCGGAAGTAGCAATTTTACAACAGCCAGGGGAGAAAAGGGACTAGCAATCTCTTACGATATAGGCCAGGAAGACGCCACATGACCAAAAATCTAATTGGGAGGAACCATGAAAACTCACACCACACAGCTATATTACTGTAGACCAAAAAGTGGCCCCCGGAGCGGCAAAATGCGTTGGACACACCAGTTCTCATCTGATAACTGAAGTTAAGCAACGCAACCCCAGTTAGTACTGACATGGGTGACCGCTTGGGACAGCTGGGTACCGCTAGTATCCAAAAATCGTCGCACTAGTGTAGGGTCTGTGCAGTCCCTGCATCAGAACTACACAGTGGATGGGGCTCGAATGACCTTGTAGTTGAATGGTCCTAAAACACCAACAACCAAGAAGTGGGAAAGTTATGTCCTCTTCCGCCCGCTACTTCCTGCCAGAATTCTAGTTTAATATGCACTAGGCCCAGTGTCGTCTTAAAGAACGGGCCCCATCCGAATCTGTGTACGTGATGTTACCATTTACATATTTTTCTTGCAAGTGGTTGTCGTAGGGGCCGCGAGCACATTGCTTTGCCCAGGGGCCCATAATGCTGTTAAGACAGCACTAAGATTATCGAAAACTGGGTACACTTCCACAGACACTTTAACCACGGAATTTCACGGAACTTAACCGCCGTGGTTGCCTGAAGGATTTTGGTACAGACAGGTGGTTTCTTACGGGCGAGAGCATTGCCCAAAATGCACTTCCGTCGGATTGGAAGAAGAAGGGCCAGAAAACGAACCGTTTCTCGGGCAACGGTAAAGCTATTAGTAGCACTGGTGACCGCTTGGGAATTGGGCACACTGGGTACTGCTATTACCCAAAAATCATCCTAATAGCGTAGTGTCTGTGCAGGCTCTGCATTACAACTACGCAGTGGACGTAACTAATGACCATTGGGGTTGAGAGGCAATAAAACACTAACGAAACAAAATCCACTAAGACCGGAAGTGGCCATAATTGGAGTCCTAATCCCCCATTCCCTTATCAGATACCAGCCTATCGCACGTGGTACCAAGTCCTGGGGAGCGGCGAATTGCGTTGGACAAACCAGTTCTCGTTTGAACACTGAAGTTAAGCAGCGCAACCGCAGCTAGTATTGACATGGGTGGCCGCTTGGGAAAACTGGGTACTGCTAACACCCAAAAATCGTCTCATTAGTGTAGTGTCTGTGCAGTCTCTGCATAAGAACTATGCTGTAGACGGGGCTCTAATTACCTTGCAGTTGAAGGGCCCTAAAACACCAACAAACAAACAATCATGTCCTGCCTTACAACTGGGCCCTATGTCTGTTTCTGAGAGCCTGCATGAAGATCGCTCCACCTACCTCGACATAGGCAAATTACCTCTAAACCTACAAAGGTCAACATCAAAATAGTTTGCTCACAATTTGCGAAAAAATCCTGTTGAGAACTGAACTTACATTCGAACATTTACGGGTAAAAATGGGTCCATGTGCCCCCTCCTAAATGCCCCTATAACGAATGTTAGTGGGTCACAAAAACTTAAAAATTGTGTGCGAATATGGTCATGGTGAATGAATATGGTCAACGTTTAACTTCTGAATTCAAAGGGAGAGGGGGAGATTTTGAAGAGGATCTTGAACTTAAAATTCGGTTGGGGGTTCGTGCCAAAACTGACCCTCTCAAACTCGTTTTCAAGATCTAATTTTCCTATCGGTAGGACGGCTGCTGCACAAACCATTCAACAACTCCTTCCTTTGTAACAAACACCTTTACTTTTTTAATTATCACTTCAGCAAATGGAGTTGAATGACTAGGGGAGGGCGGAAAATCGGCTAAACGACATCCGAATTAGATACCTACAACCCAGGACCCAAACTAGGCCCTAAAACGAATGGAGAGGCAAATGTGATAGTGTGTGGGGATCTTCCAGTCAGCAGTGACTTGTCCTCCATTATAATCAAAAACGATAGGGCCATGACTACCACACAACATTCTTTGCAGGACAGACCCGGAGAGAGGGGGGGTGCAAGAAAAAAAAAAGACTCCCAAAAATTACACATGACGTCACAGTGTTGAAATTTCCAACTTTCGACAGTTTAACTGTCCGTGTGCAGTGTAGCGACAAATGTGATGTGGCAGGAGGTTGGGTAAACTATATAGGACTATTGAAAAAAGGGAGACTGTGGAATTGGGGTGGAGGAAGAGGGGCGCATAACATGAATCCCTCCAAAAAAAAAGTATAGAGTAGCAACTTAGACGTAAACCTTTAGAGATAGCATGAGGTGGAGGGGGTTCGCACAACCACCAAATCTAAATAAATCCAGTTTCAAAAGGCATTGAAGCAGACATTGAAATCTACCTACGAATAGATGGATGATAGGGTGAGTGGGGCAGTGGAGGCAACCCAACAACAGCTGCACTGTTTAGTACAAAAAATATCCCAGAGACACAAGGGCAGGTCTGTTGAGCAGGGTGTTGTAGGGCTTTCCGTTTAGGGCCTGAAAGAATAGAAAAAGGGAAGCAAGAAGGGACCAGAGAGAGAGAAAAGATCTCACATGATGGTATTCATTCAACTCGTCAGTGTCTCTGCATGAGTTCAGCCCAAATAAATAGAATTGGAGGGAGTGAATGTGGGCAAATGCCCATTCTGCTAATGCCAATGTGGCCCCAAAAGATATTTTTTAAAAATCGAAACAGGCCTAAAACCATTTTTTTGGTTTGATAACATCCAGAAAGCAATAGAGAGAGAGAAGGGGGGGCCACTGATATCTTTGCCAAACAAAAGAAGGATGCAATTTCACATAGGGCTCTTTCAGATTTCCTATCGCAGCAATATCATAATAGAAAAAAAAATACACAAAATTTCGGTATGCAGAATCGGCCCACCATATACAGACAATAACAACAGTCCATTAAAACCATATTTTTCTTTATTCGATATAGAAAACCGAAGGAGATCACTGAACCCCAATTTCTTTCCTGCCCCCTCCCTCTGCATTACAACAGCAGGACTTCTTCTGTGGGTCACATAATGGACAAGAATATTTATCCCAAAAAGTTCAGTGATTAAAGCTAGTCGCCTCTTTACGGTGCCCTTAAAGGGCCCAGTAGGGTTATATGCACCTCTAAACAGCGCAACGTCCTTCCAGAATTTCCACTCGAAATTAATGTTTAACCCCCTTCCACCTATCACAGGGCCCGGAAACCATTTTTGTCACACATTGGATTTTGTTGTTTGTTGGTGTTTTAGGGTCCTTCAACTACAAAGGTCATTAGAGCCCCGTCCACTGCGTAGTTCTAATGCGGACGGCACAGACACTACACTAATGCGACGATTTTTGGGTATTTGCAATATCCAATTTCCCCAAGTGGCCACCCATGTCAGTACTAGCAGGGGTTGCGCCGCTTTACTTCAATGACGCTGGTGTGTCCGCTTCCGTCACACATTGGAACACACGTAACATCTGTCGGACGGTATTTTGACACAGACGGCTGCCAACCTATTGCGGTAACGCCTTCGCTTTATTGTCGATTGTCCATTAATCGATGGGGCACTCCATTGATGCCTGGACACACCAGCTCGTCTGATCACTCAAGTTAACGCAACCCCAGCTAGTACTAGCATGGGTGACTACTTGAGAACACTGGGCACTGCTGATACCCAAACCGTCGTAACAGCGAAGGGTCTGTGCAGACTCTGAATTAGAATTACGGAGTGTACGGGGCTCTAATGACTATTGTAGTTGACGGGTCCTAAAACACCAACAAAACAAATCCATCTACACCGAAGGGGGGGGAGCTCCTCCAACTGGGAAATTTCCCGAATTATACGTACGGTGTGGTGTTATAGTCCATGATAGTCGCCAAATTACCAAACTAACAGAGAGGAGAAGTAAAACCGAGGTCCCGTGTGGTGTACGATGGCAGTTGCACGTAAATGAACCCTCTCTAATATACAACGGGTAGATGACAAATTTCCAGGTGTAGGAGCTCGCTCCCTAGCGTCGGTCAAATTCCCCAACGAACAGCAGACTGACAAGAAATAATCATAAGGGGTTGCAGCTTTGGTCGACAACATGACCAAAGACGGCAACAACAAAGCAAAAAGCAATTCCTAACCCTTTTCCCGCCTATGGCAGGGAACATTTATTTATCGTCGGTTTAGTGTTCGTTTGGGAATGCTACCGACGCCAGGGGGGCGAGCTTCTACACCTGAAAATTTTGCCGCATCTAACCGTTGCGTAGTAGAGAGGGCCCTTTTACCTGCAAGGGCCATGGTAGAGCTACACGTGACCTCGGTTTTACTTCTCACCCGAATGAAGGCATACTCGAGGCCTCTCTCTCTCTCTCTCTCTCTCTCGCCCGAAGGAATCCGAGCCACCTCGGTGCAGTATCGAACCTAGAATTACTGACGCAGTTGTCGAACGTGCTCGTCTGACCACTGAAGTTAAGCAGTGGAACCCCAGCTAGTGCTGATATGTGTGGCCGCTTGGAAAAATTGTGTAATTTCTAGGAGTAGGAGCTCGCCCCCCCCCCCCTGGCGTCGGTAGCATTCCCCAACGAACATTAGACAGACGATAAATCAGCGTAGGGGTGCAGCGTTGGCCGGCAACCGGCTGCAGAAAAAAGCTATGGCCAATATATCGCCCCATATCCATTCAGAGGGACGAGATGGGTACCCGACCCTGCCATAGGCGGGAAAAGGGTTAGGAGTTGCTTTGTTTGTTTTCTCCTAGTGAGTGGGGAGCGGCTTATTGCGTTGGACACACCAGTTCTCATCCGATCACTGAAGTTAAGCAACGCAACCCGAGCTAGTACTGCTAACATGGCTGGCCGCTTGGGAAAACTAGGTACTGCTAATACCCATTTTTGTTTTTGTTGTTTGTTGGAGTTTAAGGTCCCGTCAACTACAAGGTCATTAGAGACCCGCCCACTGCATAGTTCTAATGCATATACTGCACAGACACTACACTAATGCGACGATTATTGGGTATTAGCAGTACCCAGCTTTCCCGAGCGACCACCCATGTCAGTACTAACTGGGCTTGCGTTGCTTAACTTCAGTGATTAGACGAGAACTGTTGTGTCCAACGCAACTCGCCGCTCCCTGCTAATACCCAATAATCGTCGGATTACTGTAGTGTCTGTGTAGTCTCTGCATAACAACTACACCGTGGACGGGGCTCTAATGACCTTCGTAGATGCAGGGCCCTAATACACCAACAAACGTGCTAACCACTACGCCACCGCGGCGGGTCACTAGCAGAAAACAACAAAGCAAAAAAAGTATTTCGACAATTTAATTTTCATGTTGCTCCGACTTTTAAAAAGTGATACTGTAAATATGTTCATTGTTGGCAACGCGGATGGTTTGGTTGATCTTCGTGTTACTGATTATCGTTGATTTCTTAAAAGAAATCGTTACAAAATGGTGCCTGACATCGCATAAAGAGTAACGACTACCACAAAGCCAAAGCCAAAAAAAATAAAGAGATTTCGCAAATAACCAAGCCATGAATAACAAGGTGTACTTTGAAGAAGAAAAACACGCTCAATTTGATTGTGTGGTAGAGGAGTTTTTAAAAGCTGTAGGGTCTCTGGTAGAGATCCCACCTCTTCTTCTTCCACTCCTACCAACTCTTCTACATACCTTCTAAGGATCCCTCTCTCTTTCTCTTCTACGTCTGTTTTCTTCTCACTCTTCCACAAAGGGCCCTTTCCCCCTCCTTCTTGTTGCAATGTACCAAACATACAAATCTCCATTTCGTTAACAAAAGAATAAACGAAATGGATGATTTGACTAAAAACGAGTTTGATGGGGAGACGGTGCAAGAGAACTTGGCTCTAAAAAGACTTTATAATCGAAACTTTTACACGAATATCGCCCTAAAGACATCAAGAAGAGTAGGTAGTCAAACAGAAAAAGGAAATGTAACAGAAAAATAGAAAAAAAAAGACATTCACTAATGGCGGCAGCATCCCGAAGTAATTGAAATGCTGCAGGAAATATCATAATTACAAAATGATTCCCAAAAATTTCGCAAACAACCTCTTCTGATATGTCGTTTTGAAAGGACACATCACCAAAATGGTAAAAATGACTTATCAGATCTTATGGATTTGCGCCGCTCGTGTACTGGGGCCCAAAGGCAAATCATTGTTAAAACAACGAAAAAAAAATGAGCCGCATTCAAAAGGACACCATATTCCAGATTTGCGTCACATCCAAATCTGATATCCAAGACAAGTAGTTAATAAATTGAATTTCCGTCAGTAAAATGTCGAAATTTCAGACTAATCTACAAACAATTTGGTAAATCGCAGCCGATTTATTTTTATTATTTCTTCATTCTGCGGATATAATTAAATTTACATCATTATTCAGTGGATATTACCGCCAAAAACAAAAATTGTTCCCCAATTTCATCATTTTTACATTTATATTTAGGAGTCAAAATGCGCCATTATCGAATGGCCCGTTACGCAATACGTTGATCAGAAATTTCTCCACACCAGATCTTTATTTGGTTAGTAAACGTCGTCTACTTAGAATTATTTACCGACGCCAGGAAGGGTGTTGTGTGTACAGGGCCAGGCTCACACGTCGGACCGAGGCCCCACACAAGAACCTCCAGTTGCAAATTTCCGGGTCCAGTTGCAACGGGGCCGCGCTAATAGATTTTTCTCTAATGCCTGGTCCGTATACCCACGCGCTAACGCTATTACCGTTGAGTCAGACGACACAGCAAAAAAAAATGGTGACGTCACGCTGCTACTTGGGGCGCCGCAGAGCAGCTATGCGTGACGGTAGTTGAGTTGACCAGTGGTCAACTCGCATAGCGTCCCGCTGCGTTCTGATTGGCTGGCGGTTGAGCTGTCTGCTTCAAAAATGGCGGAGGATAATGTAAGACATGACGGCGGCGTGCGGTGACTCCAAATAAAGCGCTGCACTTAAGGAATTGCGCTGGCGGTCCTTCATAACGCACTAGCACAAAACGTCATCAAAATGTCATCAGTGGCGACGTGATTAGCGTTGAAGTGTGGTGCTACGGAACTAGGCATAAGTCCCGCGACACCTGCTGACCGAACTGGGTAATAGTGGCCATCTCCAACACCAGAACGTTTATATTTCTCTTCATGCAGAAAGGACCCTTTAGAGAGCGATGGCGTTGGTTTTCTGTTTGTTCTGCTGGTGTTTTAGGGCCCTTCAACGATAACGATCATTAGAGCCCCGTCCACTGCGTAGTTCTAATGCAGAGACTGCACAGACACTACACCAGTACTGCACTACATTGAAGTAACGATTTTTGAGTGTTAGCGATATTCCGTTTTCCCAAGCGGCCACCCACGTTATTACTAGCTGGGGTTGCGTTGCTTAACTTCACAATGGACACTTAACTTCACAGCATCCGTGAGTTAACAAGGATTTTTTCAACACAAAGGAATAATATTTGGGGTTAGGACCGTGGCTACAGAACACGGAGGGGAGGGCATGGGAAGAAACGCAAGATAGAGAGGGATGGAATTTATGCCGAGACGTGGGAGAGCTCACTTCTGTTTCCGACAAGAGCTGGGTCACCGGAGACGAGACATCGGATGGCAAAGATCACAGGCGGGGAAGGAGAGGACTGTGGATTGTGTGGGGATCTCGTGCAGGGGTGGCCAACTTTTTTGTACATAAAATCTACTTTTTATCTTAAAAAAAGTGTCGCGATCGACTTTTTATCCTAAAAACGTGTTGCGATCGACTTTTTATCCTAAAAACGTGTCGCGATCGACTTTTTATCCTAAAAACGTGTCGCGATCGACTTGTTGTCATAGGCGTAGTCAAATTGGGGAGGGGGGGGTTCGATATTGGACCCACCTCGGTCCAGTATCGAACCTAGAACCCCTGACGCAGACCTAAAAATACTGAGCCACTACGTCGCCGAGGCAGGTGTCAAGTCAACACGCCAAGGTGTCAAGTCAAGTGATCGACCAAAATTGGCTTCGCGATCGACCGGTTGGCCACCCCTGATCTAGTGGATGATGTCAGACACGTGAGGCTGGCATGTCCGATGCCGGACTACCGCAGAAGGGGGTTGGGGAACACCCATATTGGATGTGGTCCTGGGAGTCGCGGGTGTTGAGGTGAACCTACTAGAATGGGTACAAGGGGCAAAGACGTTGTTGGGGGGGGGGGCTGGTGGAGATCTAGACATATGGGCCTAGCATAAGAAATCCCACTAGCAAGGTATCCGCCACAAAGGATTACGTATTCCAATATTCCAAAATAGCTTGTTATCACGGCGCTCCTATGGGTTCTCATTTTTTCCCACTCATATCCCTGGTGATATCATACACTATACAAGTCGGTCAATTAGGGGCGCTCTCTCTGCCGCCAGAAGGAAGACCCTCGACAAGGGCCTGAAACCTTTGAGGCATCTAGCACATTACCACTGAAGCACCCACTGTCTCCAGATGGTAGCCACCCCACCCCGATGAGGCCTACCCTGTAACCACTGAGGAATCAAGTGCGTTGCCACTGTGGCAGCAGTCCGCTGAACGTCCTGCGGTAAGAAAGCGATTAGTACTTCACCTTGGTAAGGAAAAAGTGGCGGTAAGTGACGTCACTTTCCACATGACAATGGCGAACTTGCGTAACATATACGATATTTCAGTCTGCAGGCCGATTAACTGTAATTATCAGATGCTAATTAATATATTTCTGAAGGACATCGGTAAAAATGAACACCCATCTTTCAATTACCACTTTCGGAAGCGTGATTCGTTAAAAAAAATCCCCGCCCGGAAACTCAAAGTGCTCTATAATGATTGTGAAAGTAAATTCAACAACATTAAATGTTACCAATCTAGCGCTCTCCTTCGCTTTTTACCAGTAACAATCGCTTCCAACTTCAAACAACTCATCATTACACTTACTAAATCAAGTGCCACAGGCCACGATGATATGACAATGCCACCGTGGTACAAAGGAGGCAGTTACCATGGAAACACCGTTGAGGAAAATCCCACAGATCACGTCATTAAAATATCTAACCCTCGCCTCATCTAGACGACTTGTGGACCTAGGCAAATTTAGCTTTGGAACCTCAAGGGTCACACACTTTCCAAAATCGGTTAGACCTGGTGAACGGTTGAAACCTTTCATTTCAGGTGAACCCTCTCAGGCCACTGTTGAACTGTGAGAATCTGTCCTCCAGCACTAGGGACATAATAGCGGAACCCGGAATGAAACCCTATCCTGCCAATGTCAGTGCAAGAAACTGTTATTACGCGGATCACAGAGATTGTGAATCAACGGAGTAACACGTTGAGCCTCACTATGCGTTTTTTGGGAAGTTCTTGTCTAAAGGAAGTTCTCATTGCCGGATACATAGAAAAGGCTTCTGTCACTGGCCTGGGTCAGCGTTAGAAATGACTTTTGACAGACCGATTACGTGTATGGTTGACCTGTTCACTAATGTGTCCTAACGCATTCTCATTTCCCCTACCAGCAATGAGGGAGGATCACATCGATGAGTTCTTGATAAAGACGAAAAAAAAAAGCGTTTGAGAAAAAAGTCGCTTATGTTCCAGGCGTTGTAGAAAGGGGAACATCAAAGAATGTCTGCAATCTTTGGCCTGCTGTGAACGTCAGGCGAAGTCGCCATTTGTAGCACAGGCCACCAGCTAAAGTCGCAGCAGTAGGCAATACGCTTTGCAACAAATTGCTCACAAGCCTACACTCTGAACGTTTGTAATCTGGAGATTGGAAAGGCGTTTGATGACCCGAACGTTTGGAAGCACTTTTTTTCAGACACCTGATTTTTACAGTTCAGAAAAGAAGTCCGTCTGTCAGGTGACATTTTGACTACCAATACTCATAAGCTTTGTTTTACTGACATGTTTCTCCATTTCTGAAATGATCTGCAGTTCACCTTTGCTTGGAGCAAGAGCCTGTCAACATCATCAAACACTTATCGAGCCTGTGGTAGGATTGGGTCTGCGGGTTCTAGCCTTCCACTCCCGTCTATCTCCCACAAGGTCTTCGTCCACCCCACACACTACCATATCCTTACAAACAACCTGTTCCCACGTCTGCTTCCGTCTCTCCCTGCCCGGGCGCTTCAACCACTCGCGTCTGCCAACAGTCTACAGAAAAAAACTCCAGTAAACGTCTAGGGCAGTGGTGGCGAACCTTTTTTTGAAGACGGATCACAATAACACGAAAAAAAAAACAACCAAAAAGTTGTCCGCGGGTCAGGCGCAAGCACTATCCGCAGGATCTAGCCCGCCTGGTCCCCATCCACTCCACACACACTATGAGACGATAAGCTAGATATGACTCACGTTCGGATCACTAAAATTTGCACGGTGGGTCACAGGTTCGCCACCACTGGTCTAGGGCGTTAGACGTTAGGGTTTCATTTCTCATGCGGCTCTCTGTATTTCGGACGGGTCTTAAGATCGCCATTCCATTGCTGAGCCTGTTGTTGTTCAACAAATCCCTAGACAGACCACGAGCAAGTGAACCTCCCGGATTTTAAAAGCCACCCAAGCCTCTATCAAAATTATCAGCCTTCAAATGACATTAATGCAATCTCAGCTTTCTTAGTGTCATAAACACATAATTATAAGATTAAGACCCTAATCCCTTATTTCCATGGATCGACAAAAACAATTCTGCTTGCATTCAAAGTCGTCCTCTCTCTCTCTCTCTCTCCCCAGTTCCATCCACAACAACTCAAACATGGTTGTGTCTGTGTGCTCTATGCACACTTTTAAGAGTATGTGTGGGCACAAGTACTAATTATGGTCATATGTGGAAGACATTTTCCACATGTGACGACTAAGCTGATTAGAAACCTAGGGCAGAAAGATCTGGAACAAATCTCCACCACTCTCAAGGGGCCATTTTAGTCTAAGTAGCTTTTCTCTCTCTCTCTCGCACACACGGCCTTCCCTCCACTGCCAATCTTTCCACGGAACCATGTGCATAAATTATGATTTCCTTTTACCGAACTACTACTACAACTATTCCAATAATACTAGTTTAATTCAATCTCTCTAAACCTTAAATGGCATTATGAAAGCACGAACGGATAATATCAACCTAATTAAACCAAATAAAAACACGCAACGAACTGCGGAAGTTGAATTTTGTACCATCATTATCAAAAACAACAACAACTTGTAATCAGCCACCAAATTCTGCCGTGCACACATTGAAGATTCTCATCAATTACTTTACCGCTTCAAATATCCCATCTAGTTTTTTTTTCTTTACTAGTTCAAGAAAAGCTTCTTAACGACTAGTGAAATGCTTTCAAAATGAAAAACGAGAGCATTTAGTTGATTCCTCACAATCACCAACCCCAACCCTGGCGTTCTCGCCAACTGCAAAATTCAATAACTCTAACAAGATAGTAATTGAAATTTGCTTGCAGATTCATACACTAAATGTTAACAGGCGCTTAGCAGAAGCGCCATTAGACTACGTAGTTTACAAGCCAACAGCTAGTTCAAATCAATACATATGCTTTTAACACGCTCCTTTTCCATTACAGAGCATTGGAAGAAATGTACATTAAAATGTGGGGCAGCGGTTTGCAACCCCTTCAGCTGACAACTGCGACCCTGAAAAAGGAGAGAAAACCGACGGTGTACTTAAACCCTCCCCACCAAAACAACAACTACTTACACTTTTCCCGCCCTGCGGCAGAGTCACGTACCCATCTTTGTGCGGGACTAAATTGCGTTGGAGATACCAGTTCTCGTCAGATCACTGAAGTTAATCAGCGCAACCCCAGCTAGTACGGATATGGCTGACTACTTGGGAAAACTGGGTACTGCTAATGCCCCAAAATCGTCGCATTAGTGTAGTGTCTGTGCAGTCTCTGCATAAGAACTATGCTGTGGATGGGGCTCTAATGACCTTTGTAATTGAAGGGCCCTAAAACACCAACAAACAACAACAATCAACCCATTGGGGTAACAAACCAGCAAAGTGAACGGACACAGGGCGACGTATTGGACGGTATTCTGAAGCAGTCGCCTCCCGACCGGACGTATAACGCCTATGTTTATCTATCGTTGGTTTATTTGTTCCTTGGGGTAGTCAACCGACGACAGGGGGCAAGCTCCTGTGGTCCCACGCTCGATACAAGGATCGAGGTGGGGTGGCTTCTTTCGAGAAGTCCCGAGTGTGCCTACCTTCGGATGGGAAGTGAAACTGAGGTTCCGTGTGGTGTACTAGGTCATCTGCAAGTCAGAGACCCCTCTGCACTATCCAACGGGTGGATGAGGCAAAATTCCCAGGTATAGAAAGCTCGCCTTCCGGCGTCGCTGGAGAGCCCTAACGAAGAGCAAACCGATGATAAATAAGCATATTGTTGTTGTTGTTTGTTGGTGTTTTAGGGCCCATCAACTACAAAGGTCATTAGAGCCCCATCCACAGCATAGTTCTTATGCAGCGAGTGTACAGACACTACACTAATGCGACGATTTTTGGGTAATAGCAGTGCCCAGTTTTCCCAAGCGGCCACCCATGTCAGTACTAGCTGGGGTTGCGCTGCTGAACTTCAGTGATCAGACGAGAACTGGTGTGTCCAACGCAATTCGCCGCTCCCATAACTAAGAATAGGGATTGCGACTTTGGTCTGCGGCCGGCTGCCGAAAATCACCGCCCAATATATCACCCTTGAGTCCATTCAGAGGGACAAGATGAGTAACCGACCCTGCCATACGCGGAAAAGGGGCTAGGAGGTATTGCTTGCTTCACGTGCAAATGACATTGTACACCACACGGGACTGTGGGGTTACTCCTCGTCCGACGGTAGGCACACTCGGCGTATCTCTCTCTCTCCTGAAAGAAGTCACGTCGAACCTGGCGGGAACCACTGACGCAGTAACACAGAAACGCTACCCTCTGTGCGACCGAGGAGGGTCAAAAGCATTTCAGACGAGTAAAATTTAATATTGTAACCCAAACACTGTATATTGTATACAATGAAAAATTTCGTGATAATAAACAGTTCATTTCGGGAAAGAAAAAAAACTGTTTTAGGAATGCGATGAGCATTTTATTGACAAAAAACGGCAAATCGGACAATGGATAGCTAACGAGCAATGGACAATAAATAGGTTAGCAACCTTTGTGTTAAAAGATAGTCAACCTGGTTCAGTCCAAATTCTTGATGAAGAGCACACTTGCAACTTTGAAATAAGAAGAGATTCCATGAAAAGCACAAACAACTCACACAACACAAAATACTTGGAAAGTTATGAATATTTAAAAGCTCTGTTCCTTCCCTTTAGCCCACAACCGAAATGTCACCTTTTACAAAATGTCGATCGAGAAACCAAATTCGTTTCGCTCATCACCTCCAATTCGTCTTTCGCCATCAATTTCTGGCCTAGTATTTTATTTATTCGCCTCAGACATTCACGTTCGATACCACTGAGTTTGTTTTGTTGGTGTTTTAGGGTCCTACAACTACAAGATCATTAGAGCCCCGTCCACTGCACAGTTCTAAGGCAGACACTGCACAGACACTATACTAAAGCGACGATTTTCGGGTATTAGCGGGTGCCCAGTCAGTGGCGTCACTAGGGTTGGCGTCACATGGTGCGGTGACGCCATGGTGTCACCCCCTCTCCTGAAAAAAGCCGCTTCTTCTGCTTTGGTGTCACCCCATTTGTCATGGCGCGAGTGGTATCACTCGGTGCGGCTCACACTCCCCGCATCCCCCCCCCTAGTGACGCCACAGTGCCCAGTTTTTCCAAGCGGCCACCCATGTTACTACTAGCTGGGGTCGCATGGCTTAACTTCAGTGATCAGACGAGAACTGGCGTGCTCAACGCAATTAGCCGCTCCCCGATATCAATGGGCATCAGTGCAAGAGCAACCACTAACTCTTGTCCTGTCTAACAGGATCACGTATCCATTTTTGTCCGTGATGGACACTTGGGCAATCTGCTGGATGGTATTTTTTTTCCGCAACCGGTTGCCGACCTAAGCCGCAATTCGTATTATTTTACGTTGGTGAAATGTTCGTTGGGGCACTCCAATAACCCCGGGAGAGGGGCGGGCTCCTACACCTAGGAATTTTCCTTCATCGACTCGTTGCATAGATAGCGAGGATTCTTAATGTACAGTTGTGATATCGCACCGACCACACGGGGCCAGGGCTTTACATTTCGATTTAACGGAAGGCTCTCTTGAAACTCGACCGAAAAATGTCATCCACTTCTGTTCGGAAAGTGAAACCACAAACTTCTGAATTCCAGGATCCAACCTGCAGCCACGAACTAACGGTTCACAGAACCGAACCTGCACGAATTGAAAACTTCAAGGATCGAACCTGTAGTCACGAATTGACAAATACACGAACGAACCTGTAGCCACGGATTGACAAATGCTAGAATCGAACCTACAACCACGAATTGATAAACACAGGGATCGAACCTGCAGTCAAGCACTGATGACTCCTAGAATCGAAGCGGGATCCACGAATTGACGATTATAAGGATCGAATGCTCAACAATAAACAATCAGGATCAACCTTGTTAGCAGATAATCGCCAATTACAGAAACGAACTTGCAATTATGAAGTGACGAATATGTCAGAACCGAACCAGCAACCACCAAATGACGAACCACGGGATTGATTCAGTTGGTTTGTTGGCGTTTTAGGGCCCTTCAACTACAAGGTCATTAGAGCCCCGTCCCGTCCACAGCATAGTTCTTATGCAGAGACTGCGCAGACACTATACTAATGCGACGATTTTCGGGTATTTAGCAGTACCCAGTTTTCCCAAGCGGCCACCAACAATGTCAGTACTAGCTGAGGTTGCGCTGCTTAACTTCAGTGATCGGACGAGAACCGGTGTGTCCAACGCAATTCGCCGCTCCCGGGGTCGATTCAGAAGCTCACAAATTTCATTACCGATTTTATATCATGAAATCACGCGTCGGACTAGCTACCTCTGGGCCACTGATACAGACAGCCCTGCAACGAAGAGCTCCTCCTAACAATCGGCCTTGAACAGCATCGAACCTCGATTTAATCAACCGAAATAAGCATCACTCATTGAATTTTCTTCTTCCTGTTTTCTCTCTTGAGTGCATTCCAGTTCTAAATTGGAACAAATTGAATTCATAGAACGTAACGGGACGGCTATCTGTCGATCGCTATTCATGGTTTGACACCAGGTTCGTCAAACAATTTCAGCAGTGACAAACCTTGGCACCGTACTGAAGCTTTTCGTCCATAAGTTCTCCACTGAAAACGCCGTAAAGTATCACAGCAAGCCCAACACTGGGAACACCCCTACTGAGTGACTTACCAATGACCCAAGGGCATGATACACCCCCGCATTCTATTCACAGTGGAAATCACTGCTTATTAACCTTGGCAATCACAATACGGGCACGGAACACCAACAATTCCAGAGTGCATGTCTGACGTCCGGCCTAAATACTGGCAATGACTGATCGGCATGAGTCTTAACGACACCCTGCTGATTGCAATCATATTTAAACACGGTCCTCTAATCTTCTTACGGAGGTCATAAACATTTTTTATCCGAAAATGAACTTGCAGGGGTCAAATGTCAGATAATCACTCATCTCTTGCCATAAATTCTGTTTAAAATCCTTAAAAGGATGCCCGGATCAGGGCAGTAAAAATGTCGTAAAATCAAATAACAAGGAATAAATCAATATTTCAATTGCAGAGTAAGAAAGGGTTGTAGGATTAGGTCAGCCATTTTCAAACTAGTGACCAACAATTCCCCTGGGAGTGCCGGACATCATCCTGTCCTCACAGCTGACTTGTCCATTTCAGTATTTCAACTTCAAAATCCAGATCCAATCTGTCCCCACGCAAAGCCCACAGGGAGGGGTTGTATTGCGTTGGACACACCTGTTCCCTCCCGATCACTGTAGTCAAGTCAAGCAACGCAACCTCAGACAGTACAGGCATGGGTGACCGCTTGGGAACACTGGGTACCGCTAATACCCAAATCGTTGTATCAGCGTGTAGTGTCTGTGCAGTTTCTGCATCAGAACTACACAGTGGACGGGGCTCTAATGACCTTGTAGTTGAAGGGCCCTAAAAACACCAACAAACAACAACCATTGCAGTTGTAGGGCCCTAAAACACCAGGAAAACAAAGTCCACGTGGGCTCTCTCACTCGCTCACAAGGCCGCCTCGACCAGGATGGAACCTGCAACCACGGAGTCATCCAGGCTATAAGTGAGCTAACAAGGCGAGCTTTGAATCTATCCAGGACGAAATTGAAGGTCCTAAACACAGGTCGGATGCCAACAACAAAAATCACGAGGATCGAACCCACACACGACACAGTGACATGAATCTATCGCGTTATCAGGAATCTCCGATAGTGTTGCCCAAAGTCATTACATTCTTTAGGGGCAGGGTTGCTTTGAAAGATTTCCGTCGGAACCTGCAACACCGAAAAAAACTAGCAGTGCACAAAACGGAAATGACGTCGCTCCCAACTCCTAAGACACAATCTTCACCTAATGCGTTAATACGCTCTAGGCGACATTCAAATTCGTTTTACCGACAGGTAAACTTATCTCTCAGTTTGGCTACCCGGTCAGCGAAATATCAACAACCTGTTAGGTCCTTTACAGGCATGCATCTGGTTGGAAGCAATCGGGGTAGGGTGGGGCACCAAACCAGATGTGGGAGAAGAGTGTCCGTAAGATTTTAGTAGAGTGCGGGGCGGACGAGGACCTGGTGGGAGCTAGGCGGGAGTGGAGGACTAGAACCCGCAAACTCGTCCTTGCCACAGGCAGGATAACGGACTGATTTAAATAATCTGAATTTGAACGACCGTACGCAAACCCAGTTAGTACTGACATGGGTGACAGATTGGGAAAACTGGGTACAGCTCGTATCCAAAAATCGTCGCATTAGTGTAGTGTCTGTGCAGTCTCTGCGTCAGAACTACACAGTGGACGGGGCTCTAATGACCTTGTAGTTGAAGGGCCCTAAAACACCAACAAACAAACGATCACTAGGGGAACGTGGAAATCCGGTTTATTGCGTTGGACACCAGTTCTTGTCTGACCACCGAAGTTGAGCAGCGCAACCCCAGCTAGTACATATGGGTGACCGCTTGGGAAATCTGGGTACTGCGGGTAGTGTCTGCGCAGTATCTGCACTAGAACTTCGCAGTGGACGGGGCTCTAATGACCTTGCAGTTGAAGGGCCCTAAAACACCAACAAACAAACAATTGAACGACCGTTATGACCATAGCCAAGTCGACAACCACGGTGACGTCACGGCGACGACAGTATCCGCTGAGGGACGTTGCAAAACTCCTTGACAGAGGTGGAATGAAAAGAAGTCCCGAAATAAGAGGATGTTTGTTTGTTTGTTGGTGTTTTAGGGCCCTTCAACTACAAGGTCATTAGAGCCCCGTCCACTGTGTAGTTCTGATGCAGGGACTGCACAGACACTACACTAATGCGACGATTTTTGGATACTAGCGGTGCCCAGTTTTCCCAAGCGGCCACCCATGTCAGTACTAACTGGGGTTGCGTTGCTTAACTTCAGTGATCAGACGAGAACTGGTGTGTCCAACGCAACTCGTCGCTCCCCGGAAATAAGAGGACAACAAGCCCTTTCTAACTCCTTAAACTTATATAACACCTCGATTAGTATACGTTGCTTCGCTCCAATTGATTTTTCAAGTTCCAACAACAGAAGGAGAGGAAAAAACTCCATCCATTCTACGGAAGTCGTATCGTCTTCATTATGAATAATGTATCCACATGCCAGACAAGAAATACGTTAGGTCAAATTGCTACTGACCTTTTACATCTTCACCGGAAACTGCAAGATGTATTTCTCTGCACAACCTGTCAATCTTTTGGTCAGAAAGCTGATATTACACTCGATTATTATAGAGATATCAGGCCGAATACATTAAATGCCATCTTTTTTTACCGCCGTCTTTCTTTCGAAAAAATATACAAAGAGTTGGGGGTGGGCGCGAACCTGTACGCAACACTGAACATCTACCAACGTCTGATAATTGCGAAGTCAATAACAGTTCATCAACAGCCCATAACATAATGACAACTCTGCATTTCTAACATCGTGCAATCATCATCATCATCATCACACCCTTATCCCGCCTGTGGCAGGGTCGGATCTGCGGCTTCTAGCCCTCCACTACCGTCTTTCTCTCAACAGGTCCCCGTCCACCCCACACACTGCCATGTCCTTACGGACAACCTCTTCCCACGTCTGCTTCGGTCTCCCCCTGCCCTGGCTGCTACCGACCACCTGCATTCCTGGCAAGGGCCTAACGACCTCCTTTTCATAATACAAGGCTTCAACCTCGCTTGACAAGGGCACTACGGCAATTCCACAGGACGCCCTCAGACACGGACCACAAGAATAGCCGTCAGAGAGGAATTTCGCGACCTTGGAAGATGAACGGCAAAAGTTGGGGCTGGGTGTGTGCCTCTCCCTCACCGAACTTCCCAGGGTGGACAGGCAGGGGAGATTCCCTAATACTAATGCTATTCAGAGACAGACCTATTTTCTGGAATAAATGACACCCGCGAATTCCCAGAACACCCCCCCCCCAAAATAAAAACTGATGGTTAGTTATAATAGTCCAGGAGTTTACCCTAGCGGAGTGGGCGGCCATGTAGCACCCTCCCTACAATTTGGCTCTTTATTACGAGTGCCCCCCCCCCTGTTAATGTGAAATCCGTCATCACAAGCAGTGGCATCACTAGGGGGGTGCGAGCCGCACCGAGTGACACCACTCGCACCATGACAAACGGGGGGACACCAAAACAGAATGAGGAAGAGCGGCTTTTTTTCGGGAGAGAGGGGGGGGGGGTGACACCATAGCGCCATCGCACCGGGTGACGCCAACCCTAGCGACGCCTCTGACCACACGTGACTTTCTTTACACACCTATCTGAACCAAACTGTCAGTCCACACACCTCCAGAGAGCAACATCTCAGCAAAGTACACAACAGCGAGATCGAACCCCAAACGGGTCGAGGAGCCTTCCTGATACACTTTTAACCCTTCCAAACGCCAGTTAACCAATCTATTGTACAGTAATATCAAACGAATGTCGTCGCCATGGTGCCAACATTCATGGGACGGTGGTAGTGATGGTGCCAACGTGTCCAAAAACAAATTTACGAGCCGCAGCGTTAACCTGCGCCCAAACTGCTCCACTTTCTTAACGATCAACTTCAAGGGTGGCCCACTCAAGAAGCCTTCATCTTAATTGAATTACTAGCGATCATCTTACGAATAATGGGGCGTCAATTGGCCGAAGAAGGTCACCACCACTGGGTAGTACTAGTTTTTCGACAATATAGAAACCCCATCGACCTTTAACCTCTATTACAATACACAGAACGCTCACATTGAAATTAACGCCTGCGTGCGATTGGAGAGAGAGAAGATGGGAGAAGGAAAATAAGAAAGTACCGGTCAAAGAGATCACCGAGCTCCCTCAATTCATTCCATTAATGTCTTTTATGTAAACATCTGATGTCTTCGCATGTATTTCATCATTTCAACCAAATTGCAATTTAGGAACTTGTGTCTTTTTTAAATGAAAATCATACCTGAGGCATGTAAACATGATTACGCCATTAAAATCGAAATTCAGCCATTGAAGAAGAGAATACAGTGAAAGTCAAACGTAACGACGACGCTCAGCACCTCATTAGCCAAATATCATTAAAAGTCATTCCAGAACTAAATATCAGAAACAATTTAAACAAATCAAAAGAAAAAAAGGACAATTTCAGGACTTTCCAACCGGAAATTTTGCTCAAATTCATATAAATTTTCATAAGCATACTGTACATCAACCAACGCATCCTCCATATGATAGCAACCGTTTGACATGTGAGAGACGGAGAGGCCCCAAAAATAAAAGGGCCGCAATCCAAAAGCCATCATCAAGACAAAAATTAACCCAGAATTAAGCATCAAATTCGACTTGCCACCCAAACTAGTTTAAAATTATATTTAATCGAAGTTGTCACATTATTAGCTGCATGACGAACTACATACACCAACCAAGACCCGATAGGTAATAAAAATTGGCTAAAACTTACCGAATTCAAGGTGAGAAACAATTGTGTCCTTAGTGCACGAATCAAATTAAACTTTCTTGTTTTTTTGTAGACGAAAATGTTTCCAAGTTTTCAAAATAAATCAAAAAACAGCCACCAGAACCACTACCAGCACCAATCCAAAAAAAGCCGTTGGTTGACTTGCCGTGCAGGTAACTCGAATGCCAACTATTCATTAATTTATCCACAAATTACGTGTTTAGGTCGTCATAACTTGAAAACGAAGCCTTTTCTTTAAAAACAACAACAAAAAAGCCTACACACACAAAATTTATGACATTTTTCGGAGGAAAGACGAACGAAAACAAGACCCACACGTGGTATTGTGCCAAAGGTACTATTGACGTTCCGTCAACAAAGTTTACGCTACTCGCAAGTTAAAGGCATTCTGCATCAAAATGCAATCAACAACCTATTCCATTAAGAAAATGCTTGATCGCAGAACTGCCAAAACTCAATAGGATGGGGGAGAAACCTAAACCGATGGTAAAAATCTCAAATCCGAGATAAAACAGTGAAGAAGAGAGAGAGAGGAAGAAGACAGAACCAACCATGCCTCGACCACTTCCAAACACAAACTAAACCGACAATCGAACGTACCGCCTACTACGAGGTCGGCAGCGAGAAGAAATTCTCTAAACCGCTTCCGATTGGCCAAAAATTCAACTTCCAATTATTACATTTTTGTAAGTTTTCATTTGAATCTCATCGATAATTAAATTATATCATTCATTTTCATCACGATTAAAATCCAGAAATCGCCCTTCAGTTCAAATCTGTAAGATACGATTTAATTTAGCCAATCAGATCGAATCGGCTGCTTCCTTCCCAATGTGTTGTTATGGCGAACAGCTGCTCGAATTTGTGGCAGCTTGTGACTATCAACTAGCGATGGTTTTACCAACTCGAAATTAAGACGATGTTTGATCGCTATCCAAGGTAATAATCGATTGTGATTAACCTATTCCTTCTTATTTCTTATTCTTCTTCTTTCTCACTTCCGTTTCCAAAGTCGTTTAGCATTCATATTCCCAGCTCGAATTAAAAAAAGAACGAACGCCGAGAGTTGGACGTTGCTGAATGTCAGTCAGTGTTTCCATGTTGGCAGCTGATGCCAAATGTCGACCAATTATTTCTCCTTTTGTGTCTAGATACTTTGAAAAGTATCCCATTTTTATATATTTATATAGAACTCAGGTCTGGCGTACACCTTTTTTAATCTTTCATGGTTTGATATGTCGTGTATATATGCTATCATCTGTTAAAGACACGTCAACGGGAGGGGTTCGCATCTTCCATTTACCACATTCAATGGCAGCAGTGTTAAATTAATAAGATTTCAGTTATTGAACATTTCTTTTCTTTTTCTCCCCCTCTTCCTCTAGTTTTCTTATTCCTCTTTCTAAACGAAAGGTTTTTCAATATTCTTATTACTTTTTTTGTCCCCCAGCCCCCCTCACTTTGATATCAACATGCACAAGTCGGAACAATCTCACCAGAAATGCACCTAGTCAGTAGGCCTAAGAATATATATGGGCTTTTTTTTGACAACTATTCAACACCCAAAGGGCTGAAAATTTAAAATCGATTTAAGACTATATCTACACACAACATTCAATGTACAAAGACACGTAATCCGAGTAGTTTTTAGGTGCCCTACTAGGTGATTAAGATGTCTCATCTAATCTTTAAAAGGCACGACATTTTCTCCCTTCCTTTCATTTGTCTCTGTCCCTTTATTTGTCTGGAGCACAGAAACAAAAAACAAAACAAAATTGTTGAATATTATTATTATTATTATCGGGAAATATTTTCAAGTTTTCCCTAAAACAAAGTATCTCAAACATCTGACAAACGTTTCTATTATATGCCGATAATGTTGCATGAATTATTGCACTCAATTGCTAAGCCCGCTGAAGATAACTGACATGTTGGCAGCATTTCAAACCATGTTCGATACACATCTCAATATTGTTGCCAACATCGACGTAGATGTATGCTTTGAACTTCGCCCAAAGTGTGCCCATAGGTCCTTCCAGAGTTGATTGCACCAAAACAAACATGGGAGCGGCAAATTGCGTTGGACACACCAGTTCCTGTCTGATCACTTAAATTAAGCAACGCAACCCCAATTAGTACTGACATGGGTTGCCGCTTGGGAAAACTGGGTACCGCCAGTGTCCAAAAATCGTCGCTTTAGTGTAGTGTCTTTTGCAGTCTCTGCATAAGAACTACACTGTGGACGGGGCTCTAATGACCTTGTAGTTGAAGGACCCTAAAACACCAACAAACAACAACCAAAAAATAAAAAAAGCTATAAAATCATTTTCCCCTGCAATTTAACCTTTTTTAAAATAGTTTTGGTCCTTTAAGGGAAAGGTCCCACATGTTACCCGGTATTAGTGGCCACGGGCCGTTGAAAATGATTAGAATGTCACACCAATGGGTTGGGAAGTCGGTGAAGGACAGGGGAAGTTAGCAGTACCGAATGTTTCAAACCAACCACCCATGTCGGTGCTAACTTGGGTTGCGTTGCTTAACTTCAGTGATCAGACGAAAACTGGTGTGTCCAACGCAATTTGTCGCTCCTCCAATCAGAAGGACAAGATGGGTACCCGATCCTACCAATGGCGGGAAGAGGGTTAGGAGTTGCTTTGCTTATACCTTACTGAAACCCACGTGGCCAACGCATCCATCGATCAAAAGCTAACAGCAACTCCTAACGCTTTTCCCGCCTCTGGCAGGGTACGGGTAACCATCTTGTCCCTCTGAATGGACACAAGGGCGAAATTCCTGAATTTCCAATATTCATGAATTCCTCAATTAGTATACGTGGATTGGATTGGATTAGTTTCGTGGGCCACAGGCGATGAAGACGTTGGTGAATGGACGAAGGAGAGGGTTAATTTACAGCACCCAACATTCTTTATCAACCACCGTTGTTGGTATTGACGTGGGCTTGCGCTGCTTAACTTCAGTGATCTCACGGGAACTGGTGTGTCCAACACAACTTGGCTGCACAATTGGGCATTGTTTTTCTGCAGCCGGCTGCCGACCAAAGCTGCAACCCTTATGCTTATTTATCGTTGGTCTACTGTTTATTGTTTGGGAATTTTGCAGAAAAACTATGACCAATATATCATCCTGTGTCCATTCAAAGGGACAAATGAGTACCCGACCCTGCCATAGGCGGAAGAAAGGGTTGCAACCCGTTGCGTATTAGAGAAGAGTCTTTGACGTGCAAGTGACATCGTACACCAACACAGGACCTTGGTTTTACTTCTCATCCGAAAGAAGGCGCATTCCCGGCTTCTCGGGAGCGACAAACTGCGTTGGACACACCAGTTCTCGTCTGATCACTGACGTTAAGCAACGCAACCCCAGTTAGTACTAACATGGGTGGCCGCTTGGGAAAACTGGGTACCGCTAGTATCCAAAAATCGTCGCATGCGTCTCTGCGTCAGAACTAAACAGTGGACGGGGGTCTAATGACTTTGTAGTTGAAGGGCCGTAAACACCAACAAACAACAACAACTCCCGGCTTCTCTCTCGCCCGAAAGAAGCCAACCCACCACGGTCCAGTATCGAACCTAGAAGTCACGAGTAGTTGCAGAGAGTACTAACCACTATACCACCGAGGCGGGCTCGTTCAACTACAGAAGCCATCGTTCAACTACGGAAAATGGATTCCTGTAGTGGAGAGGTGCAATGTGGTGTGATGGAAAACGACTCAAAAAACCGTCCCACGATTGGTTTATTTTGATAGCAATCCGGTATGTGACAGGAATGAGAAATGGGACCCCTCCAGTTGAAGAGATAGAGAGTCTTAAAGCTGTTATTACATATTTTTTTCCATGCATTTCTTGACTAGATCATTAGTATGTCATTTGTAAGATTCGCCTCTTTAGCATCCCTTCCAGTCAACTTGCTGTGCTGCCAAAATGAATAACCCCTTCTCCTACTCCTTCCTTCCTTCCTCTGCACCTCTTCAACCATAAATCTGTATATTTCACTCCATTTGAAATTGCGGTTGGATTAGCAATCATTTTCTGAAAGTTTGCATGTCATAGTAATAAACATTTGAAAGGGGAAATTAATTGAATCCAGTTGAACCATTAATTTTCAGGTGTCTGTCATATCGAGTGGTTTGGAGATAAGGGGGTTCGCTTCTATCTTCCGATTTATTAAGAGGCATTTTTTTGAAACATTTTTCCTAAGTCCATCTATGTGATGATGACTGCAATCTGAGTTGTTGGTGGATGGATGAGGAGAGGCTAATTTTATATATGCGTGGAATTGAAACATTTCGATAACAGATAACGACGGTAAAATGTGCTAGCGGTAATTAATGAGAACAGGAATGAAATCGCGTTAATTACTTCTAATAGTTATACGATCATATAGATAGGGGCCACATGACATTTGAAACGGTCGTAACATTTCAAGATAAAGTTTCAAAAATTCGACGTCGTACCCCCTGGTTCTTGAGTTGGAGCATCAACGTTGACATCACACTTTCGAATGAAAGGGTTAATATACCTTCCTGCACTCTCCCCAAATTAGGACTTGTTTAATCAGTACTGTAGTGAAAATTGATTCTTAACGACGAGACACTTCACCCGGAAATACGAGGCCGCTCCCCATGTTCTACTTTTCTCCTGAAAACAATCCCAAAAGCGATTTGCATCATTTCAAGGTGAAAGGGATCAGAAGGGCGCAGTTTCTAGGTAACAAATCGGACCATAACTCTTGTGCAGCCAAGTTGCGTTGGATCTGATCACTGAAGTTAAGCAACGCAAGGCCAGTTTGTACTGACATGAGTGGTCGCTCGGGAAAGCTGGGTACTGCTAATACCCAATAATCGTCGCATTAGTGTAGTGTCTGTGCAGTATATGCATTAGAACTATGCAGTGGATGGGTCTCTAATGACCTCGTAGTTGACGGGACCTTAAACTCCAACAAACAATGCGTTGGACAGTGCAGCCAAGTTGCGTTGGACACACCAGCTCCCGTGAGATCACTGAAGTTAAGCAGCGGAAGCTCACGTCAATTCCAACTTGGGTGGTTGGTAAAGAACGTTGGGTGCTGCAAATTAACCCTCTCCTTCGTCCTTTCACCTACCTCCTCATCTCCCGCGGGCAGCCTCCTAAGGGTTCGTCCTGTTATGGCTGCCTGGCTTGCTCCCCAACCCACGAAACTAATCCAGTAACTAGGAAGTCATTATCACCATCTCACTCTTACCACGCCTGTGGCAGGGTCGGGTCTGCGGGTGCTAATCCTCCACTTCCACCTATCCCCCACCAGGTCCCCACCCACTCCGCACATTTTTTTTTGTTTGGTTAGTGGTTTAGGGCCCTTCAACATCAAAGTCATTAGAGCCCCGTCCACAGTGTAGTTCTTATGCAGAGACTGCGCAGACACTACACTAATGCGACGATTTTAGGGTAATAACAGTAGTCAGTTTTCCCAAGCGGCCACCCATGTCAGTACTAGCTAGGGTTGCGTTGCTTAATTTCATTGCTCACACGAGAACGGGTGTGTCCAACGCAATAGGCCGCTGCCCACCCCGAACACAACCATGACCTTGTGTACCACCTACTCCCACGTCCACTTTGGTCTTCCCCTCCCTGTGATGCCACTTGTCACCTGCAGCCCCATAATGGACCTAATAAATCCTATTCCCCCCTTCGCATCACATGCCCATACCACCTCAGCCCATTCTCTCTCATCTTTTCCGCGCTGTTGCCCACCCTTTCATGTTCCTCACTGCTCATCACTATTAGCCATACAGCATAGTTGGCCTAACCACAGTTCTGTAAACTTTGCCCTTCAATTTCATTAGGACCCGGAGGTCACACTGGACTCAGTTTGCCGGTCTCCACTTGAGCTACCCCCGCCTCTATCCTAGGGCTCACGTGTGAGTCTATTTCCCCATTGCTCTGGAACACTGATCCTAAATATGTAAACTGTTGCATTGTTGATATCACCTCACTCCTAGGGCGAACCTCACCCTCTAGTCCCTGGCCCTTCCATTTGAAAGCTGAGCACTCTTCTTCATGTTTACTTTCAGCGCCCCCCTCCCATTTTCCCATTGCTATTTGAATGCGTTGTAGGCCCTTTTGTGCATCGTCTTTGGACTCTGCTAGCCTTCCCATATCATCACAAATACCATGCACTGAGGGGCCCAACTCCCCTATTCCCGTTAGCAGCTCATACATGACTAGAGTGAATTACTTCCAAGTATGAAGGGGTTACATAAAATTGGATTCTGAATATCCAGTTGGATAAAATCAGTGCAAAAGAGACACTCAAGGGTCCTATTTGCCCGTTTCCAGTGCTTTCAGATGGCGAGCAGGTGGTTAATGGTCACCTGCCCTCTACGCCCTACCTGATAGAAAGCCTGTTTTTGCCTGTCTTTGTAAATGCATTCAACCTAATGCCACAACTTCGGAGCATTACCGTCTTGTCTCTACAATTTTGGTCACTGGCGGCAGGGGACGCGAGCTCTTACACCTCGAAATTTTGGGCCAATCGACACACATTTTTACCCCTTGTTGTGGACAGTGGCGTCGCTAGGGTTGGCATCACCCGGTACGGTGATACCATGGTGTCACCCCTCCTCTCCCGAAAAAAGCCGCTTCTTCTGCTTTGGTGTCAACCCCATTTCTCATGGTGCGAGTGGTATCACCCGGTGCGGCCCGCAGCCCACGCACCCCCTAGTGACGCCACTGGTTGTGGGCCCATGCTAGACCTCCCTCGGTGGAGCAATAGGTAGCTAGCTCGATTTACTGCCCAGTGGTTCCAGGTTCGATTACTGGATCGAGGTGGGTTGGCTTCTTTTGGGCGAATGAGAAGCCCCATGGCGCCTTCTCTCAGACGAGAAATAAAACCGAGGTCCCGTACGGTGTACGATGGCATTATACATTAAAGAACCCTCTCGACTGTGCAACGGGTAGGAGAGGTAAAATTCCCCAGGTGTAGCAGCTCACCCCCTGGCGTCGGTGCAGTGCCCCCCAACGAACAGCAGACCGACGATAAATAAACATAGGAATTGCAGCTTTGATCGGTAGCCGGCTGCGGAAAGATAGAGGGGTGAGACGGGTACCCGACCCTGCCGTAGGCGGAAAAGGGTTAAAGGTTGCTTTTGCTTTGTTGCGAGCCCATGCTAGTGGGCAAGGGACGTCTAGGACAAAGTCTCCCAATATTTCGAGAACCTACTAGGTGAAGAGAAGAGTGAGCTGGACCACGAAGCCACCCAGCGGCTAGTGTCCAGAAGACAATGGTAGGATTTATTCTCAGGTGACAATTGCATGCACACCACACGGGACCATCGACTTGGTACAGGATCGAAACTGGAACCACTGACAAAGTAGACCAACCTTCTGACAAAAGGCATTAATTTGGGCAAACGGCTTCAGCCAGGGGACGAATCCAGAATATTTAAGGTATTGGATGACATTGTTTGAGAGATTATGATTGAAACCGGAAAAGGCGGGTTACGGGGATTACACATCAATGTGCTCTAGATAATCCGGACTAATGGCGCCAAACACCGTCAGGGATTATCGCCCGGGGTACTGTTACAAACTCCACCTAATTCCAAGCTCTTATGAGCTTCTTCGTAGTGACATTTTGTGAACAGTCTAGTTCCCACAATGTTGCAATGAGATCTTCTCCAAATAAAAACAAATGGCCACGTGACCGCAAGGGCACGGCAAGTCGTCATGCAATTTTTAACTTTTTCGCATCACCAAATCCAGATTAGAGAGAGATTCGGGTTACGCAACCATGCCCCGTAGAACAATGGGACTTGGGGGTGGGCGAAGAAACAATGGAAATGTTGCGAAAAATAAATATGCGGCTAATTGTATTGATCCGTACTACTACTACTACTAACTAGCTCACTGGTGCGCAACACAAAAAGCTTGGAGTGGGATTTGGTCGGGTTTATTTGGAAGATATCGTGTCTCCATCACAGAGGTGGGGGGGGGGATCTGGGCGATCAGCTACTCCAGGGAATTCAGGTCTCGAAAACAAAACCATTCATCGAGGCAAGAATCGAACCTGAAAATGAGAACTCAACGAGTCTAGCATGATATCACTAAACCATTGAGACGGGCTGTTGAAAACAAAAAAGAAATGAAGGAAGACTTGGGCCCTACCGGGCTTTCCCCAGCGGGCCGTCGTCGTCCCAAGACTCGTCTGCCACTGTAAACTAATAACATGATGGGAGTTCATCAAGGTTTTCATTTTCAGACCCTTTATAGACCTTTAGATTTCTCAGTCATCAATGCCCATTCTTTTGCTCCATTGGGACACCAGAGTAATTTACTAGAAGCTCTTTTTTTCGCAGCCGGCTGCCTGGTAATGCTGCCACCTCCAAGCTTATTTATCGTCGGCCTATTGCTCGTAGCAGCACTCCATCAGCTCCAGGGGGTGGGCTCCTACACTGGGAAATTTTACCGAGTTGCACGTATATTTTAGTCCTGGTTGTAAGGATTCTTTTATGGGCAGTTGCCATGCTATACCTCAAACAGAGCCGCGGAAGGCGCACTAGGGTGTGCCTGTTGCCCTTGGTCAAGGAACCTGTAATCAGTGTTGCGGTAGGGCAGCTGCAGCGTGTGGTGTACGATGGCTCTCTACTATGCAACTGGTAGCAAAAAAAAACAAGCAACTCCTTACCCTTTTCCCGCCTATGGCAAGGTCGGGGTACCCATCTTGTCCCTCTGAATGGACACAAGGGCGATATATTGATCATGGGTTTGTAGGGACATTTTTTGCAGCCGGTTGTCGGCCAAAGCTGCAACCCCTACGCTTATTTATCGTCGATCTAGTGTTCGTTGGGGAATGCTACCGACGCCAGGGGGAGGGGCGAGCTCCTACACCTGGGAATTTTGCCTCATTTACTCGTTTACTATGCAACTGGTAGATGAGGCAAAATTCCCAGGTGTAGGAGCTTGCCCCCTGGCGTCGGTGGAGTGCCCCAACGAACAGTAGACAGAAGATAAACAAACTTAGGGGATGCAACTTTGGTCGGCAGCCGGCTTCGGAATTACGCCATCCAATCGTCCAAAGGTTTAGTACCTTTATTACAATAACGTTAACCATATCGTAGAGTGGTCCTAGTGGGATTCGATCCCATGACAACGTTATAGGTTAACCATAAAGATACTGTAACCCTTTTTTTAACTGTATGGCCTGCTGTTTTTCATAATAAGTGACATAATGGCCCAAATTACATAAAGTTAACGGTCAGGTAAAATGGTCATTTTGACAGAAGTAACCCTCTTTATTTTGTACTAACGGATGGCAAATGATTACCGAGGGAGGTCAGTCATGCAATATGACGTCACTACCAACTGAAAAATGATGAGCGTGACAGCGACACCCCTCCCCTCTGTTACCATTCACCGGGTTGTATCCTCGTATCTTAAAATAGTCGGGTTCCCTCCTGAACAAAAAATAACTGAAACCATCCTGTTGTCTCTCTCCCTCCCTTTCTGCTATTCACTAAATTTAGGGGGCTGTACCGGATGTGCCCGCCAGTTTTTTTTTTCAAATTTGCAGACATCAACTATTTTTAATACGCATCCACACTAAACGAACACAAATGTTTTAAGGCACATAATTCACAAGCTCACGATCGAAATATGTGTGCTGAGGGTGAAGTTGTAGGGCAGAATATTCAGCCTTATTCTATCCCCGCATGCCTTTCCAAACTCCACTAAAAGGGTTGTGGAATTCGGTGGGCACAGTGGCATCACTAGGGTTGGTGTCACCCGGTGCGGTGACACCATGGTGTCACACCCCCCCCTCCTCTCCCGAAAAAAGCCGCTTCTTCTGCTTTGGTGTCACCCCATTTCTCATGGTGCGAGTGGTGTCACCCGGTGCGGCCCGCACCCCCTAGTGACGCCACTGGGTGGGCATTCAGCCATATAAAACCACCGACCACCTCCCCTTCGTGTCTATTTCTGCATTTGAAACTTTATCATTTTGTCCTTATACTTCCGGTATTCAGGGTCTTTTTTCCTAATTCGAAATTTAGTATTCATGGGTTCCGGCCCTGTCATGCGAGGAATTAGAATTCAGAACCTTGACAAATGATCTAATGTCACAATAACTTAAATCGTTTCTTGCACAACATAGGATCCAACATTGTATCATAGAAACCTTATCACCCTCTGACCCACGGAATGTTGTCGCAACCCAACAGGGTCCGCTCTAGCGTTTCGTCCCCCCGAACAAAAAGACAAATTACCGCCCCTGAAGAATATAATGCAAGTTCAAGCAGCAGTTTTTCTCACACAGCCAAAATGGCGCCCCGGACTAATGCCCGGGTTGCACCTTCTCTAGAGCGGGCCCTGAACGCAAATTGTGGCCTCTAAAGCTGACCATAAAGTACGCAATAATAGTACCGCACGTGGTCAGCTTGCGGTTTCCTACTCAATGTGTCGGGCGCTATTAGTATGCGAGGAGTACTGGTTTAAGATCTTTCTGGGCCCTGGGCTGACAGAATAACGTGGGTCCCAAAATTGCGGTGCTCCAAACTCGAATATCGTAACTTCTATTTAACAGGGGACCATCAACATAGTGTGATTATTAACTCAAATATGGATCTGTAAATATATAAATTTATCAAATAACCCCAGGCCCCTTAAGAGTCTTAGGCCCTAGTGTGGCCTCACTCGCAAATGAAAGAATCCATTCTACGTGAAATATTTCCAGGTATGGGAGTTCTCTCTCCCCCCCCCCGGTGTTACGTTATGTTACACCAACGGGTTGGGGATTAAGCCAAGCAGCCATAACAGGCCGAATCCTTAGGAGGCTGCTCACGGGAGAGGAGGAAGTAGGTGTAGGGGGTGTTGGATAGGGGAAATTTGCAGCACCCAACGTTCTCTACCAACCACCCATGTTGGCACTAACGCGGGTTTGCATTGCTTAACTTCAGTGATCTCATCAGAACTGGTGGGTACAATGCAACTTGGCAGCACTAATCAGTGAAGGAAGAGTGCCCCAAAAAGATAAATAAGCGTTGGGGTTGCAGCATCAGGTTAGAGGAGCGGCGAGTTCTCATCTGATCACTGAAGTTAAGCAACGCAAGCCCAGTTAGTACTGACATGGGTGGTCGCTCAGGAAAGCTGGGTACTGCTAATACCAAAATAATCGTCGCATTAGTGTAGTGTCTGTGCAGTGTATGCATTAGAACTATGCAGTGGACGGGTCTCTAATGACCTCGTAGTTGTTGGGACCTTAAACACCAACAAGCAACAACAAAAGCATCATGTTGGCAGCCGGCTGCGCAATAATACTTGCCAACAGTAGTGCATATGATTAGTTTGTGGGTTGAGGTGTAAGCCAGGCAGCCATAACAGGTCAACCCCTTAGGAGGCTGCCCGCGGGAGATGAGGAGGAGGAAGAGGGTTAATTTGCAGCACCCAACGTTTTTTACCAACCACCCAAGTTGGTATTGACGTGGGTGTGCGCTGCTTAACTTCAGTGATCTAACGGGAACTGGTGTGTCCAACGCAACTTGGGCGCGATTCAACTCAAATGGGTACCGGATTTTGTCATAGTCGTGGAAAGGGTTAGTGCCAAATGTTGCCCCGCCCTTGTTATTAACTCAACGAACTTGTGGAGGTGAAGAACGTCAGTGACCTTCAAGGTTTTCTTGGAAATGAACACAAAGGGTTGAAGTTGCATCTTCTAAAATCAACAAAGCTGAATTGTTATCATTTCAAAAAAAGTGCATAACATGCACTTATCAAAATATTGTAGTATTTTATGACATTTTTTATTGTTAGTGACGTCACTGTGCTTATTATGGTTTCTCAATCACAATATTCCAGTAGTTCCTAATACGGCCAGGAAGTACGTCACAGTGACCATATGCGCAAATCTACGGCAATATCCAGTTATCACGGATGTTGGGAAACGACAGAGAAGTTCCAAGAGCGCTTTCCGCCGGATAGAAGAATTCCGTCATTCCGCCTTCCCCTTTCTACAAAAGTAAGGTCGGGTAGCCATCTTTGTCCATCTCAAAGAACATCTTTCCTACAACCTCTACACCCACCTCCTCACCCGCGAGCAGCCTCCTTAGGGTTCGGCCTGTTATAGCTGCTTCGCTTACTCCCCAACCAGTGGTGGATCCATGATTTTCGTCAGAGGGGGGATTGAGCTAACGCTCTCATATGTTATGTGAATGGGGGGTTGCAACCCCCAAAACCCCACCCTGGATCCGCGCCTGTCCCCAACCCCCTTAGTGTAACATACTAACATATCTACTAACTACAATGTTCTAATGCAGAGACTGCATTGATGCGACGATGTTTTTTGGGCAATAGCGGTACCCAGTTTTCCCAAGCGGCCACCCATGTCAGTACTAGCTGGGTTGCGTTGCTTAACTTCAGCCATCAGACGAGAATTGGCGTGTCCAACGCAGTAAGCTTCTCTCACCGACGCCAAGGGGCGAGCTCCTACCCCTGCGAATTTTGCCTCATCTACCAGTCAGAGACATAGAGAGAGAGACATAGAGAGAGAGGCAGAGAGAGAGAGGCAGGCAGAGAGAGAGAGACAGACAGACAGAGAGAGAGACAGACAGACAGACAGAGAGACAGACAGAGAGAGAGACAGACAGAGAGAGAGACAGACACAGAGAGAGAGAGACAGACACAGAGAGAGAGAGAGACAGACACAGAGAGAGAGAGAGAGAGAGACAGACACAGAGAGAGAGAGACAGAGAGAGAGAGAGAGAGA
>JAAFCE010006156.1:7507605-7521717 GCA_013389805.1 Trigoniulus corallinus | reverse complement strand
CCCGAAAGATGCCAACCCACCTCGATCCAGTATCCAACCTGGAATCACTGACGCAGTAATAATCGAACACACAACCTCGTGCGCCACCGGGACAGGTCACAACAACCCTTTTCCTACATGGGAGCGATATCTGGTTTTGAAGAAGCAAAATTTCCAGGTGAAAGAACTGGTAACTCTGGCATCGATAAGTTATTTTCAGACGCAGATGGGCCGAAGTTAAACTTATGGGAACTGTTCCGCTCCATGTCGTGTGATATTTCGTTGGTTTATCAACTTCCTTATACAACAGGTGTCCCGTAAAAGTACAGCTGGTGTTATCAGTGTCGACATTTGGTGTTGATTCATCAAACAGCGTGTTTGATAATTCAACATAAAAGCTACCTGAAAAAACCTCCGACTCCAGTAATGTCAGTTTGGAGCCCGTGGACACTTCCTGCTGTAAGTACGAGCAATTTCTATTTAGCAAGTCAAGCGTACTTGTAAAGTTTTGCAGGATCGATCCTGGCCGCGGCTTCTTTCGCGTAAAGTCCCAAGTTCGCCTTCCGCCCCTGTCCCGTGTACGATGTCACCACTACCTGCACGGAATAGGATACTTTTCAACATGGAGTTCAATATAATTTCCAGGTTTCGGAGCTCTGACCTCCTCCTGAAATCGATAGAGGACAGGTGCCCTAAGGATGAAAAATAGGTTGACTTTAAATAAGGGGTTAGCAGTAGTATGACGTCGGGAGCCCGCTGCGCAAAAATTCCGTTCAATAGCTCACCCGTGTATTCCCATTTCGAGTGGGACGAATGGGTACTCGTTCCGGTTATAGACAGAAGTAAGGGGGTTTATGAAGTAAGGTCCCATTCTAGAATGTACGGCGAGTTAAAATGCTGGGTCTACTGGAGCCTAGTTGAAAATGCATGGCAATGGGCTTCCTCCGGGGACCTACTGACATCCTTAATTATTGTCGTGAGTTCCACATGGCGAGGGTGTCGTTCAGAAGCACAGAGGCAGAGATGCAGATCGCAGTGGGAAGAGATAAAGGGAGGAGAGAAAGGGCTGAAATCAACAGCTCTAGATAAGTCGAGGTGGGGAGCAGGTCTTCCTATTTATAACAGAGTTTGGCACAAGTCAGCTGCAGGATTTCTTACGGGGGCCCCTTGCTCCACGCGCGATGTGAAGAAGCTTAATGGAGAGATTTAGCATCACAACAGTCACATCAGCAACACTCTCCATCTCTACCCTGTCTCTGTCCCTGCTGCTTTGTGTGTCAGCCTCTACCTCTCTCTCTCTCGCACTGTTCATCTCTACCCCTCTCTGTCCACCTCTCTCACTCTCTCCATCTCTACCCCCTCTTCGTGTCCGCCTCTGCCTCTTTGTGTGTCCGTTTTTCTCTCTCTCCATCTCTACCCTGTCTCTGTCTGTCCGCCTCCACCTCTCTCTCTCTCTCTCACTGTTCATTCTCCGTCCACCTCTCACTCTGTCCATCTTTACCCCTCTCTCTGTGTCTGCCTCTCTCTCTCTCTCTCTCTCTCTCTCTCTCTCTCTGACGGTCGTTGTCTCTGCCCCTTGCATTTTTCTTCATCGCATCTCTCTCTCATCAACATTTTACATCAACGCTTTCTTTGAAGCCCAATTTTTAGAAATGTGTGGTTATTAGAACCCTGACCTTGATTAAGAATCTTTGAACTGGCGAGTTTCAAGGGCCGTACATAAACGGCCACCTACAAAGTGTACTTTTATTGTTACGTGACTTGTCTGCGTAATGGATGTCGACATGCCAACTGCAAGTGATGAGAAGTAACAGATTTCAGTTTTTGTGTACCCAACTTAGGTCGTTCTGCGAGGTTTAATTCCGGAGTCGACTCATAGTACTTTTGTTTTTCATGGATTTTTTTTAAATTAACACTTCTACAGTATTAAACCTTTTTTGGTTTTCATTAACAGGTGGGTATTACATTTTATGGACATTTCTTATCTATTCTTACATGCAATCTAGAAGTGACTTTACTTGGTCAGGTATTTGAAGCTGCAAAAAAAATGTGAAACATTTGTAGTGTAAAATTCTTGGGGTCCATTAGAAAGATGTTGGGCCACCACTTTTGTTTTTGCTATTTCATACTGTCTACCTACATACAAGTGTCTGAAAACACTCTCTGAATTGCTGAAATTATTGCGGTTGGGTTATTATCTCCTTCTCCCCCTTCTCTCACAGTTTGCAATTTGGTTTTCAACGTACGTGGTGGGAAATCTGAGACAAGAAATGAATTTAGTTAGTCAAAATGCTATTTTCTCAGCCTATGGCAAGTTCGAGTACTACGAATTCGATGGATTTCTTGGTGTTTTGGGGCCCTTCAACTCCAATGGTCATTAGAGCCCCGTCCACTGCGTAGTTGTAATACAGAGACTGCACAGACACTACGCTCATACGACGATTTTTGGGAATTAGCAGTACCCAGTGTTCCCAAGCGGCCACCTATGCTAGTACTATCTGGGGTTGCGTTGCTTAACTTCAGTGATCAGACGAGAACTGGTGTGTCCAACGCAATACAGGCGCTCGAGTACTACCAACACATGGGCAGAATGGACCGTATTATTTTGAAGGTGACTGCCGACCTAAGGCCGCAATCCGCAGCTGTAATTCCCATTAAACGCAAGGTGGACCTGAAATTTGTCTGCTGCCCGTTAGAAACTGTTAACCTCTTTCAGGATTTAGCGTCTGAAGATGAGCCGAAGATCGTCAGTTGCACTACTGAGGCAGGACGGGTACCACGTCACTTAATTCCTGGGTGGACACCGGATAGTACTTTCGTGTTTAGTACGTTTCGCACATACGTTATTTGCCGGCCGTAGATGCGCCTCCCAACAAGCGGTCCGAATGGCGGAGTTAGGTCGTACGTCTCCTAAGACCACTGTTGGTACCACTTTTGAGCAGTGAAGGCTCCTGTAAAGGTGATCGCGGTACGTAGACGGCATAATGCACAAAAGAAGGGAATGCTGAATCGAGGAGCTGTCCAGGGTAACGTCAATAACCAGTGAAGTCCTAAAGGTCCAGGAAAAACATAGTCTAAAGAAAGAAGTATTGTGATGAAGTTTTGAGCTTTGTTTGTTTGTTGGAGTTTTAGGGCCCTTCAACTACAAGGTCATTACAGCCCCGTTCACTGCATAGTTCTAAGGCAGAGACACTACGGCAGTACCCACTTTTCACAAGCAGTCACCCATGTTAGTACTAGCTGGGGTTGCGAACCTTATACAGCCGCTCCCTTGGGTTAATGTTCCGGCAAAGTGAGTTCACTACTAAAGTCGTAAACTTATTTCACCTACCCCTCCCCCTTCCCCCCGCACCCAAAAATAGTGAGAAAGGCAAAGGGCACAGTTTGATTGTACAGTAACTGCAATTAAGCCTCAGCTTATAATAGGAGACGCCCTCATCATTTCATTGTTGAATTTCTGCTACTGATATTCTGTAATGAACAGGGTTGTTGAAGTTACACAAGGCTCCCTGACATACATATTCAGTAGAGCGTTTCTTGAGGGCCCGGATCCTTCAGAGTGAAATTTGAGAAGAAGAAACCCAGTTGGAGCAAAATGTGGGGATCAAGTCTCGTTCGATGAGCAACGCATAAGATTCTCCAGTCGAAATCCTTTGTTCGTGTACTTGTAAGAGCATGATACCTGCGCACTGCAATTTACAATGCTATGGGTAATCAAGAACTTGGAGGGCCCGAAGTGCAACCTAGTCTTCAGACTCCTGAGCCCAACCTAGGCAGGGAGCTCCCTTGCTTTAAATACAGTACGTTCCTAAGCGAGCATTTGTTCAGTTTATGCCAGGGTCCTCCATGATTTCTCAGTAACTCGAACTTCTTTTGAGAGAAGACCACCTGCCTAATTCATACTTGGACCTGCACAACTTTGCTCTCTGTCCATTATTTGAAGACCAGGCGTGAATGTGACACTGGGTAGAGTGAAAAGGGGCCCCTCAGTGTTTGCCTGGACTCTTTGTCACACTACCCACCCAATAGTGTGACAAAGAGTAGTGTATTAATCAAAGTTGTCCGCGGCCCTTTCCAGTTACAGCTTTTACTGGCTGCGCTTTCAGCCCAGGCTTTAGCAACTCCTAACCCTTTTCCCGCCTATGGCAGAGTCGGGTACCCATCTTGTCCCTCTGAATGGACACAAGGGCGATCTATTGGACAATGTTTTTCCACAGCAGGATGCCGATCAAGGCTCCAATCCCTATTCATATTTATCGTCAGTTTACGGTACGTTGGGGAATTCCACCGACGCCAGGGGGGCGAGCTCCTACACCTTGAAATTTGGCCTCCCCTACTCGTTGCATAGTGGAGTAGAGAGGGGTTGTTTCACGTGCACTATACGGGACATCTTTTTAACTTTCCATCCGAAAGAAGGCACACTCGGGGCCTCTCTGTCGCCCGAAAGAATACAACCCACTTCGGTCCAGTATGGAACCTAGACTTACTAGCGTAGTTCCCGAGTGTGCTACCCCCCTGCGCCACCGAGGCGGGTGTGTTTTCAGCCCCCCACTTTCACAAATCAAATTTAGGAGGTCTTAAATACTTTTTTACTGTCATAATATACGGTATATTAAATAACAGACCTGAAGAATTAATAACTTGGGGCACTTGACGTGATAAACAAGGATGAGCTGCTACACTCTGCCACACCGGAGCATGCGCACTAGGCAAGTAATCTCTCAAATTGCACCTTGAGAAGAACACTACCTGCTCCCTTTCCAAAATGTCAACATGCCACATTCGTAAACCATAAGTAACTTCCAGTTATTTTTGTCTCTCTCTGTGTGTAGAGCAACTTTTAGGCTATTCGGTAATGTTACTCCGCAGTAATTCACTCTCACACTCAGTGAATATCTCCGAAAAAAAGTCAAAAATCCCTTAGGAGCAGGTTTGGCAGGTATACCATCCGATAAACAAGGTAGTCTTCTAGTGGGGGAGAGGGTGGCGAGTGGTACACCAAGAGGAACTTTCTGAGAGAGAAAGAAATATTCCACAGGCTTACTGCACATCATTACCTAATGTAGTTTTTGGCGATGGGGGCGGAGGGGCTGATATTTCCCTTCTTGAACCGTCTTTACACTGTCGATCTATTACTGTTACTAAGTTATTACCTGACGCCCTCAAGCATTTCTTATGTTATTTGAGTAGAAAGGGTTCATTTGCATTCAGAGTCTGTGTGTCCAGGAGGGATGCAGTGGTAGAGCACTAAAAGACGTACCTGTACACAATAAACTGTTTAGACGCCATGATTTAATATTCTAATGTTTTACACAGATTTTCTCAAATTTGTCCACAGGGTTTTCAGGCAGAATAGAATCGCAAAACCGAACCGGAAGTTGTTTTTCTTTTTTTTTGGCATTATATGTTCGTTTCTGAAACTTCAATCCAAAGGTTCAACCTCACCTCCCATCAGGCCCGGCGCTATATTTTGCGAGGCCCTGTGTCAAATAGTGATGCGGGGCCCTGTGCAAAATAATGATGCGGGGGCCTTCTCTTACCGTGTTTCCCCGATAATAAGTCACTGTCTTATTTCAATTTTGGTGCCGAATTGAGGACTAGGGGAGCGGCGAGTTGCGTTGGACACGCCAGTTCTCGTCTGATCACTGAAGTTAAGCAACGCAAGCCCAGTTAGTACTGACATGGGTGGTCGCTTAGGAAAGCTGGGTACTGCTAATACCCAATAATCGTCGCATTACTGTGGTGTCTGTGCGGTCTATGCATTAGAACTATGCAATGGACGGGTCTCTAATGACCTTGTAGTTGACGGGACCTTAAACACCAACAAACAAACAACAACAAACATGAGGACTAGGGCTAATTTTCGGGGATATGATTATTATCATTATTATCATATGGTCGCACAACACGCCTACAGACTACACAATTTGTTGGGTTGGTTGGGAGGTTGGCCCAACAAGTTGGATAGTGTGTGGCAGCCTTTAGGGCTCTCATAGGGCTTATTTTCGGGGAAGGGCTTATATTAAGCACATCTGGAAAAATCTTGTTAGGTCTTACTTTTTGGCTAGGTCTTATTTTCGGGGAAACACGGTATATGAAAGGTACAGTGATTAAAAAAATTGCACCTCAGAGAGGGCCCCGCGCGCTCTCTGAATGCTCGGGGCCCTGTGCCGTCGCACAGTTCGCATACCCATCACGCCGGCCCTGCCTCCCATTCCTCTCTTTCGTCCTGTAGAAAGGAAGATGTAACCTGTCTTTTCACGATCCCCGAACGCTACTGGCCGGTAATTAGGCCTTTAAGGATAATTGCCATACACACTCGGGAGCGGCGAATTGCGTTGGACACACCAGTTCTCGTCTGATCACTGAAGTTAGGCAGCGCAACCCCAGCTAGTACTGACATGGGTGGCCGCTTGGGAAAACTGAGTACTGCTAATACCCAAAACTCGTCGCATTAGTGTAGCGTCTGTGCATTGTCTCTGCCTAAGAACTATGTTGTGGACGGCGCTCTAATGACCTTGTAGTATGGGTTCTGTGATGTGCAAGTGACATAGTACCAGCGCCTGGTCTAGCACTTATGGCGCCCCGGACAAAAAGACAATTTGCCGCCCCTGAAGCAGCGCTCTGTTCTCACACTTACAGCCAAAAACACGCCCCAGACAAATGTCCGGGTTGCCTCCCTTAGATCGGGCCCTGATAGTACACACCACGCGGGACCACCATCACCACGTTTCATTTGACGGAAGGCGGACTTGGGACCTTTCTCTCTTTCGAAAAGTGCCAAACCTGCTGATCCACGATGGAACCTGGAATCACTCAGCAGTAGTCGAGGAAAGATACTTCTGATCCACCGAGCTCCATGTTAAACCTATACCACAACGTCTTAACATTCAAGTACGAATTACTAAAATGTTCCGCCCGAGTTTCTGAGTTCAGCTTCGGCTTGTCTAACAGCTTTAACAACTTGTACCCGTTTTCCCGCCTATGGTAGGGTCGAATACCACCTTGTTCCTCTGAACGGACACAAGAGTGATGTATTGGACGGTATTTTTGCTGCAGCCGGCTCCTAACCAAAGCTGCAACCCCTAAGCTAATTTATCGTCGGTCTACTGTTTGTCGGGGCACTGCACCGACGCCAGGGGATGGCGTCGGGAATTTTGCCTCATCTGCCTGTTGCATAGTAGAGAGGGTCCTTTGACGTGCAATGCCATCGTACACCACCCGGGACCTCGGTTTAACTTCTCATCAGAAGGAAGGCACACTCGGGGCTCCTCTTTCGCTCGGAAGGAGCCAACCCACCTTGACCCAGTATCGAATCTGGAACCACTGGTACAGTAAATCGAGCACGCTACCCATTGCGCCACCGGGGCAGGTCTTTTTCCAGAATTCTTGACTGCCACACTGACGTTTTTAGGACCCACCATGTACTTGAAATAACAGCAAATAATTTAAATACATGTCTGTTGGCTATTTAGTTTTTTCGTTCTCTTTGTTTTCCAAAATAGACCACCAGTTTGAGCCCTTCATTTCTCTCAGGCTCAAGAGCTGCATGGTACAATTAGGGACATTTACATGCGGGACCAAAGCAGTGGTTTTCACCGGTGTAAAGACACCGGGCCCTAAGCTACTGTAGTATCAGGGTATCTTCCATTAGACAAACAGTAAGCAAATTGTACGTTTCTATGTACATGTGATGAAGCAGTTTTCAAAGACTTTAATAAACAAAACAAACAGCTGCTGCAAGTCCCATGAACTGGAGATGTTTTTGCTTAACATTTGGAGGGTCTAAGAGGGTAGGGATATGAGCCGCGTCGAAACCACTAACGTGGACCCAAAGTTAAACAAATCTTAAGGGCTTAAGCTTCGTTTGTAACACGGGTTTCAACATCAGTTTGCATAATGTGCCTGGGCAGATTCGTGAACGTTACATTTCTTCTTTCCGAAAGGGTTAGACCCCACTAAAATTAACCACTCCCATCATGCAGAGCGTACCACCTCAGTCTCAGTGCGAGACAGCACCTTTATAGAAAAGTGATAACCATGGTGCTGTCTCTAGGGAGCGGCTGCATTGTGTGGAGACACAACAGTTCTCGTCTGATTACTGAATTTAAGCAACGGCACCCCAGTTAGTGCTGACATGGGTGGTCGCTTGGGAACACTGGGTACCGGCTAATACGAAAAAGTTGTCGCATCAGCGAAGTGCCCGTGCAGTTTCTGAATTCGAACTACGCAGTGGACGGGGCTGTCAAAACCCTTTGTAGTTGAAGGGCCCTGACACATCAACAAATCAATCAATTAATTGCTGTCTCTAGCAAAGGGGGTAGAAGAAGGGTTTGTTAGAATAGTGCATGATATGTATGATAGTTCCATAGCCAGGGTAAGGACTCCCTAGGAAAATACTAGAGGTTTCCCAGTGAAGGATGGGGCACACTCGTACATATAACCATTCTGTTTATGTACGAGCTGCTTACGGGAGTAGGAGAATAGGGCCCTCAGTGCATGGTATTGGCTGACGATAAAGGAAAACGTAGCGACTCCAGAGAAAGGTCTAAACGATAATAGTGGAGCGACAGAAAGGGGAGGGCTAAAGATAAGTATCAAGAAGACAGAGTATATACAGTAGTTTTCAATTTGGGGAGGACAGGAAAATAACAGTGACGTAATCTCTAGGGACGAACTGGTGAAGAAGGTGCAAGAGGTAAAGTGCGTAGGATCAACGTTCCAAAGCAATGGAGAGATACTGTTATGCGACCCATAGAATCAATGGGATGTTTGAAGTGGATACAGGCAAGTAGAGACCTGTGTGAGAGGAAAGTCCCAATCAAGTTGAAAGGGCAGTGGTTAGGCCAGCACTGGGGCAGTGAGCCTGAGCCATGTCAGTAGCAGGTAAGTAGCCGAGAGGCGAATGCTACGGTATATGAGCCGGTTGTCGAGAGCAAATAGAATTTGGAAGGAGTATATTAGAGGTACCCTAGGGTTAGGGGACAATGGCGGAAAAACTGAGGGAGAGTAGTTGTTTATTTGTTGGTGTTTTAGGGCCCTTTAACTACAAGGTCATTAGAACCCCGTCGACAGCATAGTTATTATGCAGAGACTGCACAGACACTACACTAATGCGACGATTTTTGGGTATTAGCAGTACCCAGTTTTCCCAAGCGGCTACCCATGTCAGTACTATCTGGGGTTGCGCTGCTTAACTTCAGTGATCAGACGAGAACTTGTGTGTCCAACGCAATTCGCCCCTCCCAGGGAGAGTACACTGAGGTGGTATGGACCCGTAATGAGAAGAGGGGAGGAGGAAACAGGGCAGTGGACACCAAATCAGACGTGGGAGCAAGTTGTCCGTAAAGATACGGTAGTGTGTGGGGTGAAAGGGAACTAGTGGGAGGCAGGCTAGACCTCGCCGACCTGACCCTGCCACAGGCGGGATAAAGGTATTATGATGATGTAGTACGGTTCTCTTACGGGGCAGCAGTTACATCGTGCACGTCACACAGTTGTACTGCTTTAGTTCTTCGCCTACTCCCCACCTCGGTTCAAACCTGCAACGGTGGATGCACGTGTTAAGCCCGGCACCTCAGTGCCACCGACGCGGGCCAAATTCATTCCACGACACTGTTCCGGTCTCCTCTGCCAGCCATCGATTTGTATATGGGTCTTTTGGAGGTCTGATTTCGTCCCAGTGACCCGACTCTTGTCGAGGGGCTGTCGAAACACTGCAGGCTATTTTCTGTAGCCGGTTGATGCCGCAACCCAGCCCCTCCCTCCTCAACCCCGTTCCCAAGTGCATTCTACTTTAAGGTGGGGGAGGGATGAAGAGATTTTGAAAGCCGTTTTCAGATTGTTGCTTAATTTTTTGAGGCGCGCAAACATATCAAAGGGGCACATCATCATCATCTATTGACCTTTTCTTACGTTCAACCCTTTCTTTCTGTGTCTCTCACCCCCACCCCGAAGATCCCATTATTTGATGCGAGTTAATTACCTGAGATAATTAGCTACTACACGGTTGGTTGCATTTTCTATTTCTACTTTCGGATTCACACCCACAATTCATCCTTTCTCGTCTAACTCTTTCGCAATTTCACAAAGGCGTCAGATACAAAGAAGCAATTTCTGCAATGGACCCCCCTCTTTTTTATTTTTGGAAAGTGGAAAAAGTCATAGGGCCCACTTTTAAGTAAACGTGTTACATTCCACTCCGATAATGACTGATTTTTTTTTTCTTTACTTTGCGTCGTCGTTGTTGTTATTGGAATAGGGAGAAAAATTTCAATATTTCCACTGAATTTGCTTTTAATCGATTTTTAAGCAATTTTGGGAGGAGGGGTGGATGATGCTTAGTTTTCGAACAACGAAAGATGTTTACAGACTAGGGCTTATAAATTATTTAAGGTGCCCTCTCTAGGTGCCATTATGTTCTTCTTGCTCGCTGCCATATTTGTGTTTTGTATTTATTTTTATCAAATATATCGTCAAGCAACATTTTAATATTTATTTCAGGAGAAGGCGAAGAAGAGCAAAATATCCTGTCTTGTATTTATTTGTCATTGAAATTTAATGTCAGCTTTTAACCCCCTAACTCATTCCAGTGTTGTCACGGGCCTTAAACAACTCAGGTTGATGGAGTGCCTTGCAAGGCGCCAAACAGACGACTGCCACGTGCTGTTCTTTAGAGACAGAGATCTTGACAGTGGCATCACTGATCAATAACATTCAAAGTGACTTGCACTGTATGACAGTGTTGTAGAAATTAAGGCGGTCCTATTGCTCTGTCTCCCCCTCTGATAGTTTGTTTGTTTTATTTCTTTTTTCGTTTTAGGGCCCTTTAACTACAATGGCCATTAGAGCCTCGTCCACTGCGTAGTTCTAATGCAGAATCTGCACAGACACTACGCTGTTACGACGATTTCGGTATTAGCAGGAAGCGGCAAATTGCGTTGGACACACCAGTTTTCGTCTGATTACTGAAGTTAAGCAACGCAACCCCGGTTAGTACTGACATGGGTGGCCGCATAGGCGGCTCATGGAGCAGGCAAACCTAGGCGGCTGCCTAGGGCGGCTAATTTCAGAGGTACTTCGTTGTCATGCAGTCTATCGGTCTTTTAAAATGTTCATAGGGAATAGTCTTGGGGTTCCCAAACTTCTCTGATTGGTGGGGCCTTTTCCAAACATTGGTTTTCTGGATTGTTGTTGTTTGTTGGTGTTTTAGGGCCCTTCAACTACAAGGTCATTAGAGACCCGTCCATTGCATAGTTCTAATGCATAGACTGCACAGACACTACACTAATGCGACGATTTTTGGGTATTAGCAAAACCCAGTTTTCCCGAGCGACCACCCATGTCAGTACTAGCTGGGGTTGCGTTGCTGAACTTCAGTGATCAGACGAGCACTGGTGTGTCCATTGCAACTCGCTGCTCCCTGGCTTTCTGGAGGCCACAAGTGGTTCTGGTGGCAATGGAGACAAATGCCAAGGGCGTGAAGGACGCTCGGACAGTTTATAAATGCAATTGAAATTAACGGGGTTGGCGATGAACCCACTTGCCTAGGGCGCCTGAAACTGATGACCCGGGCCTGGGTGACCGCTTGGGAAAATTCGGTACCGCTAGTGTCCAAAAATCGTCGCATTAGTGTAGCGTCTGTGCAGTATCTGCATAAGAACTATGCAGTGGACGGGGTTTCAATGACCTTATAGTTGAAAGGCCCTAAAACACCAACGAAAGAAAACAAAAAATGGGTATTAGCAGTGCCCAGCGTTCCCAAGCGGTCACCCATGTTAGTACTAGCTGGGGTTGCGTTGCTGAACTTCAGTGATCAGGTGAGAACTGGTAGTCCAATGCAATAAGCCGCCACCCTTTCACAGATGGGAAGAACACAGAGAGAGAGAGAGAGGGGGGACAACTAAACATCCTCAATTTTCGGTGTCCTTTCTGACTTCGTTACACAACCAAGGTGTTAGCAAACTTGTACCAAGCAACTTCTGGCGTCATAATTCACCCCAGGCCCATTCAATAATGGAAAGGGGTAAGGGTGCGAACCTGCTTTATTGGTGTTTTAGGGCCTTCAACTACAAAGGTTATTAGAGCCCCGTCCACTGCGTAGTTCTAATGCAGAGATTGCACAGACACGACACTAATGCGACGATTTTTGGGTATCAGCAGTACCCAGTTTTCCCAAGCGGCCACCCATGTCAGTACTAACTGGGGTGCCGTTGCTTAAATTCAGTAATCAGACGAGAACTGGGGCGTCCAAGGCTATAAGGCACTCCCAAAAAATACTGTCCAAGACAATCGCCCATGTGCCCATTCAAAGGAACAGAAATGGGTATGGGACCCTACCAAAGGACCTATTTTCCATACTGTTCTCGCCCTCCCCTTCCTCTTAACAAAATGAACGTTGAAACTAGTTTAATCTGTTCGTCTATTTCGGAATCAATTGCTGTCAAGAAATATCAACAATTCGTCGTCTCAGTTTTTTATTACTCATTTTATCGATTCTCAATATTAAATGATAGGATGGTATCTTCTTTTGGCCCACCCTTCTGTTCCCCTTTCTGCTCGGCCCCCTCCCCCTGCCGTTTTCCAACAATCAGTTATATGTGTTCCCTTTCTGAATGAAAGTCAGAGAGGAAAAAAAAATTTTTTCTCATCGAGATCAATATCAAACTCTTATTGATCTCATTCAATATATACAGTTGAGATATGTTTTAATTTTGGCAGAAGCGATTCAGTCCAACTTTGTCACCCATAATCGATAGACAGGAAGGGAGGGTCCAACCCTAGCTGCTACTACTACTGCACCTGAAACTTCAATTAACTATTCCTGATGGCGGTTGTAATGTCACGTTTTGTGGACAGCAACTTTTCAAGTATGCGAAGCATGCGCAGTGCACGTCTCTAACACAAAAGGGAAGAAAGGGTTCACCCCACTGTTTTGGGAGGGGGTGGGGCGGAGACGAAAACGGGAATCAAGACAATAATATGGATGGTCTTGAAAGCTTGATAGGTCCTTTACATTACTTTCCACCGTCAGTGGAATAGGAACAGAAGCAACTCCTAACCCCTTTCCCACCTATGGCAGGTCGGGTACACTTCGTGTCCCGCAGAATGGACACAAAATGATATATTGAAGAGCTACAAGCTGCAGGCCCTACGCTTATCTATTGTTGGGGAGATCCATCGACGCCTGGGGGCGAGCTCCTACACCTGAGAATTTTGCCTCATCTACCCGTTGCATAATAAAGAGGACAACGTGCACCACACGGGTCTCATTCGAAAGAAGCCAACTTACCACGTCCCAGTCTCGAAACTGGAACCAGTGGCGCAGTAAGTCCAGCACTCTACCTATTGGGCCACCGAAGCGGGTATCAAATGTTCGCAAACAACCACCCCTGTCGGTACTGACTTGGGCTGTGAGGCTTAACTTCAGTGATCTGACGAGAACTGGTGTGTCTAACGCAATTCAGCTGCTCCCAATATGATAGTGTGTGGGGTGGACAAAGACCTGATAGGTGATAGGCGAGAGTGGAGGGCTAGAAGCCGCAGAGGCGACCCTGCCACAGGCGAGATAAAGGTATGATGATGATGATGTTTCAAATGCAAGATTGTGTGTATTCATTATCAGTTTCACTTTCAATTTGTGTCTTGGCACACATTTAATTTGCTCCAATTTGACCGCCTGCTCAATTCTCGGTTTGTAAGGTGACGTCGTCGCCGTTAATTTAGGCTAACGAAGGATTCGTGATCAGAATTCTTCGATTGGTTTCATTAATGCAGGTGACCGCGGACAAAGCGCTTATGGACTTAAGAGGTCAACTCAATGCAGTCGTTAATGAACTTGTGTTTTCTATATATTAATTATTGTGATGTATTATGCCGCTAATATAATTTGTTACGCCATCATGATAATAATCATTTTAATTGTACTTAATGATTGATGTGTTGTTGCAGTGGTATTGGGAGAGAGCGAGAGAGGGAGAGAGCGAGAGAGGGAGTGAGAGAGGGAGTGAGAGAGAGAGAGGGAAGGAGGGTGAGAGCGAGATGGAGAGGAAGAGAGAGCGAGATGGAGAGAAAGAGAGAGAGGGATGGAGAGAAAGAGAGAGAGGGATGGAGAGATGGAGAGGGAGAGCGAGG
>JAAFCE010006156.1:7482087-7507205 GCA_013389805.1 Trigoniulus corallinus | reverse complement strand
GAGGGAGAGAGAGCGAGAGAGAGGGAGGGAGAGAGAGCGAGAGAGAGGGAGGGAGAGAGAGCGAGAGAGGGGGGTTCCTTATTTTTCGGTTTTTACACTGCTGAAATATTGATAACCTTTTACACATGTTGACAACTTCTGCAAGTTGTCCGTTTGGATGGAGGTCAGTTGCAGCATTGTTGCTGGCGACAATAGAGGTGTCGCAAAGATGTCAGACCGACATTTTGTATTGCCATAAATAAAATATGGACACCAAGCAAAGTATTTTTCGCGTCACTTTAAACAAGCAACACCCCCCCCCTTCGCTACCTTCTCCAAAGGGACTTTTAGCAATGTCAACTGGCAACCAAGAACATACCGTTTGCATTGCCTGCAAGGAAGACCTAGGACCCGACGCCTACGTGAGGATGGGATGGGGCAACTATGGGGTAATTCCGCGTATGTATGCGGCCCATTGAAAATGTTCGACATTTTCCGAGGTCCCTACTTTGGGTATGAAGTTTGACCACTTCACTGGGGTAAAGAATGAAGGTTCGGATCGGATCAACTTACGGATCCAAAGGCATTTTTTATTTCCGGGATGACGGCAAGCACGTCGTTTGATCCCTCTGCGGACGGCCAGAGGCCCTTTAAGGTAGTGCCGGTGGAACAGGGTGTTTGCAACCAGCAGGACGAGCACCGTTTCAATGTTTCAACAATTGGGCAATATTTCCAGTTCTTATGTGCTTTGCTGACCACTTGTCTCCTTCCCTGAATGTTTGGGACTCATCGGCATGTCAGTTCTGAAGCCTTGCTTGTCCCCTTTCGGAAGGCCTCTTTCAGAGGTTCTCGTCCAAAATAAACAACCTCTAGCCCCCTCCTTACCTACCCCTTCATTTGCAGTGGCTGGGCCCTAACACAAAATTAATGTGTCCCTCGTCTGCCAGGAATGCTACCCTATACAGTCTACAAGAGCCCCTACTGGAGGTGGGGAGCGGGTTTGGGATCTCCACAACCTGCAAGGGTCCGTACTGGAGGCGGGGAGAGTGCTTTGGATCTATACACCCTGCGGGCTTGAGATCTATTATACTGCCCACATGGGCCCCTGTTGAAGGTGAGAGATGGTTTAGTTCTTATACTCCCTGCACGGACCCATGCTAAAGGCAGATGGTTTGGGTCCCGTTGCTATTGGCGGGGATCCCTGATGAAGTCTTGTAATCTTTTAACCCCCACGACTGCCAGAGACTTGGGAGGGGTAAATTACTGATGATTTTTTTATTTTTAACACTAACGGGTTGGGGAGTAAGCCAAGCAGCCATAACAGGCCGAACCCTTATGAGGCTGCTGGCGGGGCATGAGGATGAAATAGGTGTAGGGGATGTAGGAGAGGAGAAACTTGCAGCACCCAACGTTCCCTACCAACCACCCTTGTTGGTACTAACGTGGGTTTGCGTTGTTTAACTTCAGTGATCACACGAGAACTGGTGTATCCAACGCAACTTGGACGCAGTTTATTCGACTTTAAAGTGCCAATCACGTTTACCCGGGCACTGGCCCCCGCTAACATCGCAAGTAATCAAAGTCACTATTTATAGACACTGCGATTGGTCTCCATGCCAACATGTTTCTGGCAATGATAAAATTAGAGATATTCTGTTGTGTCACAATTAAAATGTTCTTTAAAAAATGACGGGAATAATAGAGAGCAATTTTGGAGGGTGTCGTGGCCCACTGGACGGCGCCCTTTGTATCCTTATCAGCACATTTACTTGGCAACCTACTGCAGACTTTAAACACTAATAGTCATTGGCCATTGACGCAATAAATAGAATCTCATAGAAAATCCTCAAATTATTGAAAATCTGGATAGAAGTTTGGCAGAACAAGTGGGACGGTGACCTGTCGAAATTCGCACCAAGGACGTACTATGACCTTTTTAAGAGAACGTCGCAAGTCGTTCAACTACTGATGACTCGTTTAAAGGTGACGACTATATAGTGATTGCTCCTCTCCAGAATTTCGGCAAAATACAAGGGCCTCTAGTTGTGCAAGTCTTGCATCAATTTGGAACCAGAACTTCGTTTGTAGCAGGAGCACTACAGGATCAGAGGTAGGCCTTATTATTCTTATGGGGCAGAAATTTCTATATTTGACAAGATTTCGATATTGCCGAAAATCCACTTCCTAACTGAATGGTAAGAGAGCGTTCGGTACCAGTAGTGAGTAGTCCCATTATCATAGCAACCGTAACGAATTAGGTAACTTGGGCAAATAAAACATTAGTGAACTTGGCTCCTGCCTCAGGGGTGCCAGATTCGATCCTATTTCGTTTCGTTGGTGTGTCGACGCCCTTCAACTACATTGGTCATTAGAGCCCCGTCCATTGTGTAGCACTAATACAGAGTGTGCACAGATTTTTGAGTATTAGCACTACCCAGTGATCCCAAGCGGTCACCCATGCTAGTACTAACTGGGGTTGCATCGCATTGCTTCATTTCAGTGACCACTCGAGAAATGGTGTGCCCAGCACATCGTTCGTTTGTCCCAAAGGGACAAAAATCATCACCCCCCCCCACACACACACACTCTAACAACGTGGTTCAGTCAAATGACCGCGACCGGTATGTGCTACTTAGACATACGGACAACTCAGCGAAACCTTAACTGCCCTTCCGTTTCGCAAGGTCTCACAGAGGTCCGCAGAGCCGTAACGAGGGTATGAAGCGCCTGTGGCAAGTGTCTAACTTTCGCTTGCCCGTAACCCAATAATGACAAAAAAGTTGAGCCCGTGGCGGCCGCCTTCTTCGCCACGCCCTAGTTACGGTCCTGGAGGTCCACACCATGTCGCCTTACCAAAAAAAGACCTGCCTTGTGTAGAAAAGCTCTAGCGTCAATTATCGACTTTCGAACACATGAGCGACTGTATTGCGTTCGACACACCAGTTCTCGTCTAATCACTGAAGTGAAGCAAAGCAACCCCAGCTAGTACTAAAATGGGTGGCCGCTTTGGAACACTGGATAATGCTGTTACCCAAAAATATCCTCGCATTAGTATAGTGTCTGTGCAGTCTCTGCATTAGAACTACGCAGTGGACGAGGCTCTAATGACCTTGTAGTTGAAGGGCCCTACAACAGCAATAAAACAATTGGAACACGTGCGTTTACAAGGAGCAGAGGTTGCCTCACCACTCAGTGCTTATTTCCGTTCACAAAAGGATGTGGTGTCCAAAAGTTCCTGCAAACGCCCTCGCAGTTTGCGGTCCGGATTTACCATGTCATATTTGCAGCACAATTACACCCGTGACATTCGGCATTGTACGGGTTATTTTCCGGCATTTTTTTTGGGTTGGTGAAATACTTGTGCGAACAAAGAATCGAACTCCCGTTGCCCCGGACAACCAACTACTATATTGCTGTTGTTTTTTGGTATTTTAGGGCCCTTCAACTACAAGGTCATTAGAGCCCCGTCCACAGCATTGTTCTTTTGCAGAGACTGCACAGACACTACACTAATGCGACGATTTTTGGGATTAACAGTACTCAGTTTTCCTAAGTAGCCACCCATGTCAGTACTAGCTGGGTTGCCCTGCTTAACTTCAGTGATCAGACGAGGACTGGTGTGTCCAACGAAATTCGCTGCTCCTTTCACAAATACTACAACACCTACTATTATTGTCTTCTGAACACCAGCGGAACCGTTTAGAACGGGGGTGGCGAACCTAATGCACGTGGTATGTGAATACGAGGTGTGATAAAAAAAATATGGTGAATGACATCCATTTAAAGTAATGAATTGAATAGTCTGATCCACTGAGATAGTTAAGGCGCGTTCTCACTAGTCAAGTTTTGTTGACCAATAGTAGTTGTTCAACAAAAGTTGAACATTACTTGAATCAATTTTCGTTCACACATTTCAATAGAAACTGATCAGCAGTTTCATTGTACAAATGGGGTTTCAGTTACAACACAAATGGGGTCAAAAGGAGTTGTGTGGATAACACTGTATTTTGGTTAACCCCCAATTGGTCCACCCCTCTGATGGGTCCACTTTTGTATATCTAAAAGGGCCTTAACCTATTGTTCACTTGAAGGGTAATGGTGAATGACTCACCACTTGATCAAACTTTTACTTTTAACTCAAACTTTTACTAAAATGTTGATCAACTCGATTGAAACAGAGGTTCACACTACAGTTTTCATTCAAGTTTTCTTGAACAACTACAATTGATCAACAAAACTTGACTCGTGAGAACGCGCCTTTAGTGTCAGGTTTGAACAAGTTTTGACTTGTCAGTCGGCTTGCAGAACTGGAAGATTGAAGCCGTGTTTACCGTGTCTGTCTCACATCATGGATTTTGAACAACACATTAAGTTTTTGGCTGAAAAAAAGGTTCCTGTATGTCCACATCCGCCTTACTCACCTGATTGGGCACCATGCAACTTCTGGCTCTTCCCAAAAATAAAAACCATGCTAAAAGGAAAACGTTTTGATGTCATTACTGACATTGAGAGGGCCACAATGGAGCAGCTGAGGGCCCTTCAGAGAGAAGCCTTCCAGAAATGCTTCCAGTCATGGAATCAACGTTGGGATAAGTGCATCGCTAGCTAAGGAGAGTACTTGGAAGGAGATTAATTCAAATTTGCTATAAACCTATTATTATTTTTGTAATAAAATTATTCACCATATTTTTTGATCACACCTCGTATATACAGGGTAACCAATATGAAGGCAAACCAATCGATTGGACAAATTTCCATTTCCTTTAACTAACCGGAAGTAGGAGTACCTACTATATGTTCCTGTAACAAACTATGTGTCATGTTAATACGTCAAGAAATATAACTTTTTAAATTTAGGCACGCCAGCAGAAATCTGTTCGCCATCCCTGGTTTAGCACATTACTTTAGGCTAGTCCTTCTGTTATGCCTTTAGGGCTTCACTGGTTATTAACGTGAGCTTTTTCACGTAGTACTCGCTCTGTTTGGCGCGACACCGCAATCCAGGAGTCCTCACTCCTGAACGTGGTATCCAAAAACGTTCGAGGGCCAGACGACCCATTTCTACGGTTTGTCGATTCACGGCCCATCTGTTACCTACACTTGGTTACACTAACGGGGTGGGGAGTAAGCCAAGCAGCCATAACAGGCCGAACCCTTAGGAGATATAGGACAGGGGAAATTTGCAGCACCCAACGTTCCCAACAAACCACCCATGTTGGTACTAATGTGGCTTTGCGTTTCTTAACTTCAGTGATCTCACGAGAACTGGTGTGTCCAACGCAACTTGGCCGCAGTGATAAGGAATGTGTGATGGGCGTCGTCATCCGTCCCTGGGCAGAACTGCTGCAGAACTCTCGCCTATCCCCCTCCAAGTCCCTCTGCACCACCTGCTCCCACGTCCGTTTTGGTCTTCCGCTACCTCTCCTGCCCCCAATTACCTGCAGTCCCACAATGGACCTAATACGCTCCTCTTCTCCCCTCCTCGTCACTTGCCCGTACCACCTCAACCGTAAATTTTTCACCGGTTTAAATGTACTTATTATTCCGAAATGGAATCTTAAAAAGATGTATTTTGTCTGGCCCTACTCGGATGTCGGGCTTAAGTATCTAAAACTATTTTTTTTAATTGAAATCTATTTTAACCTTTAACCTCGCATGCATTGCTTTCTCTAGCGGACTTTCAGATGATGTTTCCTACCTATTAATCGTTTGGGAGCAACGTGGATACTAGCCGTGACCTATCTTGAAAACAGGCGGTTCTCTCCACTGAAACACAGAGCGTCAGCGAATATTTGTGCGTTTGCTTACCCCTCGAACCATTCATCGTGTCACATGACAGACAAGCCAAGTGAACTTTTTAATTAGGCCATCATTTTGTCACAATAGCGACATACTATCAAAATAATTAAACGTCGCGAAGAAGGAAATTGTAATTAATAGGCCCATAAACTAAGGTTGAAATATTGTCATGGAGGAATGCCAATGAGATACCTACATTTCACAGACGTGTGAAGAATGAAATGTTTCTCCTGTGCTACATCATCATCGTAGCCATCAAAAATTGGAAACATTTCGAGTGTCGAATTATGCTCATGGCTTTTGGTGGACCTCTCCTGTCCCTCTAAGAATTGAGAACCACGATAACGACTACAGAAAACACTCCCAACATTGATCAAGAATAGCATCCGCTGTACAGGGTGTAGACGTACTGTATCTTTTAACATTTGTCAAAAAACCGTGGGTCCGTGTGCTGTCATTTGCACGAATAACCCTAAACCTTTCCCGCCTATGGTAGGGGTCGGGTACCCATTTTGTGTCTCTGAATGAACACAAAGGCGATACACTAGACAATGTTTTTCCACAGCCGATTGCTGACCAAAGCTGTTTGTTTGTTTGTTGGTGTTTTAGGGCCCTTCAACTACAAAGGTCGTTAGAGCCCCGTCCACAGCATAGTTCTTATGCAGAGATTGCACAGACACTGCACTAATGCGACGATTTTTGGGTCTTAGCAGTACCCAGTTTTCCCAACCGGCCACCCATGTCAGTACTAGCTAGGGTTGCGCTGCTTAACTTCAATGATCAGACGAAAAATGGTGGGTCCAACGCAATTCGTCTCTCCCGACCAAAAGCTGTAACCCCTATGCTTATTTATCGTCGGCCTACTGTTGGGGCACTCCACCGAGCTCCTACACCCTGGGAATTTTGCCTCATCCACCTGTAGAGAGGGTTCTTTGACGTGCAAGTGCCATCTTACACCACAAGAGACCTCTCTCACGCGAAACAAGCAAACCCATCTTGGTCCAGTATTGAACCTAGAACTACTGACGCACATACCGAGCGTGAAGTGGTGACATCATACACACCCCACACAGGGCCCCGACTTTACTTCCTAGGGCTCACTTGGGACTTCTCCTCCCGTCCACTCGAAAAAAGTCACCTACGTCAGCTAGGACAGACCTTACAACTACACGCCACCACTCAGCCACAGTGGGGGCAACTAAGTAGTGAAGGAGTGTGGCAACCACGGAACCTCCCAGGCGGGCCAAACGAGCGATGGAGGAGCCTAGCAACCTCTGAGTCTCCAAGGTAGGTCAAGCGAGCAGTTGGCCAATCACCTAGCAAGTAGATGACCCCGAGTTCAAATGCTCAGCTGTGAGGATATATATGCTGGCGATTCTACTTTTGGGCTCTGCCAAGGATTGATGTCTGTTAGCACTAGGTACACTGGAGTTCGACACTCTTGTCCTCATTCTGAACTGCTATGGGAACATTCACGCCTTTGGCGACCTCAGGGTAACCGTAATAGAATGTTTGAGGTTGCTAGCTACAGTGAGACTGGCTCTTAATTGCACCTGAGCCCAATGGATTGTGTATTGCTAGACTTGAGGGCAACTTTCTCCTTAATGAGTGCGAGTTGTTAGAAAATGATTAGGGTCCTGAAGCCATTTTGCACCTCTGAAATTTACGGGCGCACTTTAAATTCGAACAAGCATCTTGTAATAAGGCATATTATAAATTCTGAATTTTTAGCGTTGAGACATCATTACTATGTGCTTCACTCAAAAGGCGTAAACCAGTTCCCCACGGGGATGACCAAATTCCCGCCATTACTGCAAAATTTGGGAATGGACGTAATAAAAGGCTCCCCCTTCTCCTACGAAAAGATGTCACCAATCTCTCGCTCTCAAGGAATTCGCTCGCCAGTTCAGCAGAGACAATGCCACAGAACGATTGTCTGTTGTTCCAGAATTTGTTCCCACTTTGCACTGAACTCCAGGACGCAGGAGTGGATGCCGGCAAATTCTACCCCATTCCCTAAAATTTAAAGCAACTTAGCTAAAATTGCCCTTGCAATTAAATTGTTAGCCCTAAGCAAAAACCACGAACATTTCAGTATGGACCTATTATTTTAGACATTGTAATAAATTGGTGTAAAATCCGTCATTAAAATTTTCTACATTTCTTTAATCAGGTCCCTTGCGATGTCTGCCCTAAGCGGTAGCCGGTTTAATAAGGTAACCAGAAGTTACCAAAGAATACCTATAGAGTAGAATATTTTTGGCAAACTTCATAGAAATTCGACATTCAACTTGTCATCCACTAATTCCATGTAAATTATGTTAGTTAATTAAGGTGAGAGAAGGCAGCCCTAGGTCACTGCGAGGAGGGACTTGGGCAGTCCAGCACTGGATAAATCTGTCCAACTCTGAAAATGGTGGGTCCTTAATAACTCCTCCGTCTCCCAGTAGTTTTATTTTGTTTTTGGGGCGTTCTTTCTACACACTGCAACAGGGCGCCCGGAGAAAGCCAACATTTAGAAAAGCCCCCACCAATCAGGGAACCCCAGGACTATGAACATTTTAAATTGCGGCTAGATTGAATGGTAGGGAAGTACCTCTGAAATATGCCTCCCTAGGCAACCGCCTAGATTTGTCTACCCCATGAGCCGCCTGAGCGAGGGCCACATCAGCAGCATATGCGTCGTCATGAGGGCCATACAGTACGCATGGCGCCACCTTGCAACTGCGCCCAGGACTACTGCGCCCAGGACTACTGCCCCCCTCTTGTCACGTCTCTGAGTGACAGGCCCCATATGCATACTACATTGTACCCGATTGTACCGGTCCCAACTTTAGATTCCAAGGGCCGCATGCGCCCACGGGCAACCACACTGCACCGTCCTACGGAAAGGTGCCCACCGACTTTGTCCAGGATCGAACCTATTTCATTCAGTATGGAAAACGATGTACTTAGGGCTTCCTGTCTGCATTTCTAGACCTCATGAAGACTTGACCTTTCTACTGGCATGGAAGAGAACACGTGATCTTGTAGACCAACGGTTCCCAAAATTTTTGACTTGGGTATCACTTGACAAACAATTTCTATTAACTGCACCCTCTAGCTTTGGACCCTCCAGTATTTAGTTTTGATTTACCCACGCTTCTAAAAAATACTCCAGACGCGTGCCCCAGGTTGGGGATCGCTGCTGTCGGTATGGAATTTAGGACGCATGTGCTTAGATATTCTTTTTTTGGCATTATGGAATCGGGATCAGCATCTATAACGTGCTGCAGGCCCTGGATATCTACGCATAGCATTTGAAGACATGGAAAGTCCATTTAAAAATCTTCAATTCTCCGACCGGAAATAGAAAAAAACTCGGGATAGGGGAAGAGCAAGTTTGGTGAGGGGAGAGTTCTCGGGATGTGGGGACGGGAGAAATTCTTATAAAACAAACAGCATGAAGTAGTTCAATTTGGGCAAAATGAAATCTAAAAGAATCGTAAGGAAAAGCAGTAATGCATTTGTCATTACAAAGGACCTTTTTTCTGTAGGACCCGTAGGTTTGCAGAATAGGGAAAAAATGTCTAATCACGAATTTCATTTGAGTTTCGAACTGACTTTCCGTGATTCTTTTAAGACTTAGGGCCCCTACTTTGACTTTTCCTTTGCTGTCATCCCTGATTCTCATCCCTCACAAAAAATCCTAATTTATATCCATTCACAGTGGATCCAGATCCAAAAAAAAAACGAAAAGAAATATATTCAGATAGACATCTAAACTAAATTTCATCCATTTCGAGGATAAAAACACAGTCAAGTAAACAATGTTTAGGGCATGTCAAATTCTTCAGTAACAGAATCTCAATATTTTAAATCTAATGGAGGGTCCTGAAAAAGCTTGACTCTGGCGCCCTTTAATCCCCTACTGCCCCTACTGTGATGTGGACAAGATGATGACTACTGCTGACATGTGCTTGTCATTTCTTTTATTTCCACTTATTTCTGCTCGGGATCGAATATCCAAGGGTTTGAAATGTCAAGGTGCACTTCCTATTACTCCTCTAACCTGTCTCCGGCGCATGGTAGGGATTCGGACAAAGGGCTTCTTACGTTTTAGGGAATGACCGCCACATCGAGTCCCTTCCTGTGCACATGTAAATTGAGAGGAATTCAGTCAAGCTTCATGAAGTCTCAATAATTTAAAGGAGCGGCGTATTGCGTTGGACACACTAGTTCTCGTCTGATCAGGAAGTTAAGCAACGCAACCAAAGCTAGTACTAACATGGGTGGCCACTTGGGAAAACTGAGTATCGCTAATACCCCAAAATCGTCGTAACAGTAGTACCCTCGCAGCCTCTGCATTACAACTACGCAGTGGACGGAAGCGTTGATGACCTTTGTAGTTTAAAGGCCCTAAAACACCAGCAAAATTGGGAACACTAGGTACTGGTAATACCCAAAAATCGTCGTAACAGCGTAGTTTTTGTATAGACTGCATTAGAACATGGCATTGGACAGGGGCGCTGATGACCTTTGTAGTTGAAGGGTCCTAAAACAACAACAAAATTGAGTACACAAGGTACTGGTAATATCCAAAAATCGTACCAGGAGCGGATCAAGGGAGGAACACTTCACAAGAAGTGCGCCCCAACTATTTTTAAATATATCACCCTGTGTCCATTCAGAGGGACAAATGGGTACCCGACCCTGCCATAGGCGGGTAAAGGGTTAGGAGTTGCTTTACAGAGTGCCTTAGTATCTTTCTAGCTAGTAATTACAATAGGCCCTCTATTACCCCTTAAAAAATGTTCCATCTTCAGTGGTTTAGCCAACTGCAGATTGGCATGCAACTGTTGGTATGGCAGCATAGAAATCGGGATAGCAATGCAAAAATGCCTCATTAGTAGTTGCCAAGTTGAATCATGCATCAGTTGAAGTATGCGCCCCATTGCAGCACATAGGCGGTAGGGCAATTGCTGCATTGCTACCCCCCCCCCCCCCCCGGTATGTGCCGATGATCTGTGCATTTCTTTTGTTTTGTTGGTGTTTTAGGGCCTTTCAACCACCAGGTCGTTTGAGTTTTCCCGTCCATTGCATAGTTCTAATGCAGAGACTGCACCGACACTACACTAATGCGACGATTTTAGGATATTAGCGTTACCCAGTTTCCCTAAATTTTTTTGCAGCCAAATTACGTTGGACACACCAGTTCTCGTGAGATTCCTGAAATTAAGAAGCGCAAGCCCACGTTAGTACCAACATGGGTGGTTGGTAAGGAACGTTGGGTGCTGCAAATCTCCCGTCTCCTACGTCCTCAACACCTCCTTCCTCATCTCCCGTGAGCAGCCTCCTAAGGGATCGTCCTGTTATGGCTGCTTGGCTTACTCCCCAACCCCATGAAATTAATCCAAATACAAGCGGCCACCCATGTTGGTACTAGCTGAGATTGCATTGCTTAACTTCAGTGATCAGACGAGAACTCGTGTGTTGTTTGTTGTTCTTGTTTTTTTTTGGCATTTTAGGGCCCTTCAACTACAAGGTCATTAGAGCCCCGTCCACAGCATAGTTCTTATGCAGAGACTGCACAGACACTATACTAATGCAACGATTTTTGGGTACTAGCTTTACCCAGTTTTCCCAAGCGGACACCCATGTCAGTACTAGCGGGGGTTGCGCTGCTTAACTTCAGTGATCAGACGAAAACTGGTGTGTCCAACGCGATTCGCCGCTCCCAACTGGTGTGTCCAACGCAATTCGCCGCTCCTAACAGATCAGTGAAGCGCCTTATTGCGTTGGACACACCAGTTCTCGTCTGATCACTGGAGTTAAGCAGCGCAACCCCAGTTAGTACTGACATGGGAAAACAGGGTACAGCTAATACCCAAAAATCGTCGCATTATTGTAGTGTCTGTGCAGTCTCTGCATAAGAACTATGCTGTGGACGGGGCTCTAATGACCTTGTAGTTGCTGGTCCCTAAAACACCAACGAACAACACCAACTGATCTGTGCAGACGCTGCATTAGAACTACGCAGTGTATTTGTTGTTTGTTTGTTGGAGTTTAAGGTCCCGTCAACTACGAGGTCATTAGAGACCCGTCCACTGTATAGTTCTAATGCATAGACTGCACAGACACTACACTAATGCGACGATTATTCGGTATTAGCAGTACCCAGCTTTCCCGAGCGACCACCCATGTCAGTACTAACTGGGCTTGCGTTGCTTAACTTCAGTGATCAGACGAGAACTGGTGTGTCCAACGCAACTTGCCGCTCTATGACCGATGTAGTGGAAGGGCCCTAAAACACCACTGAAACACAAAACCCAAATTGGAAGCATTTGAGTCCCGCAAAGCACACAACAGCGCTCAGGCGCTGCAAATCTGTGAAGGGATTCGTATTGCCGTCAGCGTGGTGAACTGCGAAGTTATCGGCAATATGATGCACGTCGTAATTTTCAATAGAAAAATGTGAAGTACTGAAAGAGGGGGGGAAGACAATATTTTTTCGGTTGGGGTAAAGCAAATATTTGAGGTGTTGATGTACAATAATAAAACTTCAGTGCACATCATCATAACTTCTGAAAATGAGAGATTAACGCTGTGCATGGCAGCTTTCATTTAATTCGCTGAAAAAAAAATTTTCACCCTAATAAACAGACATATTGTAGGCAAAGATTCATTTTGATTCGTGTGGAAGGGAGGGGGGGAGATATAGAGGGCCTATATATTTTTGGGGAGGAAAAAAATTAGTTGCTGTATTTTAATCTCGAAATTATGATTTGAATCTTCTCTAAACATATGGTGATGCTTTGTTGTTTCCTAACAAGCTTCCGAAATAAAAAAAAAACTTATTCACGAAAAGATCCTCTATTTTCGCCCCCCCCCCTCCTCCCTTTTCTTTACACCTGCAGTTATTATTTGAATTAAAATTAATATTTTCAGAATTAACGACTTGCTCAGGTTTAGAGAAATAATTGGGTCCTTCATATTTGCTTCTACATTCTTGTCGCTGCATTGTCATGTTGCTTAACAACTGTACGAGTTCTCTCAAGTCCACAACACATCCTGTCTATGGCATGCAGTTGAAGACTGAACAAAGACCTTCGTTTATATTAATACCCAGCCCCCCCCTCACCCAACACCCCGCCTTTCACTTTTCCATATTTAATTAACCGATCCCAGGGGAGGAACCAGCATTGACACCTGGGAACTTTGCAGATCGGCACGTAGTGCTCCATGTGGAAAGGGTGCAGTGGTGGCATCATACAAACCACACAGGACAATGGCTTTACTTCTCATCCCGAAAGGATTTTGCAGGAATGAACCTAGATCCACGGACTCGAAATCACCGGGGCACGCGGACCACCGAACAGAGCCTGCTTTAGCACTTATGCCGCCCCGGACAAAAAGACAAATTGCCGCTCCTTAAAGCAGCGCTCTGTTCGCGTGCTCTTTTCTCACACTTACAGCCAAAATGGAGCCCCGAAATTTTGGTGCCCCGGACAAGTGTCAGGGTTGCACCCCCCCCCCTTAGAGCGGGCCCTGCACCGAGAACAGATCAGTGCCGTCTTAACCGCATTATAGATCCCTGGAAAAGCAGTGTGCTGAAGCCCCCTACCGAATAATATGTAAATGGTCACTTGACAACCCCTAGTTGTTTGTTTGTTGGTGTTTTACGGCCCTTCAACTACAAGGTCATTAGAGCCCCGTCTACTGCGTAGTTCTAATGCAGAGATTGCACAGACACTACATTAATGCCATGATTTCTGGGTATTAGCGGTACCCAGTTTTCCCATCTGACGAGAACTGGTGTGTCCAACGCAATTTGCCGCTCCCTTAACTTCCACAGATGAGCGTGAGGACCCCCGGACAAGTACCCAGCGGGCCCATACGTTAAGACGGCACTGGCTGCTACTACGTCTCCAAGGCAGGCGTTTGAACTCTGTTCGATTGCACACCGAGGCACACCATTCCACACAGGTAATGGGCTGCTTTCTGCATTTCAAGAAGGTAGAATATAGCCCTCTTAGATCAGGTTCCAGGTATTGGTTCCGGTATTGTGGATTACGTGAGTAACCCCTCGGCCCCTGCGCTCTAGGACCTACGGTCCTATTCATTAAAGAGCTGTGAAATGTAATCAGCAGCAGCGTGAGGACAACTGTCCGTCTTTAAGGTGGTAAGGCCTCGTGTCCACCTTTACCCAGCGCTGACGCGAAAGGGATACCAAGGGACTAAAAGTTTTGACGCTAGAAATTCGCAGGGCCTTGGACATCATCATGCAATTTGAAATTCCCCAGGAACCGGCAGTCTCTCGACGTCCCTGCCCCGCACTGAACTGACTGGTAAGCAAACTTCCCTGTCGGTTAATGAGGTAAGTAACAGGGTTGGGACACTCTCCAAAGTTAACTCCTAACTAAATGGTCCAATAACGACTCCAGGGATGCTTCCTTAGGGTCTGTGCCTCCAATCCTATTCACTATTTCATATAACAGTCCCCACTTGCTGGGTAAGTGCCCTTATCCTACCTATGAAAGTTGAGTTCTGACTCTTCCCTATTCCCATCCAAATCTCCTTTTACCTCACACAGTGTCATGCACCGCCTGTATAAATGTTCCCAGGTCAACACCCAGGTCAACACCCCTAGCCCGTTTTCGACATCGGGGAAACTGAATTCAGCCCTCACAGGATGACGTTACATAACTAAAATGAAATGTTATGGAATTTCGGTTCAGCAGCCACAAAAATGGACGAAGTGGGTGACCGTTATAAACACACGTTGCTTAATGGCATTTTGGGGATAGTTCATAAGGCCCTTTCCTCCCCCTCCTCAATGATTCCTTACACCATCTGTGATGTAACACTCCCAAATGTTATTATTTTCTGCCTGCTCTCCTGCAGTCCTGATCAATATTGTATGATACATTGAATCTTCAATGTTTGAAAGATAAAACCGGATGTTGCAAATCCATTTTGTCTGGTGTTAGGTTTTTATTGGTGATTGATGGGCAACAAATGTTTATGGCACAATTATGTAGTCATGACCTAAAAGAGGAAAGGGCCGATAAACTATATACTTTTTTTTTACTACCGAGTAGAAACCATTCAGATTGTTGAAGCCCTGGAAATCGGCGTTGGGTAAATCAGTGCTAGGCTGAGTCACTGCCCTTCCACCCTCTTTCCTTCTCTTATCATTTCAGTAAGTCGTAAGAAATATTTTTAAGGGTCCTTTGATATATTAGGGTCTTAGATGAGAGAAGGCCCAAATGGTTTGCATGCCGATTCAAAACCTAGCTCCTTACCCCTCAAAAATCTGTTAAATGGGCAGTTTTAGGTAATGTCAATATTTACTAAAAGATTTCACCACCGGCCCCAAGTCTCATGTAACGTCCATTTCCGCTTCGATTATCGTAATGCCGATATGTGAAATGTTATCAACAAAAATGACTTCGATATGGGACTCCCCAGTTTCGTTTTATCCCTTAAAAGGCTCCTATCCCAAATAATTTCCTAGTCCCGGTGGGTGTTGTCTTTTGGGACGAGGGGAAACCCTTAAATGCACCGTCCACCCGGTTGGGAATTACAGTAATGTCATGGGGTCCGCTAGAGGTCGACAAGACTTTTATTTTACCCTGTGAGAGTCTTACGGACGTTCATTTCGTCCGGGAGAGGTCCTACGGATGGTCGTTCGGCTCGAGGTGTTAACTCGTATTTGGTTTCCTAGAAGCCTCTCTAAATGGGTTACGGAAGTTCATTTGACCAGGTAGAGACCTTATTGCCGTTTCTTTGGTCCGGTAGAGGTTTCAGTGACGTTCTTCTGGCCCCGGTAGAAGCCTTATTGACGTCCATTTGGCCTTGGTAGAGGCCTTATTGACTTTCCTTTGGCCCGGTAAAGGCCTTATTGACGTTCCGTTGGTCCGGTAGAGGTTTCATTGACGTTCCTTTGGCCCCGGTAGAGACCTTGTTAACGTTCCTTCGGTCCGGTAGAGGCCTTGTTGACGTTCCTTTGGTCCGGTAGAGGCCTTGTTGACATTCCTTCGGTCCGGTAGAGGCGTTGTTGGCATTCCTTTGGCCCTGGTAGAGGCTTTATTGACGTTCATTTGGTCCGGTAGAGGCCGTAGTGACGTTCATTTCGCCCAGTAGAGGCCGTAGAGACGTTCATTTGGCGCGGTAGAGGCCTTATCAACATCCATCTGCCCCGGTAGAAACCTTATTGACTTTCCTTTGACCCGATAAAAGGTCTTATTGACGTTGCTTTGGTCCGGTAGAGGTTTCATTGACGTGCATTTGCCCCGGTAGAAGACTTACTGATGTTCCTTTGGCCCTGGTATAGACCTTGTTAACGTTCCTTTGGCCCCGGTAGAGGCCTTATTGACGTTCCTTTGACCCGGTTGAGGCCGTACTGACATTCCTTTGACCCGGTAGAGGCCGGCCTGATCAACATCCATCTGCCCCGGTAGAAACCTTATTGACTTTCCTTTGGCCCGGTAGAGGCCCCATTGACGTCAACGTGGCTCGGTCGATATGTTACGATAGTTCGTCTTGACCGCTAGAGGCGTGACACTTTCACGGGTCCCAGTACAGCCGAAAATTTGCTCACCCCTGCACTTAAACGTGTGACAGGAAGTTATCTACTATCATCAGAGGAGTTGTACGGGCATTGCCTTACTGGACAGCGGGCCATGACAAAGGGGAAGTGGAAATTAAAAGTTATATTACAAAACGTTAATAATGCTTGAATTTTCTCACAAAAGAGCCTAGGTCCGACTTTTGTGCTTTCTCAGTCTGCCAAAAAAAGTCGTCCTTTTCCGTTCCGTTTTTCTTTTTTTTTTTTAATTTTTTTCATTAAATACAGTGCGCCATTTTCCCTTCTTATTGTTGTAATAACGGTTTCTGTCCTTCATTCAAACTAAGAAAGACGAACGATATCATGTCACTGAACGCCATTTCCGGATGTCTCCGAATGCTAAATACAGCAACAAAAGACTAAACAGGAAGTCGACCAAACTCCCCCATTCCCCCTCTGTCCTCGGGCCGATAAATGCTCCCACTAACCTCGCATTATTAAATCAGACTTCATAATTGCTGTCATCTTGACATAATCGGCCATTTAGACTTTAACAATATACAGTAGCGAAATGGCCCTGGTCCACATTATTGCAACTGTTTCCAATTCAACTGCCCCAAGGAACACATGCACTTTAGAATTCTTTTAAAGTAACAAGTTCCGGTTTCACAAAAAATGCCCCTTGCAGCTAAGAATCCCATAGTATTTTTCTTATACGACACGTGACCCGATGTTCCATTGATTATTTTCTGTTTACTGTCTCGGAAACGCAGTGCGTAGAGTGCTCGGTTCGTTTTTTTCCTGTTTTAGGGCCCATCAACTACAAAGGTCAGTAGAACCCCGTCCACTGCGTAGTTCTAATGCAGAGATTGCCCATACACCACACTAATGCGACGATTTTTTGGGTCCCTAAAACTGCAACAAACGGAAACAACAATTCCAGCTAGTACTAGCAGGGGGTACCACTAGGGCACACTCGGTACTGCTATTACCGAAACTCGTCGTAACAGCGTCGTGTCTGCGCGGACTGTGCATTAGAACTATGCAACGGACGGGACTCTAATGCCCGTTGTAGTTGAAGGGCCCTAAACTACCAACGAAATGGGAGGCCGCTTGGGAAAACTGGGTACTGCTAATACCAAAAATCGTCGCATTAGTGTAGTGTCTGTGCAGTCTCTGCATAAGAACTATGCTGTGGACTGTAATGGGGGCTCTGTGCGCTCTAATGACCTTGTAATTGAAGGGCCCTAAAACACCAACCAACAACAACAACCAACGAAATGAAAAAAAAGCGAGCCCTGATCATGGATCGTGGCTTATTTCGGGTGAGTAAGAGGCCCCCGGGAGTCCTTCCTGCGGATGAAGCGGGGTGGGGGAGTGTAAATCCGCGGCCCGAACAACTCTTCCACGGTGGGGCACGTCTGATTTGGCAAATTCAGACGAAGGAGCTAACTCCTGGACGACGGTAGATGAAAAGTGTCAACGATCATTAACCAAGGGGTTGCAGTATAACCCTGCTGCGGGGTTGCTAATGGGTATCCGGCCTTGCCATAGGCAGGAAAAGGGGGGGGGGGGGGGAGAAAAACATTATGTATCTCTCCACCAGCTAACCTTGAACAAGGATGTTTGCACAATGCATGTCTGTGTCAGAATTTGGAAATGAAGGCTCTAATTACAGCACCAATGTCATCACTTGCACGACTGCTGACATCAGACGTGCACGCAATCTGCCTATTGAACTACACATACAAAGAACTGCATTTCTTATTATAATAACACCTTAACCCTTACAGCCACACATACATATCAAGGACTCTTATATTATTCAGTCTTAGTAACTCATAACTGCACATAATAATTCGTGAAAATCTTTTTTTTTTTTAAAAAGAAATGTCTTTTCTTTATGGTTATGACCCTCGGCTCGGTGACGCAGTGGGTAGCACGCTCGGTAACTGCGTCAGTAGCTCTAGTTTGTTTGTTTGTTGGTGTTTTAGGGCCCTTTTAACTACAAGGTCATTAGAGCCCCGTACACTGTGTAGTTCTGATGCAGGGACTGCACGGGAGCGGCGAGTTGCGTTGGACACACCAGTTCCCGTCTGATCACTGAAGTTAAGCAACGCAAGCCCAGTTAGTACTGACATGGGTGGTCGCTCGGGAAAGCTGGGTACCGCTAATATCCAATAATCGTCGCATTGGTGTAGTGTCTGTGCAGTCAATGCATTAGAACTATGCAGTGGACGGGTCTCTAATGACCTTGTAGTTGACGGGACCTTAAACACAAACAAACAAGCAGGGACTGCACAGACACTGCACTAATGCGACGATTTTTGGATACTGGCGGTGCCCAGTTTTCCCAAGCGGCCACCCATTTCATTACTAACTGGGGTTGCGTTGCTTAACTTCAGTGATCCCTCAGTAGCTGTAGGCTCGATGCTGGACCGAGATGAGGTGGCTTCATTGGCGCGTGAGCGAGGGTCCGAGAGCGCCTCGCATTAGAAGTAAAACCGAGGTCTCGGGTGGTTTACGATGGCATTTGCACGTCAAAGAATCCTCTCAACTATGCAACGGGTAGATGAGGCAAAATGTCCGGGTGTAGGAGCTCTGTGGAGTGCCCCAACGAACAGTAGACCGACGATAAATAAACATTGAGGTTGCAGCTTTGGTTTGAAGTGGAGACCTTTGTGATAGGAGGGTCCCAATCAAGTTGAAAGGGAAGTTTTACAGGGCAGTGATTAGGCCCACTATGCTATGTGGAGCAGAGTGTTGGGCAGTGAGGAAGAGCCACGTCAATAGAACGCAAGTAGCCGAGATGCGAATGCCGTTGTAGATGAGCGAGGTGTCGAGAGCTGATAGTTAGGAATGAGTAAAGTAGAGGTAGTCTGGGGGTTGGGGAACATCGCGAAAAAAATGAGGGAGAGTAAGTTGGGGGGGGGGAAGTATGGACACGCAATGAAAAGAGGGGAGGTGGAGCTCGTTAGGTCCATTTCAGGAATGCAGGTGGTTGGAAGCAGTGCGTCTTGGGAGTGGGAGGGAGCGGCGAATTGTGTAGGACACAGCAGTTCTCGTCTGATACTGAAGTTACGCAGCGCAATCCCAGCTAGTACTGACATGGGTGGCCGCTTGGGAAAGTTGGGTACTGCTAATACCCAAAAATCGTCGCATTAGTGTAGTGTCTGTGCAGTCTCTGCATAATAACTATGCTGTGGACGGGGCTCTAATGACCTTGTATATAGTTGAAGGGCCCTAAAACACAAACAACAATTGGGAATGGAGGAGTACCAAATGGCGTTTCCCTCAAACATCCTGTGCTCCAAAATTCAAAACACAACGAACATTATTTCCTGTTCTCTGAAAGTCGAACGCTAAAGCAAACTCGATACGTTTTTGATGGAAACGTTACGCGCGCACCAATTTTGGCATGTTCGTTGGTGTTTTAGGGCCCTTCAACTACAAGGTCATTAGAGCCCCGTCCACTGCACAGTTCTAATGCAGAGACTGTGCAGACACTACACTAATGCGACGATTTTATGGGTTATCAGCAGTACCCAGTTTTCCCAAGCAGCCACCCATGTCTGTACTAACTGGGGTTGCGCTGCGTAACTTCAGTATCAGACGAGAACTGGTTGGTGTCCACCAACGCAATATAGACGCCCCCATCGAGCATTCGTTAGGTTTTATGGGCAATGCTCTGTTGATAGAAACCGCGTTAAAACTGCAGTAAATTTAAAAAGTTTCCTAGGGCTGAACCTGACATGGATGCGCCTCAAACTCAAGTCCCAGTTCGCGCATGCGTCCTAAAATAACGTGTCGATGGCTCTACGAGGAGTAATCCGCGTTGTACATTTGAATTTATTTCGTCCGAAACCGTTGATTTGTAACCTGAAAGGTCAACTATTAAGAGACTTGGGGTCAAGCTGAAATGACATTTTTGACTGCAGAATGGCCCTGTAAAATAAGTCAAAAATCTAGGGTCGCTTTTAGCAGTTGTCATTTACGTTGTTTTTTGTGGCTGTCGTCGTCGTCGTCATTTCGAAAGGAGACCAAAAGGAGCAGAGGGGAACGACAAAGGGGTTGTAAGTTTGAAGCTATTCAGCACATCGTTTAACCAACAGTGTTTCGATTAAGTCCCTTTAATAGCTTTCATTTTTCTCGAGCCAATTTAGACAAAAGGCATCTTTGCTAGAGCATTCGCAAAGGGCACATAACCCTGTCAAGACAAGTACAAAGAATAATGAATCCGGTTCTTCAAGTTTCGACTTTTGGTGCCATTAGCAAAATCTCCAGTCAACTAAATAGCTCCATGGCAACAGTTGCCACCCCCTTCATCTCAACCGATTTCTATCTGCCTTTAACCCTTCCTCCCCCTCCTGCACCACCACCACCACCACCACGTGCCCTTTACTTCACATCAACAACGCAGGAAAAAAAATAAATAAACATCTCTCGACGATTACAATCACACCTTTTATCTGTAGACACGCTTCAAAGAGCTTAATGGTCAGATTTAAAGGTCCCAAAACCAGGACACATTCAAAGACTTGACGATTTGGGGGGGGGGGGAGGGGGAGAGGACTTTTGATGAGAACCAAAAAAAAAATAATAATAATAAAATAAAAGAGCCCCTTGTCAGTTTTGCCCCTTCTTTGCCGATCGATAATATGAACTAACTTTTTTAAATTGTCCCAGTGGTTGCTATCTCCTTCATTCTTCTACAAGCCCTTTCTCCTCTTTTTCTCTTCATAAGCGGTCTTATGAAAATGACCATTCATTTGAGCATCACTGTCATTTCAAGAAGGGCTTTTTTATTCACAGGATATAAAAAAAATTGCTACTCTTTTATGGTTGGGAATCTTTTTTAATAACGTCCCAAACGTTCAGGGATAAAAAAAAATACTGAAGCCATACATCTTTTTATTCATGTGGCAATTCACTGAAGGGAAATGGAGAATGAAAAGTGAAAATAGTCTGAGATGAAGTTTTAAAATGCTTAAAATACTCCCTCTCTGCTGCTCTGCTGCCAGAAAAAAATATGAAATAAATCGTTTAGTCTGCTATAGACTCAACTACTTATCCCCACCCTCCTCCTGCCGCCAAATTGAAACCCCAGAAATTTTCACCAAATTCTATTAGTGTCAAAAGTCACTGGTGCACACACTAACGAGACCATTTGCAGCAGTTTGCAAGTAGGTCCACCAGTTCGTCACTGGCTGCACCAACCGGCTGATGTCTCTCAAGGGGGCTGTGCAAAGAGACGACCTTTTTACGGATTTTCATACCCTGCCTCAACGGCGCTGAGATAGCGTGCTTGGACTATCGTGTGTCAGTGATTCCGGAGCTTGTCCAGTAGCCCGAGTGGCTTATTTCGGGCAAGACAGAGAGAAGGCGGTGTCTTTCCCTAGTAGTGGCCCCGAGTGGTCACTGCACTTCATCGTCATCATCGGGGAGCGGCGAATTGCGGCGGACACACTGGACGCGGTGGTCTGATCACTAAAGTTAAGCAGCGCAACCCCAGCTAGTACTGACATGGGCGAACACTTGGAAAAACTGGGTACTGCTAATACCTAAAAATCGTCGCATTAGTGTAGTGTCTGTGCAGTCCCTGCATAAGAACTATGCAATGGGCGGGGCTCTAATGACCTTGTAGTTGAAGAGCCCTAAAACACCAACAAACAACCAATCATCATCATCTCGCCCTTCTCCCGCCTGAGGCAGGGTCGTGTCTGCGAGTTCTAATCCTCCACTCCCACCTATCCCCCACCCCGCACGCCTCCATGTCCCTTTGCACCACCTGCCCCCACGTCCGTTTTGGTCTCCCTCTAACCCTTGTGCCCCCAACTACCTGCAGTCCCACCATGGACCTAATAAGCTCCTCCTCTTCCCTCCTCATCACATGCCCATACCATCTCAACCGATTCTCTCTCATCTTTTCCGCCTTGTCTCCCAACCCTAACCTACCTCTAACGTCATCGTTTCTGATTCTGTCAGATCCTGACACCCCCACACATGTACGAGTGATCACTGCACTTAAAAGAAGCAATTCGATTACTGAAGTTAAACAACGCAACCCCAGGTAGTACTGGCATGGATGACCGCTTGAGAACAGCGTAGTGTCTGTGCAGGCTGTGAGGAGCGGCTTATTGCGTTTGACACACCAGTTCTCGTCTAATCACTGTAGTTAAGCAACGTGACCTCAGCTAGTGCCAACATGGGTGCCCGCTTGGGAAAACTGGGTACCGTTGATACCCAAAAATCGTCGCATTAGTGTAATGTCTGTGTAGTCTCTGCATTAGAACTACGCAGTGGACGGGGCACCAATGACCTTGTTGTTAAAGGCCCCTAAAACACCAACGAATCAATCAATTAAAAGAAGCGTTTCTACCTGGGACATATAGGTCGGTAAATATCCCAGATTTGGAGGTCGCCTCCGGTCGTTCGTGGAGGAAAAGTGTTTCAACGACTCAAAATAGGCAGAATATAAATAAGTTAATGGGTTGAAGCATTGGTTTAGCAGCGGCTGCGTCAAAATATGTTCTAATAAATCGCCATTAGGTCCCACTAAGACTAAAATGGGCAAATGACCCTACCGTATGCGGAAGAAAATTCAGAGATCAATTGCAGTTTGTTGGCGAGAACGGTCCGAAGTGGATGACTTAGGTTGTTATCGAAGAGGGAGAGGGAGAGTGTCTTTTGTCGGATGGGTAAAGTGAAGTAAAAGGACCCTGTTTACACGTAGTAAGTTATACTTGTTGTTGGTCCTGAAAATTACCCTAGAATGGGCCTATGTGAAGGCGCTCCCTTTCTTGTTGTCTCCTTCAGTAGCAGAGTGGTCCACATGAAACGAGCACGGATTGCAACATTACGGATTCTCGGTTTCCGCAATCAAGTAAGACCTACCATCAGAGCAAATGGATTAGTTGTTCTGTTGTTTGTTGGCGTTCTAGGGCAGGGGTGGCGAACTTATGTGTACGTAAGATCTACTTTTTATCTTAAGAAAGTGTCGCGATCGACTTTTTATCCTAAAAACGTGTCGCGATCGACTCGTTGTCATAGGCGTAGTCAAAGTGGGGAGGAGGAGGTTCGATACTGGACCCACCTCGGTCCAGTATGGAACCTAGAACCACTGACGTAGACCTAGAAACACTGAACCACTACGTCACCGAGGCGAGTGTTAAGTCAACACATCGCGAGTGATCGACCAAAATTGGCTTCGCGATCACGATCGACAGGTTGGCCACCCCTGTTCTAGGGCCCTTCAACTACAAAGGTCATTAGAGCCCCGTCCACAGCATAGTTCTTATGCAGAGACTGCACAGACACTACACTAATGAGACGATTTTTGGGTATTAGCGGTACCCAGTTTTCCCAAGCGGCCACCCATGTCAGTACTAGCTGGGGTTGCGCTCCTGAACTTCAGTGATCAGACGAGAACTGGTGTATCCAACGCAATTCGCCGCTCCCATAGCAAATGGATTAGAGAGGAGTGATTTGCGATCACGGATGTGGACGGGGGGAGGGGGCGAATTGAGGAAAAGCGGGACAATTTAAGGAATGCGTTTTACTTTGCTCCACTCTCCATTAATGCCTAGTAAGCAGTGCCTAATTTTAGATCTGTGTTTCAAAATTCTTCGTGCTACCCAAGTCGCTGCGTGGCAGGACCACCACTGTTTTGATTCCGAGGTTCATGCATATCGTCGAGATCATATGGAAACCGATTGCACTTCCACTTCTTGAAAGAGCAGTTAAGAGGATAGTTGAAGTTTAAATGGATTGTGTCGAAGATTGGGTGTGGGGGGGGCCCCCTCTCTCTACCCTCCAGCGTCCTTCCTTTTACATCCTGACTATTATAGTTTCGTTAATGTATTCAATAAGTCGTCCATCCACCATTTTAGAGATGAACGATAAATTTTCCCACTGATTTTTTTGTTCTAGTAAAAGAGAGAGGGGGGGACGAGAGAAAAAAATAAATGTATTTGCATCAAGATATTAATTCGTCAGTGTCTCTTGATACTATAAATTTAATTTTTTTCTCTTCTATGCATCAATATCTCCATTTCTCCTTCTTGAATACATGGCCGAAAAAAAAACCCCCGCTGCATAACTTGGGGTAGTTCATTGATTTCTAGACAGAATTATCGTGCAGAGTGAATAGCAACTCAATTATTATTATTGGTAGAGACGCTGGTAGTTTTATTTCAGTTGAGGAAAAAAAATACCGCGCTCCTCTAAGGAGAAAAAAAAAGGCAGAAGAAGAGGAAGAGGAGAAGGGAGAAAACACACATACCCGAGGAATAAAATTCAATTCATTCTTACCTGAATAATATCAGTGCATTTAAGTTTATTAAAGTAGAGAACAAGAAGACGAAGCATGAGATAGTATTACGAAGATGTAAATCTCTCCATCTTTTAAGATGCAAGAAGAGAAAGATCGAGAGTGCGAAAAAAATTATTAGGGTGACAAAAAAAGAGGAGAAAGAGCTCTATTTATACAAGGATGAAGAGAGCGAAATAAACCGAAATGATTTCTCAAGTTCACACATGCGAACCAAACTTCCTATACATTTTCTAGTCTGTTCCTACTGCAGATTGACTCTGGTCTGATCCCTTCTCCTCCTTCTCTCTCGCCATCATTCTGACTTGTTCTTTCCATCGTTCTGCCTTTTCCTCTCCATCGTTCTGCCTTCTGCTCTCCATCATTCTGCCTCTCCCTCGGCATCATTCTGCCTTCTCCTCTTCATCATTCTACTTCTCTCTCTCTCTCTCTCTCTCTCTCTCTCTCTCTCTCTCTCTCTCT
>JAAFCE010006156.1:7467373-7482077 GCA_013389805.1 Trigoniulus corallinus | reverse complement strand
TCTCTCTCTCTCTCTCTCTCTCTCTCTCTCTCTCTCTCTCTCTCTCTCCCCACCTCTAAACTCTTATATAGGACCTGTTAAGTTTTCGGTTCCTGCTATTCAAGTTTTCAAGTTGTTGAAATTGTGAAAAATGGTCCTGTTCATTAGTTACACTGACTGCCTTTCTTTTTTTCTTTAAAAACAAAAGAAAAAAAAGAGTACGACACACACACAGACAAAATCTTAACAGAGAGAAAGAAAAAACAATGACATCCACCACAGTACTCCTTCACATCTTCAAAAGGCTGACTCATTAGCATATTTCCATATTCATGCAAGGGTTCATATGTGAGTGAAGTAGGAATATTTTAACAGAAGGTGAATAGTGGTGAAAAAAGGGGTCGGAGAAAAGTAGGGAACTGCAGGAAGAGTAAGAATAGGTATGGTGGCTACGGGAGAGAACAATATATACATGTCTACACCTAACAGAAGTGAACTAGTAAAAGGGGGGAGAGACAAGAACCTTATATCTCTTTTATCATCTCTCAACAGCCCATGTCCTCTCTTGTGTCATCATGCACTTTGGAGACAAACGCACATCAGACCTTTATCTCGCTCTCTATCTTTTCAACGTACTTTTGAAGTTGTGAAAATGTAAGCTCTCTTTCTCTGTTTTTTTTTCGGAGGTGTTCACTTACCTACTACCCCTGTCAGAGAAAGACTTTTGTATTGCCTGCCAGGTCGCCCCACAAATGTCATCATCATCTTCAACCCTTGTCTCAAACTATCTTTCTACCCAGCCGCCACTCTCACAACCCCTAGATGGATTTTTCCTCAACTTTCAATACCCAATCTTTATGCAGTTGGTGTATCCGACTCCTAATTGGCGATTGTTGTTACCATAGAAACGGCAAGGAGATTGCCAAAGTGAGGGGAGGAGGATGTCACTAAGATTGAGATTCAAAGAAGATGAAATTTCAGTAGAAGAAGAAGAGGAGCAGAAAAAAGAGAGAGAGAAGGTGGATTGGTAGAATATGATTGGGGAGGGGGGGCAGGGTAGTGGCAGGATAATGAGAAGTTGGGGAATATAATAATGGCAACAGGAGGATGAGCGTGGAGAGAAGATAACGGTAGTAGCATACAGGAGGGGCTGGATGGAGAGGTAGGGAGAGAGATTTGGATCGAGATTCGGAGATAGAGAGGCGGGAGGAAAGCACACGGGAGAAGATTGGAGGTGATGCAGTTAGATTGAGATAATGAACGACCATACTGTAAATATTGGGGAGGTCTTCTAAGGACCCTATGAAATACAAACGTGTAGTGAACTGTGAAATAGTCTTGAAGAAATTCTGGTTTTCTTCTTCTTCTTCTGTCGTTGTCTTCATCCACCTTCATCATCCCCTATCCCAACCATTCTCCTTCTCCGTAACACTCCCCTCCCCCCTCTCTCTCTCTCGCTTCTCCTCCCATCTCAAAAAAATTGTTGTTGGAGATTGAAAATGGAAATTGAGAAATGTGGCTGTGATCAGGGATCCATTTTTGCACTGGTTTCGGATTTCACCTTATGTCTCTTCTCGAGTTCCACGCAGCGCTTTCTTACCACGAAAACAAATGGCACTCTGCAGCGATAAAGCAATTAACTGCTAGCGATAATGTCACTCCATGGAAGGGCAGTGGTGCTTAAATGTTCCTACTAAGATAACGCGATATTCTGCGTTCTAAAACTAAATGTTGCTTATCGTTAGGTGATAGATCTCAGTTCGTTGTGGTAACGCCGATGAGTTGCTATTTAGATCCGAGTAATGTGACATTTGGAGAGGAAAAAGGGGTGACAATGAAGCTGAAACGCAGGCGATATGTTGTACCACCAGGGCATGTAGTACGAGGATGTAGTGCCCCGAATCATTTACAAAAAGCGGTGGAGGACCGCCTCGGAGGCGCTTATTGCGTTGGACAAACCATTTCTCATACGACCACTGAAGTAAAGCAGCGCAACCCCAGCTAGTACTCACATGGGTGGCCGCTTGGGAAAACTGGACACATCCAAGGAAGACCGCCTTGGTGGCGCAGGAGGTAGGGTGTTCCATTACTGCGTCGGTGGTGCCGGTGGAGTGCCCCAACGAACAGTAGGCTGACAAATATGAATAGGGGTTCGCAGCATTGGTCGGCCAGTCGGCTGCGGAAAAACACGGTCCAATAGATAACTCATGTGTGCATTCAGAGGAACGAAGATGGGTCCCCCACCCTGCCATTGGCGGGAGAAGGGCCAGTAGTTGCTTTTTTGTTGCATTTCAACCTGCAACCATGGACGAGCTACTCCAACACGCTACTTCTGTAACCATTTTTAAACACCGGGTAAAATTACCCTTTGAACATGAAAAACGTGGGCTTGGGTCCGGGTAATTATATACAGTAAAACACGTTTATAACGTTCATGGCTACAACGTTTTCACGGCTATAGTATCTGCTTGGGCTGGTCCAGGCAGAGCCTATGGCTTTTTAATGGTAGAGGGTCAGTGATACAGCGTTAGCTTTCTTGGATATAACGTTTGCAAGGCCCTGGTGGGCAGCCAAGTTTTTGATATCCTATCATGGATATGAAAAACTTCCAACCCGTATGTGCACATGTCCTGATTAGGAATGTTGCATATGTGCAGAATGTACACCATAAGCTGTGCATTACAAACATTTTACATGAACAGACCACGCAATCTTGCTAATGTGTGGTTTTAGTAGTAGGCCCTAATGGCACAAGCGACCTAGAAGTGAGGTGGTAAGACAATTTACAATGAACTTGTCTAGAGGTCAGCCAAGATACCAAGAGGATATGTGTGCCTCAACATCCAGAGAGGGAGTGGCAAACTGCATTGGACACACCAGTTCTCGTCTGATCACTGAAGTTAAGCAACGCAACCCCAGTTAGTACTGACATGGGTGGCCACTTGGGAAAACTGGGTACCGCTCGTATCCAAAAATCGTCGCATTAGTGCAGTGTCTGTGCAGTCTCTGCAAAAGAACTACACTATGGAAGGGGCTCTAATGCCCTTTGTAGTTGAAGGGCCATAAAACACCAGTAAACAAACAACATCCAGAGGTAGAAGCAGCCATCCACCATGAAGCAATCATCAATTCTTGATTACTGTACACAGGGAAATCATTTACAGTAGGGATTTTGCGACTTCTCATAACGTGGGCATTTTGGGACGAAAGACGAGAAGTAAAAAGCCTTCTCGTCCTTCCCAGTCGTCTTCAATAAAATAACGTTGAGAAAATCACAAATAATCGTCCTCCTTTCTCACTTTTATTTATGATTTTCGCATCCTTATTGTATTGAAGACGATTGGGAAGAACGAGAAGGCTGTTTACTTCTCGTCTTTCGTCCCGAAACGACCACGTTACGAGAAATTGCAAAATACCTATTATGTACCCCAACATGACGTTTTACCACTATGTGGTATTATGGATGGAAAAGCACAAAAAGGCATATCATGGCTATAGCGTTTTCACGGTTATAACGTTTGTTCCCTTTGGTCCCCAACAAAACGTTATAACCATCTTTTACTGTAGTTTATTACCCCATTAAAAAACGCTAAGGGATAGTATCTGGGCTCCTAGAAATCCCGGGCCCGGAGGATTTCAACCGATCATCTTTCCCTCTGACAGCAACGATGGATTGTGACGTTTTGAGCGATGTGCAGCTCACGGTGACAAATTGGTAGAGGACGCCCCTGGAACCTTATCACAATGTCCTACTCACAAGGTCCTTGTAGGTCTTCATGTTGGCCTGAAGTAAGGTCCTTATACTCAGAGTGAAAGTCACGTGCACCTACTAAAAACTAACCGCATGTGACAATGAAACTCGTGTTCAAGAATAGACTATTCCGGTTAGTGACCCTCAATGAACTGCTGGTTATGACCTTCCTTTCATGGTTGGAGCATGACGAATTTAAGGACCTAAAATACTTTCCTTACCTTTGTTTTACGAATCACTGCATGCTTTTCTAAAGGACTTCTTTTTATGTACACTTGAAAGTTTTCCTCACAATACAATAGTTGCGAATAGAGAAAATAGTTACGCGCATGTTAACTTCCACTAATGATCGACTTTAAAAGTGTGTAGGTCATTTTGTTCTTTTGAAGGTTTCAAAGGGGCCATTTTGTGCAGATGATACAATTTTGCGAGAGCTACCGATTGCAAAAGACTGAATTTCGATTCGAAGATACCGATTGTGGAAGGTAAAGGACAAATGTTTTATTATTTCTAACTTGCATTCCAATTTCAAGTATTTGGTTTATTCGCAGAGACGTTTAATTCATGTATTAATCGTAGTTTATTTGTACTGAAATTTAAAATTGTGTTTTCTGCATCAAAATGACCCTCCTCGGTGGCCCAGGAGGTAACATGCTCCACTACTGCGATACTGGATCGAGCTGGGTTGGCTTCTTTATGGCGAGAGATGTTCCCGTTGAATGGGAAGCAAAACCGCGATCCCGCCGGGTGAACGATGGTCACATAAAGAACCCTATCTACTATACAACGGGTAGATGAGGCAAAATTCCCAGGTGTAGGAGCTAGGTGAGTGCCCCAACGAACAGTAAACCGACAATAACTAAGCATAGGGGTTGCTGCCTTGTTCGGCAGCCGGCTGCAAAAAAAAAAAAAAAAAATCACGTCAAATAGATCGCATTTTTTCGCTTCGGTGGTGCTTCAGAGCCCTTCATTAGTCTCCCGTCCACTGTGTAGTTCTATTGAAAAGTCTGCACAGACAGCTTCACACTGGGAAAAGTAGCAAGTTGCAACCTGCCACGTGTGATCAGGCCAAAACTGGCAAGTGACGAAGGGCAAGTAACGTCTTCCCACAATCCCTCACTGCTGAATTACGGCTTCTGATTGGTTGCTGCTGTGAACGCATCGCCGGGGTGCAAGGATAGCAGGACTTGCAGACTTTTGGTGGGCAGCCACTTGCACAAAAATTCCGTCTAATAAGCTCAGCGCAAAATGAGACGCAGTCTCCGCAGGTGACGCAGGGTGACTTACTATAAATTTCTGTGGCTCACATGATGGTACAGTATGTAGTTGCGCATGTTAAGTCGCAGGGTGACGTGACTCAGTGCCTGCGCCACGTGACGCTGCGGAGCGCAGTGCGAATGCCGCAGTTTCCTGCGTGAAGTTGGCGTGACAATAACAAAAAGCGGTGCGAAGCAGAGAAGTTCTCCTGTTATTTGATGCAAGTATGGTGAAAAACTGCTATTTAATGTGCGGTGATTGCCTGCTAGCAGAATTTCGCAGGGCTGCTACACCCTGCGTCTCATTTTGCGCCTTGCCATACTTCACCGTTTTGTAATGTCTTGGCGCCTGCGCGCTTAACAACTTGCGTGTGATCACTTTTTTGCTACTTGCCCGCCTGGTGGCAGGTAAGACTCATGTTACTTGACTTCCTACTTCGCCCAGTGGGAAGCAGCGTTATGGTATTACAACGATTTTTGGATATTAGCTGTACCCTGTGTCCCCAAGCGGTCACCCATGCTAGGACTAGACAGGGTTGAGTTTCAGAAGGAAATGGGTACCCGAACCTGGGGTTGTGAGAAGGTTCGGAGTTGCTTTTGTTCTCCAAAAGGGTGTTTTACACGTGCACAAAGATTACACGGGGCCGCGGGATCAGGTTCTAATGATCTTGTAGTTGAAGGGCCCTAAAACACCTACAAACACAGTTCTAAAGCCGACTCTGCATTAGAACTACTCAGTGGAGGGGGCTCTAATAATCACTGTATAAGAAGAGCCCTAAAACCACCAAGGAAACTACCCCACTGCCACTCCTGATGCACTCGTTTCTCACCCGATCTGCTCTTGCGACCCTACGGATATACTTCAGTTGTTTGTTGGTGTTTAAGGTCCCGTCAACTACAAGGTCATTAGAGCCCCGTCCACAGCATAGTTCTAATGCATACACTGCACAGACACTACACAAATGCGACGATTATTGGGTATTAGCAGTACCCAGCTTTCCCAAGCGACCACCCATGTCAGTTCTAACTGGGCTTGCGTTGCTTAACTTCAGTGATCAGACGACAACTGGTTTGTCCAACGCAACTCGCCGCTCCCTGTGCGGCCTCTGCATAAAAACTATGCTGTGGACGGGGCTCTAATGACCTTTGTAGTTAAAGGGCCCTAAAACAACAACTCCAGACTCAAGACGCTGCACTAGAGCTACGCAGCAGACGGGGATCCAATGACCATTGTTGTTGAAGGGTCCTAAAACACCAACAACACAAATTCGCCTCGGTAAAGCAAGCAGACTACCACTGCGCTGGTCCCTTTGTTGTTGTTTGTTGGTGTTTTAGGGCCCTTCAACTACAAGGTCATTAGAGCCCCGTTCACATCACAGTTCTTATGCAGAGACTGCACAGACACTACACTAATGCGACGATTATTGGGTATTAGCAGTACCCAGCTTTCCCGAGCGACCACCCATATCAGTACTAACTGGGCTTGCGTTGTTTAAATTCAGTGATCAGACGAGAATTGGTGTGTCCAGCGCAACTCGCCGCTCCCATCATATACTCCAGCTTACGCAGCTCAGCCGCCCTCGTTTGGTTCTCACTGATGATTATGCAATGTGAAAGAAAAGGAAAGACAGGGGGAAGGGCCTTATTCCCGAATTATCATTTTCCTAATTATAATTTTGTTACTATTGCATTCAGTTACAATTCTTATAGCTCTTTTTTAGATGTAAAATAGGATGGCTCAGTGAATCTGAGGCGTTGAGTAGATAGGGTGTTCTGGATGGGGAAATGGGCTTCTTTCTTCTTCTCTCGACGTTTTCTTAATGGGTTTTCTTTCTCGTTTTTTTTTCTTTCTGTCTTAATACATAAGACGACACAACTCAAAGAACGTATTAACACAGATCACACATCTAAAAAAAAAGGGTTTACAGTCTAAATAAAGTGTCGCCGCTGTTATCATAATATTAAATAAGGATTTTATGTCCTTTCTTTCAGAGAAGATTGAAAAAAAGGGTTGAGTAATTTCCTAATCCTAAATTCATATCAAAGAAGGTTAAAATCGCATAATCAAGCAAGAGCTGGCGACCTATCTCAGACTAGTACCCCCTCCTCAGATTTTTGTCATTTTTAACGTTTTAAGACGAATGCTCTGCGTACATTTCAAAGTGATTTGAGACCCTACGACAATATCTTATCTGCCTTCACTGACGCTAATGTTTCTGAAATGATACAAGCGCCCCCTTCTCTCTCAGTGCCGTTGCCACTTTCCCAGGTTTACAGTGGCATCTAGTGTCACAAATGCAGAATTTCACTACAAATCAAATAAAAAAATCTGTTATAGGCCCTAGATACAGAAATCTAATATTGTGTTGGACATACCAGTTGTCATCTGATCACTGAAGTTAAACAACGCAACCCCAGCTAGTACTGACATGGGTGGCCGCTTGGGAAAGCTGAGCACTGGTAAGACCCAAAAATCGTCCCATTAGCGTAGTGTCAAAGCAGTTCCTACCTTAGAACTACTCAGTGGACGAGGCTCTAAAGAACTTGTGGTTAAAGGGCCCTTAAACACCAACATAACAAAATCGTCTTAACAGTGTATTGTCTGTGCAGACTGCATTAGAGCTACGCAGTGAACGGAACTCTAATGACCATTGTAGTTCAAGGCCCGTAGAACACCAACAAAACTACAGACTAAAAATTCCTACAGCTGGAAATTTCCGGAATCTACACCTAGAAGGAGTTAAGTGCAGGTGGCAAGGTGCAGGACACCACAGGAAACCAGGCGTTACTTGTCATCCTGTGTCCACCGTTACCACGATGGAACCCGCATCTACGGATTCACTGTGACGCTTGCCGCTAGTGAGCCTTCGCTGGAGACAGGGGAGGAGTTATTGGGGCCGTTGGTGTATGACTGATTGTAAAATGGCAGTTTGTCTGCCCGTGACATTTGTGGTACACGTGTTCCCTTCTGTGCAGAGGTGACATGCCATAGGCGGGCTTGCTTGCTTGTTGGTGTTTAGGACCCTTCAACTACAAGGTCATTAGAGCCCCATTCATAGCACAGTTGTTATGCAGAGACTGCACAGACACTACACTAATGCCACGATTTTTGGGTATTAGCAGTACCCAGTTTTCCCACGCGGCCATCCTTGTCAGTACTAGCTGGGATTGCGCTGCTTAACTTCAGTGATCAGACGACAACTGGTGTGTCCAACGCATGTCGCCGCTCGCCATAGGCGGGGAAATGGTGAGTAGCAGTGTGACTGTGTCGTGACTCCTAACGGCCTATGATAACTAAAGGCATCAATCATCATCATCATCTCACCCTTCTCCCGCCCGTGGCGGGGTCGGGTCTGCAGGTTCTCCTCCTCCACTCCCTCCTATCCCCCACCATGTCGCCCCCCCACCCCACACTTCTCCATGTCCGTCAGCACCACCTGCTCCCACGTCGGTTTTGGCCTTCCCCTACCTCTGGTGCACCCAATCACATGCCAACCCATAATGGACCTAACAAGCTCCTCCTCCTCTCTCCTCCTTACATTATGATAACTAAAGGCATGATGCCCATAAGATTGATTGAAAAGCGCCGAAATTGTCGCGCCTTGACCTTCCTCCCTTCCTTGAACATTTCGTCAAAGACCACTTCTGACTTGAGAGGTTAGTGCCACCATCCTAAAGCGTTATAAGAAGGAATAATGCACTCCCACCAGAGTGTTAGGGGTAATAATAATTTTAGGAAGACGAGAAAAAGGGCCATCATAAAATTTATTATAAATATATAATGTGATATATTACACGAAATACGACGAGGAATAAGCGTAACGAAGTCTACGGCGGCTCAATTATCAGTCATGGGAAAGAGGAAAAAAAAGGAAAGCTACGAGCATCACTAGTCCCTGGGCTACAATTCGCTTAGTCGACCTGCTCTGGAGTCACACCCCCACTGTTGATTAGGTTGCCCCCTTTCCTCTCCCTCACTTTCAACCCTTGGCTGCTAGGGAACACAATGAAAATGATAGCACTGCTATACCTTGAAGTCAGTAGTCAGTTGTGGTGTGTAAAGACGTCTATCACATTGAAGACGCTGCAGCCTGTCGCCCTCCTTGGTTTATGGTTTGCAAGCACCTCCTAACCCTTTTCCCGTCGATGGCAGGGTCGGGTACCGTTGTTGTTTGGTGGTGTGTTAGAGCCCGTCAACTACAAGGTCATTAGAGCCCCGTCCACAGTGTAGTTCTTATGCAGAGACTGCATCGACACTTTCACTATTGCGACGATTTTTGGGTATTAGCAGCCTCCAGTTTTCCCAAGCGACCACCCATGTCAGTACTAACTGGGGTTCCGTTGCTTAACTTCAATGTTCAGACGAGAACTGGTGTGTCCAACGCAACTCGCCCCTCCCGCTCGGGTACCCACCTTTTCCCTCTGAATGGACACATGGGTGATGTATTGGACGGTATTTTTACGCAGCCAGTTACCGACGAAAACTGCAACCCCTATGCTTATTTCTCGTCGGTCTACTGTTCGTTGGGGCACTCCCGAGCTGCTACACCTGGGAATTTTGCCTCATCTACCCGTTGCATAGTAGACAGGGTGTAGCACTTTTTTTGTTTTGCTGGCGTTTTAGGGCCCTTAAACTACAACTCCATTAGTCCACTGCGTAGGTCTAATGCTGAGACTGCACAAAAAACACACCAATGCGACGATTTTTTTGGGTATTAGCGGTAGCCAGTTTTCCCAAGCGGCCACCCATGTCAGTACTAGCTGGGGTTGCGTTGCTTAACTTCAGTGATCAGACTAGAACTGGTGTGTCCAACGAAAGACAGCTGCTCCCTAGGGTGCACCACACACGGCACCTAGGTTTTACGTGTCATCCGAAGGAAGAGGGCACTCGGAACCTTTCTCTCGTCCACCCACCTCGTTTCAGTATCGAACCTGGAACGGGTGACGCAATAAATCTAGCATGCTGCCTCCTGCGCCACCGAGGCGGGTCTTCCTTGGTTTATGTTTTGAAGCCCCTAAAATTTCGCTGCGTCAAAGACAACATAAACCGTCATTAAATCGATGTCAAATCTATTGTCTACTTTTAAATGTAGCAAACCCACTCGAAACAAGTCACGTGGTCGATAAGAGAGCACGCCCAAACGACGGTTCAGGCTAATGATTCATCAATCGATCCACGTTATCCAGGATTTATAAATAAACTCACAGGCTCCTCGATTCCGTACAAAGGAGAGGTGCTGTGATTGCTAGGGGTCATCGTCCATGAGTCATTGGTTTCAGGCTCAATTCTGACAGAAGTGAGAATCGCCTTTTGGACACGAGACGCGCCTAGATCACCTTCAAGCTGGCTTAGGAGTAAATAAATGACATCATGTGATGTCCAGATGTCATTAAGACAACCATAAAGAAACTAGATCAGGGAAAGAACGCTTACCTCCTTCCAGGGCCGGCGTGATGGGTGTGCGAACAGGGCGACGGCACAGGGCCCCGCGCATTCAGAGTAATGAACCTATTGATAGAAGGGCCCCGCTTCATGTTTTCACGGGGCCCCGCAAAATATAGCGCCGGTCCTGCCTCCTTCCTATGATGTAGGCAAAGAGGCCAGTTTTTATAACCAAATAAACCAAAATTAGGATTCATCATCAGTCACCTCAGAAGCGTTGTGCAACGGCCTACTTTCAAGACCAGTTTAGCCGTCGATTTTCCGGGTCTCAGACCGAGGCCTCACGCTCACAGCGCCCCACGCTTCCAAATTTTAAAGATAATTTGAGGCTGGGAAAAGTTCCAAACCAAGTCCCTGCTCAAGACCACTTACCAAGGCCAGAACTGTTAAGCCACCTCTTCACCTGGGTAGTTTGTCCATCAGTAGGCAAACTTCGCACCGTGTAGTAGGGGTCTGCCCACTTGCATAGGTGACATTGCAAGCACCACACGAGGTGCCTTATCCATCTTAGGGCCATGATGACAACCGGGAGCGCAGAAGTCAAGGGAGGCTTGTACAGGCTGTGCCCGGAAATTAGGCATTGGGTCTACAGACGACTGATTTAAACCGAAGGTTGCTCTTAAAATATATTAAGCACCAACTTGGCTTAAGGCTCCCAAAGGAGAGAGGGTGTTTCACCGAGTTAAGCAACGCAACCCCAGCTAGTATTAGTTTGGGTGACAGCTTGGAAACACTGGATCCTGCTAATACCCGAAAATCGTCATAACAGCGTAGTGTCTGTGCAGACTCTGCATTACAACTACGCAGTGGAAGGGGCCCTAATGGCCTTTGTAGTTGAAGAGCCCTATAACACCAACAAAAGGAGAACGAAACGAGCGCGGGTGTTCATACATTTATAACCTGTTCTTAGACTGTGAACTCTGTTTACCAAGAGAAGTCCCGTCCATCCCTTCAACAATGGCCTCGGGCTCAAATTCTCTCACCACAAACAGTATATAAACACACGAATATTTGGAGTACCACAATAATGGCTGCAGAGTATGTGGCGTCATCCAATAATTCTATTTTCGTAACGGCAGCACATCCTCCAGGTTTAAGGGCTTAAACAACAGGAAATGTCATGATTTATGTCCTGCAGCATCCGGAAACGACAAGTAGGCGCACTTATGCTGCGACATTTGCAAACAGTGATAATTTGGTAATAGCTTAAGCAACCAGGACAACAATAGTGTCTGCTAACGTGTCAATAATTCATCGCAATCGATTTCAAAGTCTGAACTAATCTGATATTCCGTTTTCGTCTCGAATAATTCTTTAATTTCCGAATTGATTCCATGTAGAATCGCCCTTGGTCCAACCCGCCTCCTCGCGGACAGACATGGAACCAAACCCAACTTCCTGACAGTCTACCTATCTCTTCAACTAACGAAAGAAGGCTGTTTGTGTTCCTGAGGTCAGCAGTTCCTTTCAAGCGATTGTAAAACCTCAGGTAGTGCCGCATGCCACGGAAAAGAGCCTTGCAAAGCAAACAACTCCTAACCCTTTTCCTGCCTATGGCAGGGTCGGGTACCCCATCTTGTCCCTCTCAATGGACACAAGGGTGATGTATTGGGCGGTGTGTTTCCGCAGTCAGCTGCCGACCAAAGCTGCAACACACATGCTTATTTATCGTCGGCCTAGTGCTCGATGGAGCACTCCACCGAGCTCCTACACCAGGAAATTTTGCCTCATCTACCCATTGTCTAGTAGAGAGGGTACTTTTACGTACAAATGCAGGTCTAAGAGGGCCTAGGAAAGAAATATGTCAATAGTTTGCCACACCACGGCTGTTAAGGACTCAGGGCCCAGGATGTCTTACACAGTTCAAACCTTTTTTTGAAATATTCCCTACACCGTAGAAGGCAATATCGATACATTGTCTTCAAACTGTTGCTGAACAGTTCCCATTCCAGTGTTAAAAGTAATTTGGGCTAGTCCCAGTTGCGACTTGGAAATAGTAAATCGTGCAGTAGCAAATCGTGAATGGGACAGGGGAACCAGCGCCGGTTTTAGGAAATGGGGGAGCGGCGTATTGCGTTGGACACACCAGTTCTCGTCTGATCACTGAAGTTATGCAGCGTAACCCCAGCTAGTACGGACATGGGTGGCCGCTTGGGAAAACTGGGTACTGCTAATACCCAAAAATCGTCGCATTAGTGAAGTGTCTGTACAGTCTCTGCATAAGAACTATGCTGCGGACGGGGCTCTAATTACCTGTTTAGTTGAAGGGCCCTAAAACACCAACAAACAAACAATCGACCTTAGGTCCAGCAAAAGTTCAACCTTTTCACGTTACATTCAAAACCATGCCATTCAATGCAAATTTCAAAACCTGTGATTCAATGTGCAGTGAATGCCTGCTAACAGTTTTTTGCTGTGCTGCTTCCACGTGCGTCACCTTCGTCACCTGCACAGGCACTGCTGGTACGATGAATTGGGTATTAGCAGTACCCAGTGTTTCCAAGAGGTCACCCATTCCAGTTCTAGCTGAGATTGCATTAGTTAATTTCAGGGATCAGACGAGAAGTGGTGTGTCCAACCAAACCACTGGTGTGCCATCTGGTTAGGTCTTAGTCCAACGTAATTCAGCCACTTCTCTTCTGCTGTAGGGTCCATTCTATTGTCCACTACATACAGTGACGCCAATCATTTGTAACATTCTCACAACATTGTATCTGAACAATGTATCATAGTGTGCACTACGAATTATGACAACGCTCTTAACTCCATAAACTCGTATAAGGAAATAATTACAGAAAGGGAGGTCCTACAGCCAACAAAACTTTTTCAAATGCATTTGAAAAAGAATAACACTTTTCCTCATATATCCTTTAATTGATTATGCAATGGGGAATATATATTTTATCTACTTGTCTTGCTGAATATCAAATTATGAATTTTTATGAATTTTATCTGCTCATAAATTGTAATATTTGCCTTACTGTATTTAAGTAAGGAGGATGAAGTTTTCTTTTTTTTACTAAGCTGAATATTTATCATTTTACCAGGTCTTCTACTTCTTACAAATCTGTTTTGTCGTACATTCTACGTTGTCTATTTTTTTCCCCTCCTTCTCATACAATAATTTGTACTAAATGTAGCCCTTTTCAGGCCCTTTGCATTACTCATTGTCGCTGGGCCGAGGGCGGGAGAGAAAGAGAGAGAGGAGTTAACAAGTAGTAGAGTACATATTTCTACGATTTGCAGACTACAATGCCTCTGTATGTGGGGGGTGCAGTAGGGAAGGGTTGAAGAGATGATGGTTAGTAAAGGGGGCAACAGAGAGAGAGAGATGGGGGGAGAAACCACCTAAATATGGTCCTTTTTTATATCCCATTTTGTGCTTAGATTTCACTCCATATATCTTTCTGTGTAGAAAAATGGTTTCTAAACTATGGAGCACTTTTTTCTAGATTTGCAGGAAGAAGAAGGAGTAGAAGTCCTAAGAAGGAGTGGAGACAGAAGATTTTTTTTAAGGAAAATGTCGGAGTTTGCATGTCGAGTATATCAATAGATACAAGAATCTAAATGCATTTTTGGTGGCAGATATAAATGCAAAATATGCAAAGAAATATTCTCAGTTAAAGGATCATATTCTGCAGTTAAAGTTATGGAGGTGTCTGTCTGCCGCTCGTAAATCATCATTAATGTTTTGCAATCCCTTTGCAGGAAATAATAATTCAAACATTTCTCTCTCTGGGTCCTACTACAAGTCGTCTACATCTTCTTTCAACTACTATACTATGCAAAAAAAATGGCTTTTTTACTTTTTCCGAGTTCAAAGGAGTTCTTGAAGAGAGAGGAGAAAAGTCACACTTTCTTCCAGCTAAGGTGCACTACGTTTTTTTCATTCCCCCATAAGCGAATCGCTCCTCTAACCACCTTCTTTATATTATCACAGGAGACAGTACAACTGCATTCATTTCATCATAAATATGACATTTAGCGAGGTGAAATGTGTGTATTTTTAAGATTAATAAGTGCATGTCTTCGCATAATTCCACACACACAGAAGGAAATTAAGTGTCTGATTTTTTCTCCTCACAGGCATGATTTTTTTATCCATATTTGATGTCACCAGAAAAGCTTTGTTTGAAAAATATACCCTTTAAAAACCTTCCAAATTCAACATACATGAACTCTATCGTTTTTTTTAAAAAAAAAAATAACTCTGACAAAAGTTTTCTAACTCTGCAGCGAGGTGGTTTCGACCTCTGCAGCGAGGTGGTTTCGACC
>JAAFCE010006156.1:7423332-7452565 GCA_013389805.1 Trigoniulus corallinus | reverse complement strand
GGACTGGGGAGGGGACTGGACTGGGGAGGGGACTGGACTGGGGAGGGAACTGGACTGGGTAGGGGACAGGTCTCATAACGTAACGGGAGTAGGTCCTAATTCCAACGAATTACCATCTTATCACATGCTCTTGCCACTCGCATCTTCTACTTAATATCCTCTAAAGCTGCCCTTTGACCTGTCGCTTGGCATCCACACCCCACATTATCCCCCCTCCCTACAACGTCCCCATGACACATCAGCATTTTGATAACAGATTTAGCAATTTTGATATTTCCAATTTTCAAGTGGAGCACATGTTTTTCCCTGTCAGTGCATAGCCTGAAAGGATTACCATATTGTCCTACGTCACCGGTATTGTTGTCCAGGGCAACCCCTACACCATTCCCGATTTAAAATTACAAGTCGTTCGCCAACGTAATAACATACTGTAGGTCGGTCCTTCAGAATTTGGGAGATGTCCCTTCCTCCTTCGCCATGCAGAATAATCACCCCTCGTTTATCTTTGGTGATTTCCATACAAAATACTGTAATGTACGTAGTTAAGGGTGCCGTCCAAAAATCATTTCACGGTCACCATTCATTTTTCGTCACATGCTTGACACTCCCCCGCCCCAAAACCCACCTACAGAAAGCTACTGCTAACGTTTCCGCTATGGCAGGGGTCGCGTACCGATGGGGCAGGATACCGATCGATTAAACCACAGCTGCAACCCCTATGCTTATTTATCGTCGGCCTACTGTTCGTTGGGGCACTGCACCGAGTTCCTCCACCTGGGAATTCTGTGTCATCTACCTGTTGCCTATCGCTTCCTCTGTCAGAGACAGAGAAAGTCTGGGTCCGAATTGTCTGGGAACTGAAATATATGGGAACGAAAAGTTTGGGACCCGTTTGGGTCCGAATTCGTAGCTTGTTTTATTCTTTGTCCTATGCCGGCATGTTCGATCCTAGCGAAGGGGCCGGTGTCTTCTTACGGAAGGAGTTGAAGAAAAATCCTCAAGTTGAACCTGCCTTCCGTCGGTTGAGGTTGGTGTGGGTGCTATTAATTGCTCCAAAAAATTCCAATCTACACGGGGCATGTACATCGCCAACATTTTCCAGGTGTAGAAGCTCGTCCCGCTTCTTCACGTCGCGTCGGTGGAGGAAAGGTGACCCAAAGGTGACCCAGCCTGTGTTCACCGTTCCGACGGGACCCATGAGAACGCGGCCCTTCAACTACAATGGTCATTAGAGCCCCACCCACTACGTAATTCGAATGCAGAGTCTGCACGACACTACGCTGTAACGAAGATTTTGGGTATTAGCAGTACCCAGTGTTCCCAAGCCGGCATCCATACAAGTACTAGCTGGAGGTTGCGTTGCTGAACTTCAGTGCTGACGTGTCCTACGCAATCTAGCCGCTCTAAGAATCCAACCCTGTCATCAGAGGAAAAATCGGTAGCTGTTTGTTTCTTGGTGTTTTAGGGCCCTTCAACTACAAGGTCATCAGAGCCCCGTCCACAGCATAGTTCCCATGCAGAGATACTACACTGCACAGACACTACACTAATGCGACGATTTTTGGGCATTAGCAGTACCCAGTTTTCTCAAGCGGCCACCCATGTCAGTACTAGCTGGGGTTGCGTTGCTGAACTTCAGTGATCGGAGGAGAACTGGTGTGTCCAACGCAATCTAGGCGCTCTGAGGACCCAACCCTGTCATTGGCGGAAAAAGCGATAGCAATCATGCTGATGAGAGAAAATCATATGAAAATTCAAAGAGGCCACACAAAGGCATTGGATGGATAAGACAGCAGGGCCAGTGTGAGTTAATGTGCCACCTCCGGGTGCACCCTTTGCGTCCCCAGATTGCGGCGGCCCTGTGTAAGAGGCAGGAGAGAATTGAACTAGCTTGTTGCAATTTACTTGAATTGCATCATTTCAAATTTCAATTTGCGAAAAACTATATTGTTAATAACTTATCTGTGTGGAGCCAATTTAGTAAATGAAGAGTGTGTGTCTTAGTTTTTCGACGTGATTAGACCCAACTAAATTGATTTGGTTGTCTAGGTGACAATCAAGTCAGCAACTTGATATTGAAAAACCAAAAAGTTATAAATAGAGCATGAATATTTGGTGGGGCTGGAGGGAGAGGGGAAATATAGTGAGGAGGGGGTGTATGATGCAGGCAACAACAACAAAAAAAAAATGGTAAATTAAATAACACTTTGAGCATAACTTCGACGTTAGCATCGTCATTATGAACTTCCTTTCACATTCTTTATCATCGTCATTCACTATCAGCCTGATTGACAATGTACTTATTAAACAGAAATTCCCCAAATTATTTCCACTTCCGCCATAGAAATACTCTTTATCGTGGAAAATTTTCTATAGATCATTTTTGGTAAAACGAAAGAGGGGAAAAAAGGCAATTTTGTTCAAGAAAAAAAAGCAATATCTTCATATCAGCCCGTTGTTTACCTGATATCGACACAGTCCAATTACCTATAGTGAACTGGGATGACCTCTCTTGCAGGAAATAGTGTCTTCTGCGTGCCATCCTTCAGTCAAGAAGTTACTTCCGTTTGTCACTCGGGTGCCTCTGAATCCCATTGCTACTATATTCAATTAATTTTTTTTTATTTGTTAACTGGTTCCGTATATATCGCCTTCGTTTCGTAGCAATTGTCTCATTCCACATGTGCCTCAGATAGTCAAACGCTTTCCTAAAATCTTATTGTCATTCAAATATGTAAAACTGCAATGAATGACAAAAAGAAAACGAGTTGAGACTGGAGAAACTCACTCTTTTAGGCACTAGTCGAAGCTCCTAAGGCAAGGCGCAAAATGAGACGCAGGTGGCGAAGGTGACGTAGGGTGTAGCCGCCCTGCGAAATTCTGGTAGCAGGCAATCACCGCACATTGAATCGCAGTTTTCACCATACTTGCGTCAATTAACAAGAGAACTTCTCTGCTTCGCACCGCTTTTTGTTATTGTCACGCCAACTTCACGCAGGAAACTGCGGCCATTGGCACTGCGCTCCGCAGGGTCACGTGGCGTAGGCACTGAGTCACGTCACCCTGCGACTTAACATGCGCTACTACATACTATCATGTGAGCCACAGAAATTTATAGCGAGTCATCCTTCGTCACCTGCGGAGACTGCGTCTCATTTTACGCTGGGCCTAACACTTCTTCACCAGGGAATATTGCCTCATCTACCCGTTGCGTAGTAGAGAGGGTTCTTTTACGTGCCATCGTACACCACATGGGACCTTTCGTATTATTTATCATCCGAAGGATTTTTTTATTCCGTTTGTGTTTTAGAGCCCTTCAACTACAAGGTCAGTAGAGCCCCGTCCACTACGTAGTTCTAATTCAGAGGCGGCACTAATTGGACAATATTTTAGTATTACCGGGACAGAAGTGACCACCCATGTTAGTACTAGATGTGGTTACGTGTCTTAACTTCCGTGATCAGATGGTGGGAGCGGCTTATTGCGTTGGACAACATCACTTCTCGTCTGACTACTGGAGTTAAGCAGCCCAAGCCCTGCTAATACTAACATGGGTGGCCACTTGGGAAAACTGGGTATTGCTAATACCCAAAACCAGTTCGCAATACTGCAGTGTTTGCATTAGAACTACGCAATGGACGGGGGTCTAATGATGGGGTTGTGTTGCTTAACTTCAGTGATCAGACGAGAACTGGTGTATCCAACGCAATAAGCGGCCCCCCTCTCATTCCAAGGAAAGCGGCACTCGGGGCCTGTCTCTCGCCCTACAGAAGCCAGGAACGACTTATTGCATCGGACACAACAGTTCTCGTCTGATCACTGAAGTTAAGCAAATAAACCCCAGCTAGTACTGACATGGGTGGCCGCTTGGAAAAACTGGGTACCGCTAATACCCAAAAGTCGTAGTGTCTGGGCAGTGTCTGCATTAGAACTAAGCAGTTGACTGGGATCAAATGACCTTGTAGGTGATGTGCCCTAAAACACCAGGGAGCGGCGAATTGCGTTGGACACACCAGTTTTCGTCTGATCACTGAAGTCAAGCAACACAACCCCAGCTAGTACTGACATGGGTGGCCGCTTGGGAAAACTGGGTGCCGCTAGTATCCAAAAAAAAAAAAACGTCGCATTACTGTAGTGTCTGTGCAGTCTCTGCATCAGAACTACGCTGCGGACGGGGCTCTAATGACCTTGTAGTTGAAGGGGCCTAAGACACCAACGGAAATAAATGATCAGACGAGAACTGGTGTGTCCAACGCAATAAACAGCTCCCTTCTCATCCCAAGGAAGGCGGCATTCGGGGCCTTTCTCTTGCCCGACAGAAGCCAGCAACGGCTTATTGCATCGGACACACCAGTTCTCGTCTGATCACTGAAGTTAAGCAACGCAACCCCAGCTAGTACTGACATGGGTGGCCGCTTGGAAAAACTGGGCACTGCTAATACGCAAAAAATCGTCGCATTAGTGCAGTGTCTGTGCAATCTTTTCATTGGAACTACGCGGTGGACGGTGCTCTAATGGCCTCGTTGTTGAAGGGCCCTAAGGTCTCCTTCACATGCAGCGATTAACGTTGCGTTTAGCGCTGCGTTACAACCTTTCACATGAAAGCGATTTTGAGGTGGACCGCCTACGTGGTGGCTTCTCTGTAACGCTATTCCCTCTTTCAAAAAATGAAAACCTACAGTGAAAACGCGCGGTGATATGAAAAGGTCAATTGGGTTCCTTGTATTTCAAGGCGCACGCTAACGCTAGAAAATCGCTGAACTCTTGAATCGTGCGTTGCAACGCGCGTTAGCCAAAATCGCGCGTTTCCATGTAAAAGCAGCTATTCACCTCTGTGCCTTCTCCAACGCGCGTTACAAAATCGCGCGGTAGCTAACGCTGCATGTGAAAGAGGCCTAAAACACGAACAGACAACGACAGAAGCCAACCCAACTCGATCCAGCATCGAACGTGGAACCACTGAAGCATAAATGGAGCACGCTACCTATTGCGCCACCGAGGCAGGTCTCGTCGTATATACTAATCTGATTATAAAACCATATGACTTTTTAAGACGACAGATTAACTACCTGGTTTAATAGTTAGTAGCGCAATTGCCTTTTTCGTTGATGCCGTTTTATTCGTCTATTATCTCTAATTGCGACTTCAGTTGCAGCATGCGAATGACTCTTTTATGCTCGTTCTGCTCCTTCCACTTCCGCCTGCTCACCTGCCCTTAAACAGTCTAGTACTGTCATAAACTTCAATTTCACAAAGTTAACAGATAACTCTCTCTATAACTCTTTTTATATCTCTAAATAAAAGTAAAGGATTGCAAGACAAAAATATTTTAAAAAAAAGGATTGGGAGGGGGGGTGTTGCCAGAGGAGAATGAAATTCCAGATCCGATTAGTTGGAGAGCAAAAATGTACGTCAAAATTAAATAGATCACAACCCAATATCAAGCTCAGAAGAAAGAGATGCTTTATGTCTACTTAAACGATATCTTAATAAAATTACATTAATTTCTTTTTTATTCGTCATATTAACAAAATTTTGGGGATCCTAAAGCAAAAAAACAATTATTTCGACCAGAAATGAAAAATAGAAGAGACGAGATGATGACGCATTAATCGGATTCCGCTCGAAATCCATCATTTCCATTGCTTAATTTGACACACCTGATCTCGGCTCAACCTTTCCCCATTTCAAATATGAAAATAAATTTCCTTTTTAGTGGATTATATTAAAATGATCCAAATTCAATTTTATCTTTATCCCTTTCTACTTACATCAGTGGCCCGCCTCGGTGACGCTCGAGGTAGCAGGCTCGATTGCTGCGTCAGTCAGTACTAGGTTCCATACTGGATCGAGGTGGGTTGGATTCTTTCGGGCGAGAGACAAGCCGTCGGATGACAAGTAACACCGAGGTGCCGTGTGGTGTACGATGGCGTTTGTTGTTTCTTGGTGTTTTAGGGCCCTTCAACTACAAGGTCATTAGAACCCCGTCCATTGTGAAGTTCTGATGCAGAGGCTGCGCAGAAACACTACACTATTGCGACGAATTTTGGATACTAGCGGTACGCAGTTTTCCCAAGCAGCCACCCATATCAGTCCTAACTGTGGTTGCGTTGCTTAACTTAGTTATCAGACGAGAACTGGTGTGTCCAACGCAATTTGCCGCTCCCTGTACGATGGCATTTGCACGCCAGAGAACCCTCTCTACTATGCAAAGGGTAGATAGGGCAAAATTTCCAGGTGTAGGAGCCCGCCCTCCTGGCTTCGCGGGGAATACCTGCGTAAAACACCCCCCAATAGATAGTCCATGTGCCCATAATGAGGAACAAAAATGGGTACCAGACCCTGCCATAGACAAGAAAAGGATTAGAAGTCCCTTTGGCTTTTGACATCAAAGGGAGACAAGCTCCTACATCTGGGAACTGTTTGCCGATCTTGCAGTGAAATGTATTGTTTGCTTCTTTGTTGGTGTTTTAGGGCCCTTCAACTACAAGGTCATTAAAGCCCCGTCCCCTGCGTAGTTCTAATGCAGAGACTGCACAGACACCATACAAATGCCACGATTTTTGGATATCAGCAGTACCCAGTTTTCCCAAGCGGCCACCCATGTTAGTACTAGCTGGGGTTGCGTTGCTTAACTTCAGTGATCAGAGACGAGAACTGGTGTGTCCCACGCCATAAGCCACCCTCTCCAACAAGAAATTATCTCCCAGAACGATGACAGGCCGGCTGCTTGAAACTGCCGTCTAATATTGCATCCGTGTAACGAAAAAACAAAGGTATATCAGGCTCTGCCACAAGCAGAACAACAGGCGACGGCGATGTGCGATAATTCATTTAGCAACAGTGTGGCAGTCATCATTCTGTTACCCCGCCTATGGCACGGTCGATTCTGCTAGCTCTGGTCCTCAATTCCCATTTTTGTTTGTTTTGTTGGTGTTTTAGGGCTCTTCAACTACAAGTCATTCGAGCCCCGTCCACAGCATAGTTCTTATGCAGACACTGCACAGACACTACACAATGGACGAATTTTGGGTATTAGCAGTACCCAGTTTTCCCAATCGGCCGCCCATGTCAGTACTAGCTGGGGTTGCGCTGCTTAACTTCAGTGATCAGACGAGAACTGGTGTGTGCAACGCAATTCGCCGCTCCCCCTCAATTCCCTAACATTCCTAACGAGGTCATCAACCACATCGCCATAAGGTGCTTACATGTTACCATTCTGAAAATCATTATCGTTCCTAACTCTTGTCCCGCCAACAAGAGATTCATACGTCCATTTTTCTACTGTAGCTGGGAACGACGGACAGTACTATTACTCAAACGGATGCCTACCCACTGTCACAACCCCTGTTTATTCCACGGGGCCTGTTTTCTTTCTCCTAATCTGTTTTTAAGATCAGATGTTAAGAAAGCGTTTGACCGAATAAAGTACAGTTTTTGTTTTATTTTAACTGCAAAACAACTAATACAGGCAGCAGTAAATTCTCAGGCTTGTGGTAGAGTGGCAGAAAGGTGATGGAACTTTTAATCAAACATGTTCAGTGCCGAATTTGTGGTAAAACTATGGCACCGCAGAATTGCCAGCTCTCCTTTATAGTATTAGGGTTAGGAAGCAGTCGTTTTAATTTGATCCGATTCAAAAGTAAACATCATTTGATCCCGTCCTTCAACACTCGAGTCCACAGCAAAAACATGACTTGTCCACCCTTTATCAATAATTACACCATTTTCAAAAATTCTGCAAGAAAAAAGCAAGGGAAGGGGTGCAATTTGGTAAAGGGTTTGCCTTGTATGTGCGTGTGGATGCAAGGATGTTGATTACCATGTTAGTTTTCATAACCGGACTTTCAATATTTGAATATAAAATCATTGATGTCAGATAGCATCCACGTTTTAAAGTGGATAGGCCCACTTTACAAAAAGGACCTAGCAGGAAAAGCGGTGGGGGATAGGGTAGGGGTGTAGAACCAGGGTAGCACAGTAGAGAGCGAGAGAGAGAGGAAGATCAAAATTGAAGAGTTGATGAATGAATTACATTTATCAAAGCTGTCACTATTTGATGGTGGACCCCTCTCTCTCTTCTCCCCTTTCTCTCCTAATGAATTTCAGCCTTAATTAGGCTAACGAAGCTGCTTTTGCACCAAGGCCTGAGATTTCACGATTTGATGATGTTCATAACCGTTAAGCACGAAAACCTCTCAAATACTCCCATCATGTCTACATATTTATGGTGTATTCCCTATATAAATTACGGGCCCATTATGCGCCTTATAAAATTGAATACATTTCCGCATCTCTCCCCTTCCCTTCCTTCTCTCCCCCTCTCTCTCTCTCTCTGCCGTTAACACTGTCCCGCCTTCCTGCTGCGGCGCCTCATTCACGACATTAATTATAAGTTGATTAAATAACATCTAACGGCTCTCTATAGCTAACCAGACAAGTGAAAAGAAAAATAATGATCAACCTATCTGTAAATAACTGGACATTAACTTTTCTTAAATGAAAAAAAACCCCTACGTGCTTGAAAGCGCATGCGCCGCAGCGTAAAAGAGACCAGAGTGATGTATGAATGACGTCAAAAAATTGCACCGCTTTCGCAGCGCATTCATCGCTGATTAAACATCTCATCACTTTTAACGTTTGACAGCAAATGCGAACAGTCATTTCAGTGAATGGGTAGAGCGATTAGTTGTATTTAACTACCTTTCAGGACAAGTGATTCCTTCTGGTGCCCTCTATCCTATTTTTTTCCTTCGTTCGTGTTTTAGGCCCCTTCAACTACAAAGGTCATTAGAGCCCCGTCCACAGCATAGTTCTTATGCAGAAACTACACAGACACTACACTGATGCGACGATTTTTGGGCATTAGCAGTACCCAGTTTTCCCAAGCGGCCACCAATGTTAGTACCAGTTGGGGTTTCGTTCCTTATCTTCAGTGATCAGACGAGAACTGGTGTAACCAACGCAATAAGCCGCTCATCTCTGGTTCCCCCCAGGATCGGTTCATTTTGAAAGACAGCGCCTGGAAGATGGTATAAAGCAAGTAGAGCAACTACTAACCCATTTGCCGCCTATGGCAAGGTTGGCTTTGTTGCTGTTTGTTGGTGTTTTAGGACCCTTCAACTACAAGGTTATTAGAACCCCGTCCACAGCATAGTTCTTATACAGAAACTGCACAGACACTACACTAATGCGACGATTTTTGGGTATTAGCAATACCCAGTTTTCCCAAGTGGCCACCCATGCCAGTACTAGCTGGGGTTGCGCTGCTTAATTTTAGTGATCAGACGAGAACGGGTGTGTCCAACGCAATTCACAGCTTCCATGGTAGGGTTGGCCACTCCACCGTGCTCCTACACCTGAAAATTTTGCCATATCTACCCGTTCCATGGTAGAGAGGTTTAACAAGCGTGAGAACTGCTAATTGAAGGGGGAAGGGTCAAGGGGGTAATATAAATGTGCAACGGATGTGTATGCGGTAAAAATGGATAATGGATTTGTACAATGTTGGACGATTATTCTGAGTATCCCTCTATGGACAGACAACTATTTTACCGCCCCAGGCCGACAGTGGGAAGTGTCCCTATGACGACCTATTTGAATAAAAGCAACTCCTAACCCGTTTCTCGCCTATGGCAGGGTCGAGTACCCATTTTCTCCCTCTGAATGAACACAACGGCGATCTATTGGACAGTGTTTCACCTCAGCCGGCTGCCTATCAAAGCTGCAACCCCTATACTTATTTATCGTCGGTCTAGTGTCCGTTCCACCGAACCAGGGGGGGGGAGGGGGCGAGCTCCTACACCTGGAAATTTTGCGCCATCTACCGGTTACATAGTAGAGAGCATTCTGACGTGCAAATGCCATCGTACACCACACGGGACCTCTATTTTACTTCTAACCCGAAACATTGAGCACCCGGGGCCTCGAAAGAAGCCAACCCACCTCGGCCCTGTACTGACGCAGTTACCGATCGTGCTACACACTACGCGACTTTAAATATTCGAAATATTACATTAAAACCCACCAGGCGGGTAATCAGCATGGTTGTCCTAACATACTGGCGCCACCCACTGGTGTGATGACGTTCTACTTGGCGGTGAGCGACTTATTGCGTTGGACACCACTTCTCGTCTGATCACTGCAGTTAAGCAACGCAATCCCATCTAGTACTGACATGGGTGGCCGCTTGGGTAAACTGGGTACCTGCTAGTATCCAAAAATAGTCGCATTTAATACGTGTAGTGTCTGTGCAGTCTCTGCATTTGAACTACGCAGTGGACGGGGCTCTAATGACCTTGTAGTTGAAGGGCCCTAAAACACCAACGAACGAAAAGGCTCCTTGGGTGAGTTCTCGGTCAATCTGTGCCTTAATCCGACACAGGTCTCCAGGATGATACAGGGCTTCAATAGGCCCTTCAATATGTTTGGTTTCATTTCAGTTTTGAGATGATTGCGTTAAGCAGTCGGCCGACAACAAGTGCCAACTATTCAGAGCAGTGTTTAAGCATTGGTTGCTCTCATTTCCAAGACAATATGCTACCTAGTGCTAAGATCAGTTTATAGTCAAGAGTGGGTACAACAAAGAGGTTGTTTTGTGTAAGCGCCTGCGTGTCGTAGATGTGTAATAACGTGTCATCTCTAAGAATGAAAAGTGGTGAAAATAACAATTAGGATCTATGGAGAGGAAAAAGAGGGAAAAGAAAAGGAAGAGAGGCAGAGGAGAGCATAATCAGAGGGGAGGGTGGTATACTTTTACGAGCTTTGGTGGACTGTTTTAACAACATTGCCAACTAAAAGATCTAATCACCGGCAAGAATTATGAAGAGAGAAAAAAAACACTACTCCCCCCTCCCTCCCTCCCCCTTACATCAGCAGTAGGGCACACAACCAGACCTTTCTCTTAGATGCCATAAAAATTGCCTATGTTAAGAAGGATGAGCTGCACACTACAAGTCAGTGTCTTAATTAAATGCCTACTTGTCTTTTCCCTGTCAACACGATTACAATTTACGTCATAAAGCACAAGGAGTTACGAGAATAAAAAATGAGACTCCTCTCGCCATCATCCTTCTTTTGTTTCAACCCTTCACCTCATCCAACAAGATTCTATGGTTCGCCTTATCACTACACCAAGACAGATGAAGAAAATCCATAATGTAATGCACTTAAGTGTAGAAGGTGGACATCTCCTACAGAGATGACAAAACAAATACAAATAGCAAGTGGTATGTTGAGGAGAGTGGGTTAGAATACAAAAAAAGCGTCACATTATGGTATTTTTGTCCCCTTTCACAAAAAAAAAGTAGTCGGAATTTTATCATCTGGATTTTCGTCGGTAATTAAGTCATTTCCATTCTTCCAAACTTCTTACTTTTACGTCTGCGTAATTTTTTTCCAGTGTTTGGCAACCTCTGTGTCTCCCGTAATATCTGCGTCTGAAACATTTCAAAGTTAATGATGTCGCAGTCTGATTGTCTTAAGCCCGCCACAGACGATCAGTTTGGTGTGTCAGTTCGGTGTGTGCACATCGATGTGTTGAATTTGGTGTGAAGGAATGAATTGCCCACACACGATCAGTTTGGTGTGTCACGTACTTATGTTCCTTTTCGTGAAACGTTATGTGACGTCATTTGATTGTCCGCATCAACCAGTAATTCTACCGTTACCATGGTGCAATTTTTTAATGATGACGTTTATCCATGTTTGGGCATGCGCAGAACAAAAAAAGTGAACAACTGATGTGAGCAACCCCACACACGCTCAATTCGGATTGACGTCAGTCCGAAATGACACACCGATGTGATACAATTTCTTCAAACCGTCAGTTTAAATTTTTGGTGTGAGCAAAAACTTTTTTTTGCACACACACGTCAGTTTGATGTGTCAGTTCGGTGTGTGCACACCGAATTGACACACTAAACTGATCGTGTGTGGCGGCCTTTAGTCTCAATTTCCTTCAGGTGCCTGACTCTTTATCGCCGTCGTGTCTCTCTGTATCTCTCTCTCTCTCTCTCTCTCTCTCTCTTTATGTCTCTCCCGTCATGTCTTAGCCTCTCTCTTTTATTTTAGTCGTTTTGTCTTTGGCTCTTCTTCGTCACGTCTGGTTTCAACTTTGTGATCTCTCCCCTTGGTCGACATACCTGTCTCTTCTCTTTCGCCATGTTGATTCTATCCTCGTTGCAGTGATGTATGTCTCTCCTGTTTTATTACTGCCTCTCTCTCTTTCTAACATGTCACTGACTTTACCCCCTGAAAAGTCCTCAAGCTCTCCCTACCCTTTCCTTTTCTGCGTCTTAGTCTTTAATTCCTTTTTTCTCTCTATGTCTGTGTGTCTGTCTTTCACCTCCTTCCTAATGTCTCAGCCTTTCTGGGGTGTCTCTCAGGTATCAGCCTCAGTGGTCTCCTCAGCATTTTCTCTCATTTTACACTACGTCGCGGGAGCGGCCAATTCCGTTGGTCACGTCAGTTCTAGTCTGATCACTAAAGTTAAGCAATACAACCACAGCTAGTACTAACATGGGTGGCCGCTTGGGAAAACTGGGTACCGCTAATACTCAAAAATAGTAGTGTCTGTGCAGTCTCTGCATTAGAACTATGCAGTAGTCAGGTCCCCACACACACTACCATATCCTTACATACAACCTGCTCCCGCGTCTGCTTCAGTCTCCCCCTGCGCCGGGTGCTTTCGACCACCTGCATTTCTGAAATGGACCTAACAAGCTCCTCCTACCTCTAATATACTCATTACTAATTCTATCAGCTCTCAACACGCCACTCATGTACCGCAGCATTCGCGTCTCGGCTACTTGCATTCTATTGACGTGGCTCTTCCACTACACAACACTCTGACCCATCTTGTGACGACTGGAATGTAATCTCTAGTTCCGAAAGTACTTTCCAAAATTTTAAACTTATCTCCCAGCTTCCTATTATAGTATTAGTTTTGTTCCACTGTTACACTCTCAGTTTTAATTTGTGTTAGGCTCTCCTCTGCAGAGTCGTCCTTTTTACTGGAATCATATTCTTGTCTCTGACTCATGAGGTTTCCTGTGTCTTTCTCACTCGGCATGCCCATTCTTTCGATCTAAATCTTCGGGAACCTAATAGTCTTTTCCTCTCTGCTCTTAGAATCTCTTTCTCAATTGTCTTGGTTCGTTTCAAAGTTGCCCGTTACTCTCAGTCACACTGTTATCTCTTTTCTTTCTCAAAGTTTTATAGCATCTTCCTCTCGCTCTCTATCAAAAGCATCTTCACATTTAGGTGCTACTATCATCTCTGTTCCACAGCTTTTCACCATCTTTTCTCTCTAGTTGCTCTATTTGTCTGTCTGTCTTTCTCTCTCACCCATAGTCCTCCTTGAGAGTACACACTCCTACTACTTCTACTACTACATGCACTAAAATGCAAACACCCCCTTCAATCCCAAGCTCATATCCTCTCACTTCTCACTATCAGGATCTCATCTCTTATCTGCCTCCCTCACCCGCATTTCTCGCTCTCTCTCACTTTCTCTTGAGACCTACAAAGTTTCAATTTTATTATTTATACAGCCCGATTTAGGTTCATTAGATTTCTTAATCCTCTTTCATGCCACCAACCAAAATAATAGCTGAAATGAAGTAATTATGTTAATTGTTGTCTGCAGGGCCTCCTCTCCTTGTACTACTCTTCATTAACTGCAGATAAGTTGCTTAATGCAGTTAGGAGTTAGCCGCTTCTTAAATTGAATCTCACGTTAAACAAATTAGGTACAAATAGCTATCAGAGAGAGAGAGAGAGAGAGAGAGAGAGAGAGGAATGAGACTGATCTACGTTTTTACTCATCTCTTTCTCCTCTCTCCTCACACCACGTCATACGATGACGTCTCATCTGCTGCTAAAATTCAGTTAATATGTGAAATTGTAATGTTGAACCATTCAGGTGAAGCAATTTTTTGCTATATCTCTCTACCAGAAGAGAGAGAGAAAAATGGAAATATAGAAGAAAATTCAATAGTCGAAATTGCTCTTTTGTGCGCAAAAATGTCGGCCAGATGGATAAGTAAAAAGTGACACACACAAAAAAAGTATTCACTTGTTATGCAAATAGGAAGACGTGATTCAACTCATAAGCATTTTTCTCCCTTCAACATCAAAATATACGAATATTCTACCCACTCCAATTTGAAATGAGACTGCACCCCACTCTCTCTCTCCATTTTCATCACAAATGTGTATTTTCTTAGTAGCAAAATTCTATTTCGAGCGTGGACCCATCCTCCTACCAATTCTCTTCTTTGCTTGACCACTAAAGGACACCACTCTTACTGTTAGGATTTTGGTTATACAAAATAGATTTTAAAAAGTGCCTTTATCCCTTTCTGCGCAATATTGCACCAACTCCACAGTATGTGTGAAACGTTTCCAAACTGATACTTTCACGTGAAAAGACGATTGTTGCTATCTACCGGCTCGCGACTAAATACACATGTTCAAAATTATGAGAATAAACGCATTTACTGGATTAGTTTCATGGGTTGGGCAGTAAGCCAAACAGCCATGACAGGACGAACCCTTAAGGCCCACCGCAAAATGAGATGCAGTCTCCGCAGGTGACGCAGGGTGACTCACCATAAATTTCTGCGGCTCACATGATGTAGTATGTAGTTTCCCATGTTAAGTCGCAGGGTGACGGGAATCAGTGCCTGCGCCACGTGACCCTGCGGAGCGCAGTGCCAATTCCGCAGTTTCCTGCGTGAAGTTGACGTGACAATAACAAAAAGCGGTGCGAAGCACAGAAGTTCTCCTGTTATTTGATGCAAGTATGGTGAAAAACTGCTCTTCAATGTGCGGTGATTGCCTGCTAGCAGAGTTTCGCAGGGCTGCTACACCCTGCGTCTCATTTTGCGCCTTGTCTTAGACGCTGCTCGCGGGAGATGAGGAGGTAGGTGAAGATGATGGAGAGGGGAAATTTGCAGCACCCAACGTTCTTTACAAACCACCCTTGTTGGTATTCATGTGGGCTTGGGCTGCTTAACTACAGTGATCTCACGGGAACTCGTGTGTCCAGGGCAACGTGGCTTGAAATATCTCAAAAACCACTGGGCAGAATTTCGTAAAACTCGGTAAGGCGACAGATTCAAATACTGTACCACACCAAATTATACCCTAGAACAGGCAAAATACCACTGCAAAATTTGCAGCCAAGTTGCGTTGGACACACCAATTCTCGTGAGATCCCTGAAGTTAAGCAATGCACGCCCACGTTAGTACCCACATGGGTGGTTGGTAAAGAACGTTGGGTGCTGCAAATTTTCCTCTTCTGCATCCTAAACACCTACCTCCTCATCTCCCGTGAGCAGCCTCCTAAGGGTTCGGCCTGTTATGGCTGCTTGGCTTGCTCCCCAACCCATTGTGTAACATAACATAAAATCATGAGTAATTCACATGACAGCAGGGATATACAAATTGACATTGCAAGGCAGCGCCGAAAATGAGACTGAGGGGGGTATGGGTGGGTGTGATCACCTCTAACAGGCACACAAGTTTCATGGCGAACTATCAAATTGTTTATGACGCAGTTTGGGAACCGCTGTATTGCGTTGGACACACCAGTTCTCGTCTAATCACTGAAGTTAACCATTGCAATCCCAGCTATTACTAACATGGGTGATGGCTTGGGAACACTGGGTACTGCTAATACTAAAAGATCATCACAACAGCATAGTGTCTGTGCAGTCTCTGCATTAGAACTAATTTGGGGACGGGGCTCTCATGATCATTGTAGTTGAAGGGCCCTGAAACACCAATGAAATAAAAATGAAATACTTCAGGAGTCCCTGAAGCAGCCGTACTCCTGCACCAAAGCAGTTCTTAGCCCCTGGATGGTTCTGGGAAATGGTTGGGGAATTCCAATTGCCCTCCCAAGTGCATCTCAGGCATGTTCTATAGGACTCAAGTTTGGAGATCTGGCTGGCCAATCAATTCTCATGGACGTACTCACTATCAAGATATCCATCCCATTTGGGCCCTAAGTGGACGAGCATTGTCATCCATAATAAGGAACTGACAACCAAATGCACCGCAGAAAAGTCACTCATAAGGCTCCAACATCTCATCTCTATACCTCTGAGCAGTCAGGGACCTTGTAGTGGTGTGCAGCCATCCAACATGATGCCTACCCACAGAATGACAGCACCACCATAATGGTTCCTTTCCTTGATGTTGGAGGGGGTGACAGCGGATCGGGCTTCAGCTTAGAGAGAACCAGGGATCCGCTATCACCCCTTCAACATTAAGGAAAAGGATCGTTACGGTGGTGGAAGTGTCATGGCGTGGATAGAGCACCGGTCATTTGGTCAGTATGCTTGCAGGTTTGCTGAAGTGACCGTCGTAACCTCATCATCCTGTAACGAGTCCTTACCATCCTTAAATAATTTTTACCAGTCAAATATCACAATACGTCATGGCGCATCTGCATCATATGCCAATTTCATTCTTTCGTGTGTTTCTGCTGCAGTTCAACAAATGTGAATCGCCACTGCGCACATCTTTGGTGTTTTTAGGGCCCTTCAACTACAAGGTCATTAGAGCCTCATCCGCGGCGTAGTTCTAAAGCAGAGACTGCACAGACACTACACTAATGCGACGATTATTGGTTATTAGCAGTACCTTTGTTGTTGTTTGTTGGAGTTTAAGGTCCCGTCAACTACGAGGTCATTAGAGACCCGTCCACTGCATAGTTCTAATGCATATACTGCACAGACACTACACTAATGCGACGATTATTGGGTATTAGCAGTACCCAGCTTTCCCGAGCGACCACCCATGTCAGTACTAACTGGGCTTACGTTGCTTAACTTTAGTGATCAGACGAGAACTGGTGTGTCCAACGCAACTCGCCGCTCCCATTAGCAGTACCCAGTGTTCCCAAGTGGCCACCCATGTTAGTACTAGCTGGGGTTGCGTTACTGAACTTCGGTGATCAGACGAGAACTGGTGTGTACAATGTAATAACTGCTCCCCACTGTGCACAAATATAATCGCTTTTTGCTCAGCAAATTTTAATCTGATACTAAGAAACTTTGCACCCGTTATTACAAGAGTACAAGGAACTGTAGTATAACGAAAATGTAGCCCACACCTTGTCTAGAACTAAGAGAGTCCTCTGAAATGCTGTGAAAAAGCTCCTCTTTGGGTGTAGTGACATCTGCCTGGTCGATGGCTGATGACAAAGAGTGAAAAGGTCGCCCTTCTGAAATACTGTAGCTGGTTCACCCTGCAGTGGGTGTGTGTGAGTTTTGAAAAACGATGACATTTGACTGTAATCGCTTATCACTTTTGGAGGAAAAATAAAAAAAAAAAGAAGAGATATCGCTATCAAATAATCACCGTTTGGAAACAATCGAGCAAGGGTGGCGGGACAAGAGTGTGTTATTTACGATCACACATTTTACTGTCAAAGTTGTCACTTCGGTAGTCACTTATTGGTGAATGGATATTATTATTAGGTCAGGAAGTTGATATTAAATGAAGATTTCAACCGTGTGACTCGCTTACATGTTTGCAACCCAACAGCCGCAACAACACGTGTATTGATTTTATTGCAAGTCTACAGACATAAACATTTTAATGGTAGTGCTGCAAGGTGCTTTTTTTGTCTCTTCATCTGCCTCGTGGAAAGCATTTGAAACGCGCTTTTTCTGCATGGGTTTACCAGTCAGCCAGTCACGGTCTTTTTAAGGAACAACACTGAGAGGTGACTACAGTCGTCTTTGAAAGATTCCAATCACACGGTGCAGGTTAGCGCTATTATATTTGAATCTTATCCTTAGATTTATCTACTAATTACGTCATAAATAGGACAATTAACGATAATATAAAATTATTCGCATCGCGGTAATCATTTAAAACGAGATAAGACTTTTCCCGCCATTAAATGCTTCATGTGCGCCAAATATCTGCCATTCTTTGCAGTTGCTCTACATTTCCAACTATATAAATATCACAGATATTTTAAGCAATCAGATTACAGGTTGATAACACCCTAAGAGAAATTCCGTTGAAAAATACTGGGGGTTAGGAGAGTCCACTAGATCCTCTTCCGTAGTGTTTCTCAATCTTTTGTAGATCGCGGCCCACTTTGAACAAAGGCGGCCGAATTGCGTTGGACACCCGAGTTCTCGTAGATCCCTGAAATTAAGCAAAGGAAACCCGAGTAAGTACCAACACGGGGGGTCGGTTGAGAATACTGGGCACTGCTAATTTACCTATTCCCCGTCACTCGCGAGCAGCCACCACAGGATCCGACCCGTTAGGCTGGAACCTGTGCCCATCCGTTGACATTACGAACTAAAACTAACATATGACTCAGTGGCTCAATAATCCTTAACCTAAGGCAGTATTTTGTTAAAAAAAAAAACCGCAGGCCGCACTCGGATGCTCCTCTAAACCGTCTACCACGTCCGCATGGTGACTCAGACAGGGGATTGGGTATATGAATATGTAATCCTTTGTGACGGATACCTTGCTGGCGAGATCTTTTCATGCTAGACCCATATGCCCAGATCTCCACCAGCACCCCAGCAACACCTTTGCCTTTCGCACCCATTCCAGCCGCTCCACCCCAGAACCTCTTCCAATGTGGGGGTTCCCCAACCCCTTCTGCAGTGATCCAGTGCTGGGCTGACCAGTATCACATGCCTGACGTCCTCCACCTGATCCCTGCACAACCCACGGGTACCCACGAACCAGGAGAATTAGGAAATTTTACCAATCTACAAGAATCATTTCATGCAGTAAGGGCTCTTTTACGCGCAGTTGACAATGTACACACCACACGAGACCACGATTTTGCTTCCCATCCGAAAGGAGGGACAATTATGACACTCATGCTTCATCGAGGCGTGTAAAGCCTTTAGTGGTGTGCCAACATGAAGGAATTGATAGAATTTTCAGCGTGGAAAGTGTAGAAAAGTTGGGGTGTCGAGAGCTGGTAGAATTAGGAATGAGTATCTTAGAGGTAGCTTTGGGTTTGTTTGGAGTTTTAGGGCCCTTCAATTTGGAGTTTTAGGGCCCTTCAACTACAAGGTCATTAGAGCCCCGCCCACAGCATAGTTCTTATGCAAACACTGCACAGACACTACACTAATGCAGTACCCAATTTTCCCAAGCGGCCACCAATGTCAGTGCTAGCTGGGGTTGCGCTGCTTAACTGCAGTGGTCAGACGAGAACTGGTGTGTCCAACGCAATTCGCCGCTCCCAGGTAGCTTGGGGGTGAGGGACATCGCGGTAAACATTGAGGGAGAGTAGATTGAGGTGGTATGCACGTGTGATGAAGAGAGTAGGAGCTCGTTAGGTCCATTACAGGAATCAGGTGGTTGGAAGCACCCGAGGCAGGGGGAGACCAAAGCAAACGTTGGAGCAGGTTGTTCCTAAGGATATAGTAGTGTGTTGGGTGGACGGGGACTAGGTGGGAGATAGGCGGGAGAGGAGGGCTTTTTTCTTGCAAAACCTTCACCAATTGTCAGTTTGGCAACTTTTGATGGAATAATGAAGGTGATTGTCGACAACGCCGACCTCCGTTTTAAGTGATGCACCCTCGGAATTATGCTGAACAGTGCTCTCTGCATAATCCGCTGACAGTCCACAACTTCACAGTGGAGAGTTGAACTCGGGTTGACGATGTCCTATGTCAAGTCGCTTTTTTTTATTGTTCACTTACAAAAAGTCTTCCTTCCGTTCACCTTATTAAGTGATTTATGGCCATAATATGAGACTTTACGGGCGTGACCCTAATTTACACATTCCCAACTTACATCTTTCGTACCCAATGCCCTCTTCCCACCCCTCCCAGAGCAACATAAAACACCTGTCATCCATAAATATCGCACAGCTGGTGGCTCTAGTGCCGTCCGTTCAAATTTATTATTACCTCACGGCTTTTCATTCTTGTGGTCCATTCAGAGCAAAAACACCTGAGGTGCTCTCCACATTTGATACCAAAATTTTTTTTACAGAGATCTGCAGTGCCGGATTTAGATATTGAGAAGCCCTAGGCTATTTCAATTTTGAGGCCCTTTTCAAGCCCTTTTGAACCCATTTTCTTAAGTTTTGAAGCCCGCTAAATGTTGAGGCCCTAGGCTTCAGCCTAATTAGCCAATTGGTAAATCGGCTACTGGAGATCTGCCTGGCTGTCTCAGTGTTTGCAGGATGGATTCTGGCGTAGACGGAAGGCTTCTTTCGGGCAAGAGGAAAGCCCAAAGTGCACCTTCCATCGGATCAAAACCGTGGCCAAGTATGGTGAAAACGATATCATTACTGCAGGCTTTGTTTTGTTGTTGTTTTAGGCTCTTCCACCTCAATGGTCATAGTTCTAATGCATAGTCTGCACAGACAATACATCTACACTCTAGGTCTTAGCAGGGCCGAGTTTTCCCAAGCGGTCACAGTGCTATCTTGGGTTACCCTGCTTAACTTCAGTGATTAGTCGAAAACTGGTGTGTCTACGCAATACAGACGCTCACACAACTGCCTGGAAGAGTACCTTTCCTACGTGGAAGTTCTCCTCCTTAGCACCGCTGAAGGAAAAGCTCCCAACCATGAAAAGAGAACCACACCAGTTCTCGTCTGATCACTGAAGTTGAGCAGCGTAACCACAGCTAGTGCTGACATGGGTGGCCGCTTGGGAAAGCTGGGTACTGCTAATACCCAAAAATCGTCGCATTAATGTAGTGTTTGTGCAGTCTCTGCATAAGAACTATGCCGTGGACGGGGCTCTAGTGACCTTGTAGTTGAAGGGCCCTGAGACACCAACAAAAGAAAAAAATGACAACAGAAGGGAGCGGCTGTATTACGTTGGACACACCAGTTGTCGTCTGATCACTGACGTTAAGCAGCGCAACCCCAGCTAGTACTAGCATGGGTGACCTCTTGCGAACACTGGGCACTACTAATATCCAAAATCGTCATAACGGCTTAGTGTCTGTGCAGACTCTGCATTAAACCTCCGAAGTGGATGGGGATCTAGTCACCGCTGTAGTTGAAGGGCCCTAAAACACCGACAGAAGATGTTGCAGCAGTAGATCAGCAACCGGCCGTGTGCCTATTTCCGATGGGACAAATGGGTATCCAATCTAAGGGTAGGCGAAGAAAAGCATTCGGGATCACTATTTCTTTGACGATGCTATTTGAAAGGTTTTGAAGTATGCTTACGGCGCTTCCTAGCTACAATTTCCAAGTAGCTAAGTTACAAGTTATCGGGTTGCATTTCACCAGCGAAAGAGAGAGGGCGGAGTGTTCAGATTCCCCAATTCTCAACTGAATAGTTTAAAATGAAATATCGAAAGAGTACAATATATTATTTTTTTCTGCTTCTTCTTCTCCCAAAACTGAAAGAAACCGAAACGAATGAAATGTGATCGGTTGCATTTTCGCTAATCGCCGTGACATTTTTCAATAAAAAGACAAACCCGTTAAAATTTCGACTCTTATTTCTTCTAAGTAAAAGTCTCCCAGCACTTCATTGTAACTTTTAGTAGCTGGTTCAGAAATGAGGTGAGATGGAGAGGAGGGGAAGGAGAGGAAAAAAAACAAAATGGAGAAATAAAAAGGGCGGGAAAAGAGAAAAGGGGGATAAAAAGAGAGAGAGAGAGAGAGAGACATGTCGAGAGAAGAAATTGTGTTTCAGTATTTTTTAAGTCAATTTCTTTCAAGAAGGAAATAACGGTTTATTTTTAGATGATTTCCAATCTCTGATTCGATTGAATGAAAAAAAGATGAGCTCATATTGCAGATGCTCCCGAAAAAAGAAAAATTATACCAAGTATAAAAATGTATCATCAAACTGAATTGGAGTGTATCGCAGATCAAAATATTCGGTGGGGACAACAACTGTATTTCTTCTCAGAGGAAAACGTCACCTATGTCTCTCTTTTGGGGCGGGAGAGGAGTGTGAGAGTTGGTTGCAGGGCAGACGGAAGGAGAATCCAAAGCAAAATGGAGGAAAATGTTGATAGGATGCTCAAAAAAAAAAAGTCAGAAAAAGAGCGAATTATGAAGTCAGTAGATAAAAAAATATGATCGATACTGATGTGGATTTGATACCCACTCCAAAATGTCCACCTAGAGAACCCCAAACATTTATTATCAATAAAGAGAACTGATGAAAGAGAAAACACCCAGTTGGACTGTTTTCTTCACATGTCACCAGGTGGCGCAGGGCGACATATTCGTAAAGCGTCACTCAGTGGGGCAGAATAAGACAAATATCGATAGACACAGAAAAAAGGGGCAAAGAGGAAGGCACAAACTTAAAGAGGGTCAAGAGAGGGAAAGGAGATTACCGGCTACCTGAATGCCACAACCGGGGATGGAATGACATGTGACTTTTTGTCCATTTTATACAGAAGTCTTTTACAACCAAGGTGAGGAACCTCCCTATGGGTCCACCCTTCATATCGGTACAAATTCTTAAGTTTGTTTGTTGTTGGTGTTTTTGGGCCCTTCAACTACAAGGTCATTAGAGCCCCGTCCACAGAATAGTTCTTAGGCAGCGACTGCACTGACGCCACACTTTATGCGACGATTTTTGGGTATTAGCAGTACCCAGTTTTCCCAAACGGCCGCCCTTGTCAGTATTAGCTGGCTTTGCGCTGCTTAACTTCAGTGATCAGATGAGAACTGGTGTGTCCAACGCAATTCGCCGATTTTTCGTCCACGGGCTTTATGGGATTACTGTCCCTGTACATCTAATACATGTCACCACTTTCAGACCATGTACCACCTCTGTAATGGGGGTATATCCCGCCTCGGTGACGCAGTGGGTAGCGTTCTTGGTAACTGCGGCAGTTGTTCTAGGTTCGATACTGCACCGGGATGGGTTGGCTTCTGTAGGGCGAGAGAGATGCCCCGAGTGCGCCTGTGGTGTTCCATGGCATTTACACATTAATGAACTCTTTCTACTAGGCAACGGGTGGATGAGGCAAAATTTCCAGGTTTAGGAGCTTGCCCCCTGGCGTTGGTGGAAAATGAGGTGAGATGGGGAAGCAACCGGCTGAGGAAAAACACTATCCAAGAGATCACACTTGTATCCATTCAGAGGGACAAGATGGTTACCCGACCCCGCCATAGGCGCGAAATAAGAAGGTAGCATGATTCTAGACAAACGACCCTTGATTCGTTTGTTTGTAAAAATAAATTTTGTGTACGTTAAGAATTTTGTGAAATATTATACCTGCAGTATGAATGTATATAAAACTATTATTAAAGCCTGCAATACCCCTCTTATGGGTACCAGTTGGTGTACCAATTAGAGAGGTTTCCCTGTACTAAGTCAAAGGGCCCACACAAGGTTGTGTGACAGTCTGCTTCTGCCACAACCGATTTCCGACTTTTGGGCGAAAGGACGACGATTACCTGGGTTCCCTTTATTTGGTTACGTAACGCCCGCCAATCTACTTTTCAGGCCCCCATACACCAGAGGTGAGGGCTGCATTATTACACCTGAGGACTTTACCAACCCACACGAGTATTTTACTCCGCGCAGAAAGGGTGCCTTTCTTGCACACTGGTGAGCCCTCAAAATCAGAGATAGAGGGGCCTCAAACTATGGCTGCGCTTATGGTCTCCAGAGTTCTCATCCCTCCACTTTGTATGTTGCATATTTGAGCGCGTAACGATCAAAGCAACTCCTAACCATTTTCTCGCCTATGGCAGGGTCGGGTACCCATTTGTTCCTCTGAATGGACACAGGGTGATATATTGGTCATAGTTTTTTTTCTGCAGCCGGTTGCCGGCCGAAGCTGCACCCCTACCCTTATTTATCGTCGGTCTAGTGTTCGTTGGGGAATGATACCGACGCCAGGGGGGGGCGAGCTCCTACACCTGGAAATTTTGCCTCATTTACCCGTTGCGTAGTAGAGAGGGTTCTTTTACGTGCAAGTGCCATCGTACACCCACACGGGACCTCGGTTTTACTTCTCATCCGAAAGAAAGCACACTCGCGGCTTCTCTCTCGCCCGAAAGAAGCCGACCCACCACGGTCCAGTATCGAACCTAGAACTACTGGCGTAGTTGCCTGAGCGCGTAACGATCGATTACCGTATATTTCTCTGGCCCCCCTCTCACATAGTATTTCACGAAAGACCCTCTTCCGTAGGGAGAGGCCGCACTCCTACACCTGTCAATTTCGCCAGTCTACCCATATATTTCATTCCTCGTAGAAAGAGCTTTGGTATCGGCATCTCACAGCCTAGACACCACATGGGACCACTGCTTTACCCCCGTCTAACAACGGGCTTTTGTTCCCCGTCTTCCCTTAGAAACCACCGGCTTCGGGCCATACCCGCCTTTCAAAACACTCTGAAGTCCAGTAAGTGGATGATCCTTTACCACATCTCACAAGTTCTCTTCAACCTGCAGAACACCATAGCTGGAAACAGCAAACTATTGTTCGAATGCTTTGGATCGATCCAAAGCAACACGTAATAAAATTATATATAAAAAATAAGTGAAAAATGAAAGAGGAGATGGAAACGAGACAGAAGTGGAATGTGTGCTTGATCCGAGGGTGGATCAGAGTGTGGTAACTGAGCCAGGATGGATCAGAGTAAGAATGAGGGGGGGGGGAGAGACACGTGCCTCTGTGACAGCGTTTGGAGATACGTATGAGACTAAAACCTGACGAGAAAACGTATAGAATTTAATAGGTGAACTATGCAGTGGAGAAATGATAACAGGGATGACGAGAGACGAGGGGGGGGAGGAGGAAAAGAAGGCTGGGTGCGCCGAGTCTGGCAGTGGAAGATGAAGAAATTGGTGCAAAGGATGGAGGAGGAGAGGTGAGATAGCGACAGACAGCAGACAGAAATGATGCAGAAATTGGATAGTTAAGGGGGATGGGATGAAGATGTCTGGTGGAAAGATGAGGAGGAGAGGTGAGACTGGAGTGTGAGAGAGAGAGAGAGAGAGAGCACGACATCAAATAAAACTATAGAAGAGAAAGAAAGAAGCCTAAGCCCGCCATTTCATGTTTTTATCCACTTATTGGTCTTTTGAAATCCTTAATAGATTTTCAAAAGTTTCCTGTTTGCTGTCAATAGAAAATTGAAGATTTGCGATGAAAGAGGTGCCTAGTAAAGGTGGTGGTTGGCAGTTATGGGGTAAAGGCAAAGAGGGAGAGAAACAGGGAGTGACTGAAAAGCCGTGGATATAATACTTTTCTCTCTCTCTCTCTCTCTCCTACGCTTGCCCGTCTCATCCTCCATTATCCAGTGACGAATCCATTATGAAATACAGTCCGAGTTATCACTTTTTTATTGCCGTCAGAGAAAAGTAAATCATAGCTTTCTCTTCGAGCATGAAATAAAAGTAAAATGCAATCAAGGAAACCAATAAAATTTACGCCTATAGGTTTGGAAACGACACAAGTGAATTAGAGTAGAGATTAGAGTGGAAACAAAAATATATATATATACTATATCTAAGGGCTGATCTGCGTGAAAAGAAAGGCGGGGGGGGGGGGAGAAAGAGTAACCCCGATGGTATGCGAGTGTGTGTACGTGTAGTAGAGGTTTGGTCGATGGATTCAGCAAAACTGAGTATGCGCGCCTGTGTGTATGTGTTGGGGGAGAGTAAAAAGAGATATACAGAAAACGATGATAATCAGCGTCATCATCAAGTGATGGAATTGAGCATAAACGAAGTTAAATTTGAAAAGAAATTGACAACGACGACACTACGAGATAGAGAGAGACATTGATTTTTATATTTATATAACGCAGCTTTAACTATGGATGCAACCTTCTCCTATTTCAATTAGAAATCATAATACACTGACATTGCGAGTGAGAGAGAGAGAGAGAGGGTGAAGCCACCCTTAAAATTTTTTGGAACTGGATCCTCGCCCCCATTCATTTGTCGATGTTGACAGCGATACAGGTCGATTTCGGAAAGGGAAGAAGTCAGGAGTTGGAATCGATGGTAGAAATTGATATATGACGCATGTTGTTTATTATCAAGACACGGCAGATTATTTTCTAATAATTTTCGTTTTTTGGGCGGAGGTGGAGAAGGGGGGCTTAAAATATTTATCACGTTACTGCAACTGAGATAGCTGTCCGTAGGGATACGGCAGTATGAGCATGTGTGTGGTGGACGGGGACCGGGTGGGAGATAGGCTGGAAGTGGAGGAGGAAGCGGCGAATTGCGTTGGACACACCAGTTTTCGTCTGAACACTGAAGTTAAGCAACGCAAGCCTAGTTAGTACAGACATGGGTGGTCGCTCGGGAAAGCTGGGTTATGCTAATACCCAATAATCGTCGCATTATTGTAGTGTCTGTGCAGTCTATGCATTAGAACTATGCAGTGGACGGGTCTCTAATGACCTTGTAGTTGACGGGACCTTAAACACCAACAAACAAACGAATTGCGCTGGACACACCAGTTTTCGTCTGATCACTGAAGTTAAGCAGCGTAACCCCAGCTAGTACAGACATGGGTGGCCACTTGGGAAAACTGGGTACTGCTAATACCCAAAAACCGTCGCAGTAGCGTAGTGCCTGTGCAGTCTCTGCATAAGAACTATGCCGTGGACGGGGCTCTAATGACCTTGTAGTTGAAGTGCGCTGAAACACCAACGAACAAAGAGGGAGTGAAGGACTAGACCCGACCCTGCTACAGGGGAGATATGGGTATAATGATGATGATGGTACTGCAACTGAAATATCTGGGTAGGTTCAGTGAGGGATGGAATTTGGCTAAACCCCACCGTGCCCCAGACTACACCGAAAATTAGGCCCCCGCGGAAATGCTAAACTAGCGCCATTTTGCCAAGGCAAAATCTGGAAAGCTAGGGAAATAAGCCAGGGAAAAATCGGGGAGGGGAGCTAAGGGAATAAACCAGGGCAAAATCTGGGGGGGGGGGGGAAGGGCGGGTAAAAGCTAGCAAAAAAGGCCCAGGGAAAACTTAGAATCTAAAGGCCCACGGAAAAGTTTGAATAAAGAGGTTCAAGTTAGAATAAAAAGACCCAGGGACAAGCTAGAATAATAAGATCCAGGTCAAGGACTTCGGATCAGGACTTCGGAAAAGCTTTAAAAAACGGCCCCGTGGAAGACTACATGAAAGGCCGCAAATACACAGAAGACCCCTTACCTATTTTAACACCGGTCCATTGTCTTGGTTGGGACAATTTCCTTTCAGCAATGTCAGGCAGGAGGGCGACTTCTTAAGTCTGAGAATTTCACTCCTCGTAGAAAAGGTCCTTTTCTGTGCAGTGGCGACATGACACGCACCACACGATAGGACCACCGGCTTTCCTTCCCCCGACGGAAGGCGCAACTGAAATTTCATTTTCAAGAATGACTCGCCTGAGTGATCCTGCAACCGTGGATTCACGACATGAACCACAGAGCCAACCACAGAAGGCTCAGTGATCTGAGGAGCGACCTAAACTGCACCATCACCATGGTTCCTTGTGAGGGCATGTAGTGCCTTCAGTCCCGTCACGAAACCAGGACACTTGTGCTACTACAAACCCTTTTCCCCGACTATGGCAAGGTTGGGTATCCACCTTTGTCCCTCCGAATGGACGCATAAACGATCTATAGGACGGTATTTTTTACACAGCCGGCTGCCAACCAAAGCTGCTATCCGTATACGTATTTATCGTCGGCCTTCTGTTCGTTAGGGCACTCCACCGACCTCCTACACCTGGGAATTTTGCCTCATCTACCCGTTGCATTGTAGAGAGGGTTCTTTTACGTGCAAACGACGCCGTATTTCACGCTGAGCCAAGGCGTTCCTTCCCATCTACGGAAGGCGCACTCGGAACCGATCTCTTTACCCCGAGATCCAGTATTAAACCTGGGAATCACTGAGGCAGTGATTGGCCACGCTACCTTTCGCGCCACCGCGCGGGCTGGTAACAAGACCAGAACACTTGCATCGGGTAGAATTAAGGGTGTTACAAACAGAAACAGGGTCATCAGCTACAAGGTCATTAGAGCCCAGTCCACTGCATAGTTCTAGTGCAGAGACTGCACGGACACTACACTACTGTGACAATTTTTGGGTATTAGCAGTACCCAGTTTTCCCAAGTGGCCACCCATGTCAGTACTACCTGGGGTTGCGTTGCTTAACTTCAATGATTACACCAGAACTGGTGCGTTCCCTAGTCGGTGTCTTAGCCAAAAAGAGTGATTTTAGAAAGGTTTCCAATTAAGGCAGACATGTTGTTCGTTTTTGTCTTTCTACGTCGAATTAACTTCGACTCAGACTATTAATTAAACCATGTTCATTACCGTTCTTTTGCCTGTCAAATTTGTTGACGACAAGGAATGGAACAATACAATTTTTCAATTGAATTACCAAATTGATGCCACCTGCAACTTATTAGTCAAATGTAATTAATGCCTATTAAGTCTTTAGGGTTAATTTGTGATTATTCATAAAGTTTTTAATTTCATACTTTTTTCTGTTTTATTTTCATGTTTTCATCAGACAAAGGGGGCCGAAAATATTAGTGGTAAGTCTCATTTTATTCTACGTTAATATACTACACCTTTGACCCCCACCTCGCTGTCTGGATATTACATAGACAAATATTGATTGACAGTTGTTTTGAGGGCCTTCGAGAAAGTTTAGGGCATCATTGTGATTAAGCTGATTGGATTGATTTTTAATATCGATTATTGCGGTTATTTCACGTGGGCCACTCAGGTTTAAGACTATTTTCCTCTATGGGGAAAAGAACAAAGTGTGGCAAGCGGCGTCAAATGTAACGCACAAACCAAGAAGGCGCGGGACTAGCGCCCCCAAAGCGACCTTCAGGGCAAGAAACTTTCCTACACTTCATTATTTGCATATCCATATTTGGGTTACCATTTGGCGTTACATCTTGAGGCGCTTCGCGGTAATGAGAATGAAATGACGGAGGCGTGTGAGACATTGTAGTTCCTGTAGGGCGACAGGCTGGCGGACATTTCAGGCAAACAAGCTCGTGTATCACCGGGTGGAAAAGCTTAAGGTGAGGACCACTTTTACACACAAAAGTAGTCCGGTGAATTCGGCTTCAAAATGGGCCTATTTTGCTTTGTCTTCGCCTCTGTGTGTGTGTGTCTCTCTCTCTGCCTGTCCTGTGTGTGTGTGTCTCTCTCTCTCTGCCTGTCCTGTGTGTGTGTGTGTGTGTGTGTGTGTGTCTCTTTCTGCCTGTGTGTGTCTTTCTCTCTGCCTGTGTGTGTCTTTCTCTCT
>JAAFCE010006156.1:7370034-7405431 GCA_013389805.1 Trigoniulus corallinus | reverse complement strand
AAAGGGGCAGATTGGAGTCCCAAAAGGGGCAGATTGGAGTCCCAAAAAGGGCAGATTGGAATCCCAAAAAGGGCAGATTGGAATCCCAAAAAAACGGCAGATTGGATTCCCCAAAAACAGCTCTTTTGAACCCCAAAAAGTTATCTTCTGAAAATAATTATTTACCGACGACGAAAAGACCTGCCACGCCTGGAAATCTTCCGTCCAGTGGTGGTGGTCGCATTTTCCACACCGGCTTTACTTTCCTTCCGTCGGATGGCGCACATGGAACTCCCGATTCTCTCGCCCGGTAAAGAAGCCTCTGCACCAACGGACTCCAAATTCAAACACTGCTATGGAAAGGATCGAGACATGCCTCACAGGGTCGAAAGCCGTTGAAAAATCGAAGAAAATGCATAGTCTTCTTCAGTCCGACTGCAATGGTTACAATACAATTCCCATGTTCGCCTCCTCCTTCTGGGGGCTCCTTGTCGCCACAAATACAGCGTTTACAGCCCTCCTTTTCCACCTTTTCCACCCAGTATTTTGTTGTTGTTGTATACTCACCAAAGTGAACTAGCGCCATTATTCTCATCATCATCATTATGATAATTATCCGAGAATTTCAGTGCTGCTATGAATGAATATCTGTTTAATGTTGTGTGCACGCGTGGGAACTACACGCAAGAGGGAAACTGATCTGCCAACAACCCTATCATTAAAAAAGCCTGAAATTATATCCTGCAAAAGCTGAGCATATCCGCAATCCACCAAAATGAATTGTGTGCATTACGTGGTAAATGTAGCTCTATATACACACACATATATTTAGCCCGCCCCTTAACCCCCTCCCGAAAAAAATCACACACACACACACACACACGGAGAAAGAGAGGCGCAACTTGATTGAGGTGAACTTCCAACATTCCACGTGTCAATAATCGTAGGAAATCTCTACTAAATATCTATTCTGGGGTTTTTTAATGGCACTCAAATTACTTTTCAGTCACCCAATCCATTAGATGAAATCTTAATCAGTAATTGGGAGAAAAAGGAGGGAAAGGAGTGACAAATACTAAATTGCGAAGGCCCCATTCTAGCCACACGAAGGTCCTGATTGAAAATAGGTCTTTTTAATAATACCACTTGCATTCCATTCAAGTAAGTGCCCTTGGCACCAAGAGGAGGTTGGAGCTGTCAATCATTCTTCGTGATCCCCTCCCCCTACCGTGGTCCATTTTTACGCCCCTTTGCTGACATCACCCAATTCACGTATAAACAGATCCAGTCCTAGATCTCCAAAAGAACCTTGGTGTTATATTTGGGTCCCACCGTTATGTTAATCTACAATTTGAGGGTCGCATATTTAGGATGATGACATTCCATCGCACCATACACGATAGAAGGACCTCTTTCTATATAAAAGGGACGATTTCAGGGCCCACGAAAAAAAATAATCCATTCCAATTTTCAGTCAATCTAATGCGCAGGTACAAGTTATTGTAAACGAACAGGTTACAAGATGACAAACCTTTTTTGTTGGATTGTTCGTGATTCCAACAGTTGTCAACAGTAAATGAATAATTTCGACAGACAATACCATTTCCGGTTCGATTTACGGTTAACTTCAAATGCCTAATGAACCTCTCTCCAAATAAATTAGCTCCTGACTTTTGCTTACTAGAAAATTGACAAAATTGAAATGTCGTGGAACTCTGTGTTGCGGAACAGTTTGCGAACACATCGATGCATGAAATTCTGTTGAATGTATTATAAGTCCGTCAGAATGTAATAGCAAATGAAACTGATTTTGGACTATGCGTCCCTTCGCAAATGTTAGAAGACATTTGTGTTTGCAATCACATACAACAGGTTGACAGATTCGTTGGTTAACTGTTGGGGAACAACGGTGACTCCAAATTCAACAATTCTGAAAACAAACATTCGCTTCTTTCCTGCCTCAAAACGCGTTTGCTTGGTGCATGTAACAAGCTAAGTTGTAACGTCAAGTATTCAGCATACTGTCAGGAAACAATGTTTGCAAATAGATTGCCATCCGAGCCTCTTTCTATACAGTGACAAAACAATTCCGTCACGTTAATGTTTTCTTTATGTTGCCAAACATGTTTGTTATAACCTCAGGATAAAGCGTAACTAAGTTTGATATCGATTCAATGACATCCGGCGGTCGGTTTACGCCCCGAATTATTCCCCCCAGGTTGCCGAGCCGCATCGCCTCCTCTTGCAACAGCAGCACAGTATCTGCAATCCGTAAAACACGTCACGTGTATGACGTCACTTTCCCCACAGGTGTCAACTCATCCCCTCTCACCAATTAACACATCATATTCATTATCTGCTACTTATTGAGTTATCAACTGCTAAACTGTTTGCTGCTTGCTTACGAACTGGGCAGGGGCACACATTGTCCACGACGACATCTAGTGCCATCCCTAAGAATGACTCCTATCGAAGTGCCTTTACAATTCTACTTCCCTGACACTAGTCGGATATGGGGGAATGTGGAGAGAACATTCCGATATTTAATTTGTCCCACGAAATTGTTCATTTCAGCCCCCCCCCCGCCTCTCCCTAATAATAAGCCATTAAGTTCTTACCTTATTTCGGTGCACCGACCACTCCATGGCCCTGATTTTTGACCTGTCAAATAAAAATACCACATATATTAGTACACATTTATTTTTAAAAAAATTTGGGCCTGTTGATGAAAAAATAATCACAGGGAGGCAGTTACTATAGTTATTCAATCGTCTTGGGTTCAATTCCATACAGTGTTGACTCCATAGCAAAGCATCCACTAACCCAGTGGTTCTCAATCTTTTTAAAGTCAGGGAACACATTTCCTAGCACGGAACATTTACAATTCAACATAAACTTTAAAGCAGGTTCTAAACTTTCTACGCTTGGTTGTTATTTGTTGGTGTTTTAGGGTCCTTCAATTACAGAGGTCATTAGAGCCCCGTCCACAGCATAGTTCTTATGCAGAGACTGCACAGACACTACACTAATTCGACGATTTTTGGGAATTAGCAGTACCCAGTTTTCCCAAGCGGCCACCCATGTCAGTATTAGCTTGGGTTGCGCTGCTTAACTTCAGTGATCAGACGAGAACTGGTGTGTCCAACGCAATTCGCCGCTCCCCCTACACTTGGTACTTACTACATCATCATCTTACCCTTATCCCGCCTGTGGCAGGGTCGCGCCTGTGGGTTCTAGCCCTCTACTCTCGTCTAGTTCTCCCCCAGTTTCCCGTCTATCCCACACACTGTCATATCTTTACGGACAACTTGTTCCCACGTCAGCTTTGGTCTCCTCCTGCCCCTGGTCCTACCGACCACCTGCATTCCTGGAATTAACCTGACTAGCCCAATCTCCCTAATTTTTCGGCGATGTCCGCCACAAGTGCTCCACATATGCTGGGTATGTAGATGATGATGTCAATGCAACCTTTTGGAACAGAAAGGATGGTGAGAAGAAAGGAGGTGGGGTTGGAATCATGTGGGGGAAGAAAATTAAGGGAATAAGGTGGGGTGAGGATTGTAGGGAGCATGGGTGGATAAAGGTACAGAGAGGAGGTAGAAAGCTGGCCATTGGGGTAGTATACATGAGTATAGAAGGTACAGGAGGGGGCTGGAATGAACGTATATACAACTGCTTACAGGAGGACATGGAGGGCCTGCACCTGGAGGGCTACCAAGTTGTAATAGTGGGGGACTTCAATGGGCATCTACAGGAGATGGATGGGGTTGAAAATAGAAATGGTAGGATGCTAAAGGGCTTTGCATGTCAAAACGGCATGGTAATAGTTAACCTTCTGAAGTGCTGTCAGGGAAGGATCACAAGGGTGGGACCACAGAATGGCTCATGCATTGACTTCTGCTTGGTAGAGAATGATCTAGTGCAGGAGGTGTGTGGAATGACAGTGGATGAGGAAAACAGGGTGGGTTTAGATTCTGACCATAATCTAATTATGATTACTATGAAGGATAGGAACATAAAGGAAAAACGGATACATGTGGGAAGGAAAGTCAGCTGGCAACTGAAGAAATGGTTTAAACAGGAGGAGTTCCAGAAGGACATGGAAGCTGTACTGGAAAGTAAAGAAGCCACATATGCTGAACTTATAAGTGCCCTAATAGACAAAGCTAATGAAGGACAGGGAAGAGGTAAAAGAAATGGGAATAAATGGAAGAAACCATGGATGGATGATGAGGCATGGGAGGCTATTGAAAGTAGACGTCAAGCTAATAGGAAGCATAGGCAAGCAGTTAGAGGGGGAGATGAGGAAAGCATTAGACAAGCATGGGATGCCTATCAACAGAAGAAAAGAGAGGCAAAGGAAGTAGTGGGTAGGAAGATAGCAGAGGGGGATAGGAGGAAATGGAGGGAAATCATGGATGGGGGAAAACAGATGACCAAGAAATTTTGGAGATATGTCAGGGATAGATGTAGAGAGAGGAGTGAGGTAGTAGGTGATGGTAGGAAAGCTTTAGTGGATAAGGATGGCAGAAATATAACCAGCAGAGAAGGCATTAGAAGGATTTTGATGGAGTATGGATGTGGGTTCTCCTCTACTGTTGGAAAGGTGGTGGAAGGGCCAAACAGACCAATAATAAGCCAGAGAGCATCAGCTGGAGAGGCATGCTTTACCAGGGTAGAGTTAGATAAGGAGATAAATGCATTGAAGTTGGGAAAAGCATGTGGGGAGGACAAGGTAACAAATGAGTTTCTCAAGGCACTAGGAAGTAAAGGTAGAGAACTGCTCTTAAGGATATTTAATAGGTGTTTAGGGGATGGAAAATTACCAGATGACTGGGGCATCACACGGGTAGTGATGCTGTACAAGGGCAAGGGAAAGAGCAAGGAAAGTTTGGACAGTTACCGGCCAGTAGCTATAAACAGTTGCATGTATAAGCTATTTGCTGGGTTAGTAAGAGGGCGATTAGGGACAATAATAGAAGGGTCAGGCAAACTAGTAGAATTCCAAAATGGGTTCCGAAAGGGGCGTAGAACGGGTGATAGTCTGTACATGATTACACAGATTATGGAAGTAGTACAAAGAAAGAAAGGGAAGGCATACCTCTGTTTCCTGGATGCCAAGGGGGCATATGATAAGGTGAATAGAGAGAAGCTATGGGCAGTTCTTCCCAAGTATGGGGTTAATAAGGGGCTAGTGGAGCTGCTCCAGAAGCTATATATGGGCACTAGGTATGATTTCCATTGGGAGGGAATAAATACGGGACAGATAGGTGTGGACAAGGGATTGCGACAGGGCTGTCCATTATCACCAATGCTGTTCCTAGTGTACATCAATGAACTGGGGCTCAAGCTCCAAGATAGTGGGCTGGGGTTTCCTCTGGGGGATGGTAACAAATTGCCAGCCATCTTTCAGTGTGATGATATAGTTCTGCTGACAGAGGGTGAGGGAGAGCTCCAAGAAGAACTGGATATCTGTGAGCAGTTCAGTAGGGATTTCCAGTTAGAATTTGGTCAAGATAAAACAAAACTGATGATCATTGGAGAGGATGGCATGCAGCCTAGTAATAAGATGCCAATCAAGCTTGGGGAGAGGGAGATAGAGGTGGTGTCAGAGGTTGCATACCTGGGGGTAAAACTCACAAATGATAGGGGATACTTAAAGGCAATGGAGGAAAACATCATGAGTAAGATAAAAACCAGAGAAGGATTAATAAGGAAACTGGCGTTTGATTCATTCTCAAGGTATGAAATGGTTAGGGGGCTATGGAAAGCTGTAGCAGTTCCAGGGCTAACGTATGGAAATGAGGTTCTGTGCATTAGTAAAAAGGTAAGGGACTGTATGGAAGTAGCCCAAAGAAGGTTAGGCAGGATGGCATTAGGGGGAAATAGGTTCACAGCAGTAGAAGCAATACAAGGGGACATGGGGTGGTCTACATTTGAACAGAGAGAAATGATAAGTAAGTTGCTATACTTATGCAGGATATGGGGGCTAGGGAAGGAGAATCCAGTATGGCAGGTCAATGCATGGGTAAACAACATGAAGGTATTTACCAACTGGGAGAGGAGGGTAAACCAGATGTCAAAGAAGATAGGCATAACACTGCAACCCAGGGAGAGCAAGGAGGGGGCAACAACATTGCAAAGACTAGTACAGGACAAAGTTAAGGAATGGGGGTTAGGGCAGTGGCGGCAGAGTATGGAGGGAAGGGCGGCAAAGAAAACGCTGATGGTGTATGGGAACAAGCTTAACATAGAGAGGGAGATAATCTATGACAATACGTGGGAGAGCTCACTTCTGTTTCGGGCAAGAGCTGGGTCACTGGAGACAAAACAGAGGATGGCAAAGATCACAGGTGGAGAGGTGGGCTGTGGATTGTGTGGGGATCGAGTGGAGGATGTCAGGCATGTGATCCTGGCCTGTCCAGCGCTGGGCCACTGCAGGATGAGTTGGGGAACCCCCACCTTGGAAGAGGTTCTGGGGTTGAGGGGTTCTGGTGTGGAGCGGCTGGAGTGGGTGCGAAAGGCAAAGGTACTCCTAGGGTGCTGGTGGAGATCTAGGTATATGGGCCTGGCATGAAAAATCTCGCTAGCAATGTATCCGTCACAAAGGATTACATATTCATATGCTCCTTCCTAATTCTATCAGCTCTCGACATGCCACACATGTGCCACAGCATTCGCATCTGGGCTACTCGCATTCTATTTACGTGGCTCTTCCGCACTGCCCAGCACTCTGATCCATATACCGTAGCTGGTCTAACCACTGTCCTGTAGAACTTCCCTTTCAACTAGATTGGGATCCTTTTATCACACAGGACTCTGCATGCCTGTCTCCACCTCAGCCACCCCTCCCCTATTGATTCTGCGGGTCACATCAGAGTCTGTCTTTCCATTGCTTTCAAACGTTGATATCATACTTTTCCCTTTGCAACTTTGTCACGAGTTCGCCCCTCGAACGTACGTCACCGTTAGTTTACTGTCCTTCCCAATTGAAAGCTAAATACTCTGTCTCCATGTTTATCGTTAGCCCTCCCTTTTCGATTGCCCCTCTAATATCGTTTAGTCCCTTCTCTGTCTGTTCTCTGCAGTCACCAAGTTTTCTATATCTTCGGTAAAGGCCAAACACTAGGGGGCTATTCTCCTACTCCCGCCAGCAGTTCGTTCAATACCAGAATGAAAAGGTATGGGCTAAGTGCTGAACCTTGGTGCACCTCAACTCTTATTGGAAAGCCCCGAGTATTCCCCCAAGGTGTCCTTACCCTGGCTATGGAGCCATCATAGCTCTATAAAACGAGCAACTAATGTCATTTCCGTTTGCTGATTACAATCCCATCCAAACATTATTTTAAATTGTATCGATTATTTTTCCACACCTTTATTTGTGCATTAAATTTTTTGCGGAACACTTGAAGTGGTTTCACGGAACACGCTTTGGGAACCACTGCACTAACCAACCCTGTATGGCAATTCCCGTCGCTAGGAAACGCAAGCAGCACTTATTTTCCGTCAAGAAAGGCGTTAGATCGCACACTTCATATACAAATCTCCGGCTTCATTTCTGAACTGTAAAAAGATGGCCACATGGTTAAGTTGGTTATCTCTAGTTCAGGGGTGTCAAACTGGCGGCCCGCGGGTCGCATGTGGCCCTTGAAGCCTAAAGTTGCGGCCCTCACAATCGCTATCAGTAGTATACATGACCTCGTAGTTAAAGGGCCCTAAAACGGAATCACGTCAATTTGGCGCATGACAATTTGGCGTACATACCGATCTGTTGGGTGCACACATTCAGAGCCGTAACAAGGGCTTGGCGAAGAAGGCGGCCGCTAAGGGGCCAACTGCGTTTGGAGCGCAAAATGTTTAAGTTTTTTGTCGTTATTGGGTTATGGGCACGCGATAGTTAGACACTTTCCACAGGCGCTTCATGCCCCTGTTACGGCACTGCACACATTTGTTCAAAATTGCAACTGTCATAACAGGCATTGCAATGGTCCCGTATAACACAGTTGGGTTTGTTTGTGTTTTAGGGCCCATCGACTTCGAAGGTCATTAGGTAGGCATTCATTGTTCTATTACCTTGCAATGACTGTTATGACCGTTGAAATTTTGAACAAATTTGTGCACCCAAGAGATCGGTATGTACGCAAAATTGTTATGTACGCCAAATTGTCGTACGCCAAATTGACTGCGCCAAATTGTCATGCGCCAAATTGACGTAGACCCCTCAAAAACACAAACAAACAACAAATGCAATGCTCATGGCGGTGACAAGCGACAGACAAATCTTTCTGAGGGTCTTTTGGTTAAAGGATATGGTAGAAAAGCCCCTATGCATCAGTTTAAGGGCGCCTACTTATTCCATCGGGGCGAAAAGATGGTCAACCGACAAAGGGGCCTTGTGCAAGCCCAGATCTTGTAACAAGTGAATACATTATAAAACAACGAGCTCTCCAAGCTGCATAAATGCTCAGTGCTTTTTGTTGACTTCTCGCCTCTGCCCCTCCTTCCCTTTCTGCCCTTGTTTCCTCCATTCGGAATATTCAGCCTCTTTTGTCTCCCTCTTTGAAAGAAGGACCTCGCCAGAGTGAGCCTGAAGTGTGAGCCCCTAGCTGTCGCCTAACAATAACAGAGTAGCTCAAACACAAATGGCATTAGTGACTTGTGTTCATATGCATGAGAAATAATCAAAGTGCTTCTGAAATTCAGCTACGAACGGACCTCTTGAAAGGCACATTTGAATAAAATGCTTGTCTCTTTTTTTGAATGAGGGGTTCCTCCTCCCCCACTGTTCGCGGTGGGTTATGTCTCTCTCTCTCCTGCCCCTATAACCTTCAGCCACTACTCCAACAGCAAAGTCTCGTTACCACCATCGCACCAAACTGTCACAAGCCAACCAACAATGACTAAAATGTCGCTTTTGCATTTCGCTTTCCATTTTCATCAGTGACTCAACTGCACTCGACATTTCATTCTGCTTCTGTAGAAAATGAAAAAGAGGAAAAGCGACAGAAATAGAGGTAGAAAACCTTTCTGCCGCTTGCACTACGGCTATCACCACCACCAGCCATACACATACAGTACAAAGGGTGTTAGAAGTTGGTAACATGGCATGTCAGCAACTACTTCATGCATCTTCAAGACTCCAAGAGGCGGTGCATGGCCTTGACTCTTGTCAGCGACGAGTACCAGGCCCATTCTCTCCCCTCGCTCTCTGTCCTCTCTCAGTCTAAATGGACAAGGCCAATTTCATTTCGATTTCGTGCACAATTTCAAACATTTTCATAGTGGCAATTACGTGGATGGTTACATCTTTTCACAAGAAACAGTTCAATTCAAATATTCCCCTTCCTTCCCTCCTGTGGGTCTCCGATTTCGGCACTTGAGAAAGGAGGAAGGGGTTAACATGTGTACAGGCATTATGACAAGTAGAAGGGGTGTATTTTTTTCATTCTTTGCTCTAAGAAAGGACCTACTTATTCAGTTAGATTGAAAGTCTCTCCAAAAGTACGTCCTTGTATTGAATTCGATTTATTTTTAAAGAAACTATTTCAAAATAAAAGTTCTTTTGCTCTGTTTAAAGGTACGGCATATTTTCCTACGCCCATTTCCCGCTTATGACAGGGGTCAGAGACCTACGAGCGTTAAAAAGGCAACTATTAACCCCTTTCCCTCCAAGGCAGGGTCCGGTACCCATCTTGTCCCTCTGAATAGCCACAAAGGTGACATATTGAACGGCGTTTTTCTGCAGCCGGCTCCTGACGAAAGCTGCAACCCCTATGCTTTTTTATCGTCGGTCTACTGTTTGTTCGGGCACTCCACCGACGCCAGGGGGAGAGCACATTTTGTCTCATCTATCCGTTGCATAGTCGAGAACGTTCTTTTAAGTGCAATTGCTATCGTACACCACATGGGACGTAGGTTTTACTTCTCATCCGAAGGAAGACGCACTCGGGGCCAATCTCCCGCCCGAAAGGAACCAACCCACCTAGATTTTGTTTGTCTGTTTGTTGGTGTTTTAGGGCCCTCCAACTACAAAGGTCATTAGAACCCCGTCCACAGCATAGTTCTTATGCAGAGACTGCACAGACACTACACTAATGCGACGATTTTTGGATACTAGCAGTACCCAGTTTTCCCAAGCGGCCACCCATGTCAGTACTAGCTGGGGTTGCGCTGCTTAACTTCAGTGATCAGACGAGAACTGGTGTGTTCAATGCATATCGCCGCTCACAACCCACCCCGACCCAGTATCAAACCTGAAACCTCTGGCGCAGTAAATCGACCACGTTACCTACTGCGAAACCGAGGTAGGTCTAGAAACCCACAAGCGGCACATGCGAAAATATGGTAGAGAGAGAGTATCGAGGGTGCAGAACAGAAATGTGCAAGTAAAAGGAGCCAGGGGTAGAGGGAAGAGCACAGTATACCCATCGTGAGCCCATTTTCCACCTATGGCAGGGTTGAAAAAAGCCAATACCTTCGATTGGGTCATTCAAAAACAGATGGGAGAGAGGGGAATAGAAATCGAGCAGGACAGGAAGGGGTAAGTAAGAGCAAGAGTTGGAGCAGATCGTGCAAGAACTAGTACATTAATTTTTATAAACCCATTTTCCGCCTATGGCGAAAGTGGGAATGACCCCGAAGTTAAGCAGATCGTGCAAAAGCTGGTGGGCGAGAAGGGGATAAAATCCGGATAGGTCAGAAACGGGTAATAAGTAAACGGGAGAAGCAACAAAAATTTGGGAGAAACCCACAGATTAGAACCTTTCCCATTAGCCTTATAGCCACCACTCGGCTTGATCAGAACAACGGAATGATATACAAATGTAAAAGAAAAGGGTTGAAATGTCCCAAGACTCGAATACTGTATAGCAATGAATTTGGGAGTGGCTTTTCTTCAATACTCTTCAACAGTTGGAGCACTGTAACCTGCCCCCAAACGGGGCCCATTTCAAACAATTGTCCAAGTCCGTTTCTTATTAAGGTGCCATATCCTAGGGCATAGGTAGAATTAACGAATAAAAGAATTCTACATTTTTTGTCAATGAGGAGGAAAGGATGAAAGTGACATGGGGGTAGAGAGATGTAAGAGAGACATCATTGCTCAGAACTGCGGTTTGATTAATGCCATTGGGAGCCCGTAGAATGTGGAGAACCTTGAAGGCTGACAACCCTGAGATAATTAAACCGTTCCTCTTGGTTAGTCGCGCAACGCGCGATGGTCATCATCATCATCTGCAGTCAGAAGAGACAAACAACCATTACCGAAAAAGTAATACTCTGGAGGAACATGTATAGAAACAACCATGTCTCTGATGGAGGAGAGGCAGGCCTGCCTGTCTGCCTCCCAGAGTCATTCACTTCCTCTTGCACGTACCATTCATAAATATACATAACGCTCAATCAAGCAGCACGAAATTAAACTACTTTCTTCAGCAGTGAAAGAAGAAGAAAGTCTTGCAATCCTTTTTTTTTCCTCCATTTGCACTGAGGCTTCAACAAGCCTTCCTCAGGGATGATGATGACTGGTGTCTTCTCCTCTCACGAATTGATCCTGTCAACCCCCACACCGACTGTCTACGCCCTCTGCACAAAATCTGAGTGATATTCTAGAAGAGTACAACTGTTAACATTTTTCAGTGTTACTCTGCCTCTCCACTCCGCCCTCTCCCCCGCTCCTCATCTCCCAGCCCCTGTCTTCTACTTCCGCCCTGCCTCTTCCTTCCCATGTCAGGGCCAACGACGCGAGTCAAGAAATGTGCTAAAGACTTCAATCGACTTTTGATTTTTCTGCCCTTGTTTGCCAAACTCTGGAATGGATTTTCACAGTCAGAACTTTCTACTGCAACTCATTCAAGTAGAATTTCTCAACATGTCAGCCGAACGTGCGCCTGAGTGCCGATTTAACCCCCCTCCCTTCTCCTCTCCCCTTGGCCTTCTGCCCTTTCCAATTTCTCCTTGTATCATACCTTTGTCATGTTTTTTTTTTTAAATTATTCGTCGGCAAGAGCACTTCAGAGCTACTGCAGCAACACTTCACAGCGGATACTTGAAGAAATTCGAAGTGGAGGAAAGGGCAGGAATTCCTTCCCGTTTTGGGTTAAATTCGGAGATGTAAGTAAGAGTACCGGTGGTGGGGGTCCACAGCTTCAACTTAACACTAAAATTGTACCTATAGGAACATGGCACACCAGCGTTGAAATACTGTACCTCCTCTACCAACGGACGCCCGTTTCACCCAATGTTGCGCTCAGCGTTTTTATGGGAACCCGGGACAGTAGTTCCGAGTTGCCCAGGTCCAATAGCCCATTTGTCCTGTTGGAACCCGGAACACACGGACGAACAGTTGGACAGATGATTAATGCAGCCGCAGCCGACCTAAACTAAAAATCCCTACTCTTATTTATCGTCGCCCTACTGTTCTTTGGGTCGTTGTTTGTTGGTGTTTTAGGGCCCTTCAACTACAAGGTCATTAGAGCCCCGTCCACAGCATAGTTCTTATGCAGAGACTGCACAGACACTACACTCATGCGACGATTTTTGAGTATTAGCGGTACCCAGTTTTCCCAAGCGGCTACCCATGTCAGTACTTGCTGGGGTTGCGCTGCTTAACTTCAGTGATCAGACGAGAACTGGTTAATTTCTGTTTTTTGGGGGGCATCACACCGACTCCAGAGTGGGTGAGCTTCCACCTATGGGAATTCTGCCTGATATACTCGTTGCACAGTAGAAAGGACTCTCTTAGGTGCATGGTGCACTCAGGGCTTCTCTCTCGCCCGAAAGACGCCAACATACCTGAAATCACTGAAGCAGTAGTCGAGCACGCAACCCCAGCCGCCGAGGCGGATACTAGAGAGCTACTTGAACCGAAAAGAAAAAAAATTGTAACAGCAATTCGTAGGGAACTGACTACAAGCCTGGCATTACTACCGTTTTAGCGGTAGGCCACCGAATTCAGTTTGTTATCCAAGTGGGCCTACGATCAGAAAAGTTTCAGAAAACTGCCTTAGACAACCAATCACAGAAAGAAAAGGAACCCTGTGTGCAACTTACGGAGATCACAACCACCAACAAACAATCACACATCCAAAAGTATGCCACTAAGATTTTGTTGGTAAAGGCCAGACCTTCAACAGTAGCTTTCAGGGATCCTTAACAAGAGGAGAGGAAGGGGACCCCCCCCCCTCAACCACTCCTGCATCTTGTCATCGTCCACTATTTAGTCGTTAATTTTCCATCAGTTAGCACTTGACAATATTCGACATTCGCAATCGGCGGTCTTTTGTTTGAGTTTATGTGCGTGTTTTTCTTCTTATTTCGGGTAAGCGCCAACGACACCACATCCTCGCTCTACTGCATATAATGAAACCCTGTGACTTCAAAACGTTCGCCCTTGTCTCGCTGATGCCCATCACTCGAGTAATGAGAAGTTAATTACAGAATCCATCAAAGGGCTCATCTCCAGAATCAAACCTCTTGTTCGGCAATTACCAAAATCCAGACACACACACCGAAGTCAATAGGATTGCGATTTCGCCATGTGTTGCCAATCAAAGAACCTTCTATTAACAGAAAAAGGGGTTGAAAATTCAGTGAGAGAACATGTTCGCTGCTGCCCCTGCCGTCAGCTGTGACTCTCTGGTTGCCAAATTGATTGAAACATTAACAAAAACATTTGGAGTTGTTACCATCCCTGGAGATAGTCTGTCAATCTTTCGCTCTACTTGCGTCGGAGAGAGACTTTTTCTCCCTCCTCTCAGCCCCAAGAAGTTGAGGGGGCGTGGATCTAAAGACATTTTGGTCAGTAAGCCGTTTGCCAAGAATTCATCAGATGAGATGTGAAGGACCACAAGTTATGGGCCTAAATGGAATGTGGATAAGAAGGGCGGAGGAGAAACAAAAGCGATATGATAGCCGAGGGTTTTAGGTGCAATGAGACTTTTGGGATCGATAATAGACATTGATTGCAATACCCACCAATGTGTATAATGCTAGAGAGAATGACTATGTTTAGGGCAGTGGGCGACACCATAAGTGGCGACAGTGAGACCATTGTTTCGATAGATAACATTACAATATTCCGTGGGAGGAAATGCCCCATTCCGTTTAGCGTATGATTTTGTAGTTCACAATGTTGAGCCACAAACAACTGACAATAATAGGATCCCTCCTCCTTCAGACGCACACACGGGCACAACCCTCGCAAATAATTATGACCCAAAAAATCTCGCCAAATATTCCCAGTTATGTACAGCGGGGCAACAACGGTAGTGTCTGAAGCACTCTTTAGGACAACCAACATATTTTTACTTCAATATTACGAACATTGTTGACATACATATACTGTAGTATGGCGCACGTTAAAATGAGGCTAACGTTGGTGAGGTGATTGTTGGGCGCGGATTTTGGATGTGGCGAGCATTTTCAAAGGGCGTGCATTTCTTTTCGACGTTAGCAGACTTGTAACACTGTACAATTATTCATCAGCAACTACTAATGTTGCCAACATTGTTGGCATATTTGTAAAGTATCTCTTCAGTGACTCAGCGTGTGAGAATTATGGGGCGTGTTGCATTCTTGTTTTTTTTTTTTTTTTAGATGTATCCAACAATGTTTTAAGTGTTGTTGGCAATACCCTGTTGTTGGTTTTTTAGGGCCCTTCAACTACAGTGGTCATTAGAGCCCCGTCCACCGCGTAGTTCTAATGCAGAATCTGCACATGGTATTAGCAGGAAGCGGCAAATTGCTTTGGACACACCAGTTCTCGTCTGATCACTGACGGGACTGGGTCTGATCACCGAAGGCGTGGGGGACTGGGTATCGCTAGTGTCCAAAATCGTCGCATTAGTGTAGTGTCTGTGCAGCCTCTGCATAAGAACTACACTATGGACGGGGCTCTAATGACCTTGTAGTTGAAGGGCCCTAAAACACCAACAAACAAACTGAAGCTAAGCAACGCAACTCCAGCTAGTACTAACATGGGTGGCAGCTTGGGAAAACTGGGTACTGCTAATACTCAATAATTGTCGCATTAGTGCAGCGTCTATGCAGTGGACGGGGTTTCAATGACCTTATAGTTGAAAGGCCCTAAAACACCGACGAAACAAAACAAACAAAATGGGTATTAGCAGTGCCCATTGTTACCAAGCGATCACCCATGCTAGTACTAGCTGGGGTTGCGCTGCTGAACTAGGTAACTCCAACTTATCACCTTATTACAATAATGAGAATACCCAAATTCCTGAAGAAAAGGCGTTTAAAAGATCACCTTGAATTTTTTGAATGAGCTCTTCGAGCAAATATGGTCATTTCCTCTGAACTCTTCTATAGGAAAACGTTGTCAGTAAGCGCTCCCCATTTTTGCTGAGAAATGCGTGTAAAGTGCTGCTAGAAGGTCATAGCACTTCATAATTCCCCTTCGGCTGACAACACTGCCCATCCATCAGGGCCATGTTTAACATTAGGCAAAATAAGCACGTGTCTAGCACCGGCTCAACAGGAGAACCAATACAAAGACCAAAGAAGCATTTGATTATAAAACCGATGTAGAATACAAAACCGCGAGGGCAACGGGTTATTTTAATTAGAACTAAAAATAAAGATGGAAGTTATTTTTAAGAAAAAATTCTGTCAGAGAGGGGGCGGGGAGTCCAAAACTTGGCCTGAGAAGATTCTAAGTTCCGATCACTACACGTACAAGTAAAATGTGAAAATTTGGAGAATTTGGGGATTTTAATGGAAATTTATTTGCAGTTTCTGGAAAATTTACAAAATCTCTGGGAATTTTTGGGAAATTTACGAAATCTCTGGGAATTTTTGGGAAATTTACGAAATCTCTGGGAATTTTTGGGAAATTTACGAAATCTCTGGGAGTTTTGCTGAATTTTTGGAAATATTTCAGATTTCTTGGAAACTCTCTGCTATTACGCAAAATTATATCCACATTTTCGAACATCACCCTAGAATTTAAGTATCCAAGATGCTAATGCCGCTGCTGTATATGAGTGGGGTGTCGAGAGCCGATAGAATTAGGAACGAGTATAGTAAGGGTAGATTAGGGGTGGTGGACATCATGGAAAAAGTGAGGGAGAGTAGAATGAGGGGGATGGACATGGAATGAGGAGAGGAGGAGAAACTCGTTAGATCCATAGCAGGAATGCAGGTGGTTGGAATTTTTTCGCTGGTGTTTTAGAGGCCCTTCAACTACAAGGTCATTAGAGCTCCGTCCACGGCTTAGTTCTAATGCAGAGACTGCACAGACACTACACTAATGCGACGATTTCTTGGTATGAGCAGTATCCAGTTTTCCCAAGCGGCCAACCACGTTAGTATTAGCTGAGGTTGCGTTGCTTAACTTCAGTGATCAGACGAGAACTGATGTGTCCAACGCAATAAGCCGCTCCAAGATGGTTGGAAGCACCTGGGGCAGGGGGAGGCCAAAGCAGACGTGGGAGCAGGTTGCCCGTAAGGATATGGTAGTGTGTGGGGTGGTGGCCGGGGACCTGGTGGTAGTGGAGGGCTAAAACCAGCAGACCTAACCTTGCCACAGGTGGGATAAAGGGATGACGATGATCATTCTTGTGGGTATAGGGTAAAAGGGCCTTTCCATTGGCCCACCTAAGGATCTGACAGAGCTGTGAACACCGTCCATGGATCCACTGAACATAACTTTCTCTCAGGGAGAGCGTGTCTGACATGATTAGGGAACTAGAGTGGGGGACACAGCCTTTTTATCAGACTGCTGCTGGGGTGCAATGGACCTCTGGCAGAAAGTGTGTCCCTGGTTGAAGGAGATTAGGGCACAGACAGGGAGCGGCGAGTTGCGTTGGACACACCAGTTCTCGTTTGATCACTGAAGTTAAGTAACGCAAGCCCAGTTAGTACTGACATGGGTGGTCGCTCGGGAAAGCTGGGTACTGCTAATACCCAATAATCGTCGCATTAGTGTAGTGTCTGTGCAGACTATGCACTAGAACTATGCAGTGGACGGATCTCTAATGACCTCGTAGTTGACGGGACCTTAAATACCAACAAACCAAAGGGCACAGACTCGTACTACTGTTTTTTTTTTACGAAGGACCATTAGACAATGGAATAGCCAGTGGAGAGGATAAAGTGGAGGGCTTCCTCAAAGTAAAGCCCGCCATTGCTCGCATTGTGGGGAAGGCACAAGAATTATAGCTTAGGGCTTTAGGAGTTTTATGGTATCATATGTAGGAATGAGAGTTAGTCTCTCCACTGCCATATTGGTCAAAGAAGGCTGCTTGCAGTGTAATGAATTAGAATTAGAATAACAGCAAAAGGTCCGTTTTTTACGATTGAATTCGCCAGGTTGTTGTTGTTGTTTGTTGGTGTTTTAGGGCCCTTCAACTACAAGGTCATTAGAGCCCCGTCCATTGTGTAGTTCTGATGCAGGGACTGCACAGACACACTACACTAATGCGACGATTTTTGGATACTAGCGGTACCCAGTTTTCCCAAGCGGCCACCTATGTCAGTACTATCTGGGGTTGCGTCGCTTAACTTCAGTAATCAGACGATAACTGGTGTGTCCAACGCAACTCGCCGCTCCCGAATTCGCCAGGCTTTCATGGCACACAACCACGAATATGACGTCGCTGCGGTGGACGTACCACACGGGAGCGCCACACGCACACCATCGTACTCGTTGTCACTCATGGTGTGTGGCGGATAGACCGATATTTCAGTGCTTCTTTATCTGATTAAAAGCGGTAACAACAACAACAAAAAATGGCGAGATGCTACTACTATCCTTGCTGCTTGAATTAGTCGACTTACAGATTCTGTTTAGCATGTAAATCACTTTTCAAAGACAACGGCGCTGCGGATGTGCGTGTGTGTGTTTGTTGGATTATGCGGTTTGTATTTAGAAGACGAGCAACTATTTACGACCTTTTATATACCGAGACCCTTGACTGCGATAAAAGTGTTCACGTGGCAGATTTTTATGGCATTTTGCAACAGCTCCCAGTTAGTTTACAACACATTCCTACTCCAAATTTATAGTTGCAAAGTTAAATATAAAAAAAGAGAGAGATTCAAAGAGGATATGTGATAAAGGGAAGTTAACTTGGGTGGCATTTCTCAAGGTGCACGACCTCATCATCACTAGCCCTTTTCCGCGCCCATGGCAGGCAGTGCCACATTTACCACTAGGCTAAGTAGGCTGAAGCCTAGAGCCTCAACATGTAGCGGGCTTCAAAACTTAACAAAAGGGCCTCAAAATTGAAATAGCCTAGGGCCTCTCAACATCTTGAGGTGTGGGTGGTCAGACTGCATCGCGGGTTAGGTCAAAGGATGTAGCGACCGGTGCTGTAGTTTTCTTGATGTTTTATTCGTGAAAGTTACAAAAATAATCTGCAGACTGGTTGAACCATTTGAACAGACTCACGAGCAAAGGAACGGGGCTGAGAGGAAGTTGTGTCTTCCTTATATCATCTTTTGGGCACCCCTATCATTGACCCCAGGAAGTAGATTAGAAGATGAGATCACCAGATGCTTGACCTAATAGAACCATGATGTTACCAGGTGATGACACCATGGTGCTAACAGATGGTCAGCACTTGGTTGCAGGGAGATGGGAGCAATGACCTATCACTGGGACCTGCGACCTTTTTGGAGAGAGAGTGTGGTACAGGGACCCCACAATCTAAATCCAGCACTGGTGGCAGGGTCGATTGTCCATTTTTTGTCCCATTGGAGCACATGAGCCATCTGCCGGAGGCATTTTTATGCAGCCGATTGCCGATTATTACTGAACCTTTGATTCATTGGGCCCCTTTTCCTTCCCCACCGCCTGGGAAGGGGTGGAGGGCGAGTTCCGTCACCTTAAATTTTCCTCCTTGCTGTAAGAAAAATCATCCACCTGCCTCGGTGGCGCAATGGGTATCGTGCTCGATTTAGTGCGCCAGTGGTTCCAAGTTCGACGCAGCATCGAACTGGACTGGCTTCTTTTGGACGAGAGAAAAGCTCCAGGCGCGCCTTCCTTCGGATGAGAAGTAAACCCGAGAAGGTCCCCTGTGTTGTACGATGGCATTTCCACATAAAAGAGCCCTTGCAACGAGAATTATGGCAACAGGTAGACCAGGCGTAAAAGCTCGCCCTCTGGAGTCGGAGGAGCGCCCCAACGAACAGCAGACTGACTATAAATAAGAATAGGGGTTACAGCTTTGGTCGGCATCCAGGTGCGGAAAAACACCGTCCAATATTAATTACCTTTGTGTCCATTCAGAGGGACAAGATAGGTACGCGACCCTGCCATAGGCGGGAAAAGGGTGTATATTTACAATGGAATATTTGGATGGAAATACCGTTCATTACTTTTTTTATCACCTTTAGATTTTTCTCAGACTACAGATGTCCATGCTGCCCTGGGGAGGGGGAGAACGGGAAAGAAGTTTGGCCCAGCCCTCTGTTTGTTTTTTGGTGTTTAAGGTCCCGTTGTTTGTTTGTTTGTTGGAGTTTAAGGTCCCGTCAACTACGAGGTCATTAGAGACCCGTCCACTGTATAGCTCTAATGCATAGACTGCACAGACACTACACTAATGCGACGAGTATTGGGTATTAGCGGTACCCAGTTTTTCCGAGCGACCACGCATTTCAGTACTAGCTGGGGTTGCGTTGCTTAACTTCAGTGATCAGACGAGAACTAGTGTGTCCAACGCAATTCGCCGCTCTTGGCCCAGCCCTCTGGGATCCATGCATCCCCGAACCTCTCAGAGCTATTATTCTTATTACTAAAAATAGAAAAATGGTTCATTTTATGGACATCCCTTATCATTGCCGAACTTTCACCGCGATTTCAACTTTAATTATGTAGGCGGGGAGGAGCGGGAGAAGGGAGGAGGGGGAGTGGGGCCAAAGTGACTTTAGGAGACATATGCAGGGGGCTCAGTTACAGTCTCAACTCAACCGTTTAATGAAGTTAAAGACATTAAGGAGGGATGAGTGGTAAAATGCGTTTGAAATCACGTAGGTAGGTAGATGGCGATGCGGAGGAGGACGACTGTGGTTCAAATTGCATGGCGGAGTTTATACCTTTTTTTTCCTCATATAATTTCAAATATAATTTACCTGTCATCCGAATATAAAAAAAATACCACACAAAATTACGGAAGTAGAGGCAGAGATGAGGATGCCAAAAAAAAAAAATCCTTAAAAATAGCAAGCAAAAAAAAATTTTGGAAAGGTAATAACTAATATGTAGATGAAGATAAGAAAATGCGCATCTTTTCTACAACGAATTCTACACCAAATTGCAGTTCGGTACACAACCTTTCCACTTAGAAAAAGATTTAGGTGTACACACACAGAAGATTATTTCACGAGGCCTATTGTAAAAGGATGCTGTAACTGCATTTATCTGCAATACGTGACATCATTTTCAGGCAGAAAGAGGAGGATGGGTACACCCCTGCCTGGGAGAGAGGGGAGCGAAAGGAGGAGATGGGAGCAGAGAGAGACTGGGACTGAAGAAGAAATTTCTGTTTTATGTTGTACATATTTGCTTTATAATATATGCAGACCATTAAGATTCTATTTTCGGCTTACATGAAATATTAGCTGGAGAAAAAACACACCTCATCCTGGCACCTTCCAGGGCTGCACACTTACGTGTCAGAAAAAAAAGATATATACGAATGAATAAATTAAGGAGAGCCCCATTACGAATGAGAGCGCGAAAAAGAAGGAGGGGGGTGAGGAAAACATGACAGACAGCCTGCCTTCCGCTATTCATGCGTCCCCCCCTCTTCCTTCACTATTTCCCCATCTGAAATATTTTTGGGGGAATTGATATTATGTATATTCCCACCTTAAACTATGCTAGAAGAGGAGGAGCGAGCAAAGGGAAAAGTTTTACACACAAACTTAGTTTAATATGCTGCCATCAAATGACATCATTAAAATGATATTGAAATACCACAGATGAGTGAATGCCAAGGAGTAGAAGGGGTAGAGGCAGAAGAAGAGGAAAAGGAGAGAGAGAGGGAGAGAGTTGCAATCAAACTTGTATGGAGTTCTCAAAAATAAATTATCATCATCAAGTAGGCGAAAGTAAACACCACATCTCTAACCCTCTCAAAAGAAAAGTAAACATTTGTTGCAAACATTTCCAAAATGCTCGTAAACATCTTTGAAACGCTGCGCGCACTTCACTGTCTTCGCCTAACAACAACTTTATTCTGCTGACGGGAAGTACGCAGAAGTGAAGCGTATCAGGTAACGAAAGCAACTCCTAATCCTTTTCCCGCCTATGACAGGGTCGGGTACCCATCTGTCCCTCTGAATGGACACAAGTGCGATATATTGGTCAGTGTTTTTCTGCAACCGGTTGTCCACCAAAGTCGAAATAAGCATATTTGCTCATTTATCGTCGGGCCACTGTCATTGTTTGGGGAATTCGACGGACGCCAGGGGGGTCCGAGGTCCTACACCTGGAAATTTTGCGTAGTAGAGAGGGTTCTTTTACGTGCAAGTGATATCGTACACCAACACGGGACCTCGGTTTTACTTCTCATTCGAAAGAAGGCGCACTGGCGGCCTCTCTCTCTCTCTCTCTCTCTCTCGCCCGAATGAAGCCAACCCACATCGGTCCAGTATCAAACCTGGAGCTACTGACGCAGTTGCTGAGCCTGGTAACCACTACGCCACCGAGGCGGGTTGAAGTGTATCAGGCAATGAAAGGATAAATACCCGTCCACCACCCTATGTCCCACACCAGGACGGATGCTAGGGTCTTCAGCACCAGCGCCTGTTTTAGGGTCCTTCAACTACAATGATCATTACAGTCCCGTCCACTGCGTAGTTCTAACGCAGAGTCTACACAGACACTATGCTGCTGCGACGATTTGAGTATTAGCAGTACCCAGTGTTCCAAAGCGATCACCCACGGTAGTGCTAGTCATCAGACGTCAGTAATCAGACGAGAACAGGTGTGTCCAACGCAATAGGTGCACTGAAGGCCCGCTGAAGGTCCACTGAAGGCCCGCTTCCACCGGCCCTGTCCCACACCATATATCCTGTTCCATAAAAAAATGGAGATTTTGTAGGGACTCTAGGAGATGTAGGGAATTTTCTCCCCAAATTCTATTATGAAGTTTTACAAATTTCGAAATGTGGAGTCCCTCTGAACGCCGGGCTTCGGTCCAGTTAAACTTCAATATCACCAGGGCCCTTCTGCGCAGTGGCGTCAATAGGGGCGCGTGACACGGGGGTGACACCATGGCCTCACCGCACCGGGTGACTTGTTGTTGTTTGTTCGAGTTTAAGGTCCCGTCAACTACAAGGTCATTAGAGACCCGTCCACTGTGTAGTTCTAATGCATAGACTGCACAGACACTACACTAATGCGACGATTATTGGGTATTAGCAGTATCCAGCTTTCCCGAGCGACCACCCATGTCAGTACTAACTGGGCTTGCGTTGCTTAACTTCAGTGATCAGACGAGAACTGGTGTGTCCAACGCAACTCTCCGCTCCCGCACCGGGTGACGCCAACTCTAGCGACGCCATTGGTTCTGCGGTCCTAGACCCAGGCTTAGTTAGCGTAGGCCTCAATTCCGGCATCAGCTCAGAGGCCGCTCTTAAACCAAGGTGCAAAAGTTACTAAACCCGCTTGCAAAAAGAAGTTCCTATTCATTATTTTAAATTGGCATCTAGATTAATGGCAATCATTTCCACATTTCATTTTTCTGACGACAGGGTGGAGGGAGAAGACGGGAAGGGGATAAATTCATCATCACTTTTAATCCTCAATTTGGAGAACAATCACAAATTCATTATCAAGTGCCCATTCACGCTGTCCAGTCTCAATCAATTCACGTTCGCGGAACATAAATTTCACGGTTTAATGATTCAAAATCCCGAGAATTTACTTCAGTCCATCATACGTTATTATCTGATATTTAGCAGCAGCGCCAACAATGGACATCGGGCTATCGCAAGGCCCAAAAACCACCTCTCACTCTTGCCACCGAATTTAATTTCAGTAGCTTTCTAGTTGAACTAATCCTCCAAAATTGGGGAGAGGACAGACGGGTGACTTCACTTGGGCAAAGCAACAGAGGGCGATTTGAGATGCTGACAGCTTACATCCATTCCACACCGCTGTTCTAAAAACAGTTCTAATAAACAAAGTTTCTATGGTAAGCATGCTTGACCCCCCCCCCCCCCCCCCAAAGTCCATATTTGAGGCTCGATCCTGGCAGAGGCAGATTGCACCTTCACCAGGTTCGTTCGTTCGTTGGGATTTTTAACGCCCTTCAACTACAAGGTCATTAGAACCCCCCGTCCACTGCGTAGTTCTAATGCAGAGACTGCACCGACACTACACTAACGCGACGATTTTGGGGAATTAGCGGTACCCAGTTTTTCCAAGCGGCCACCTATGTCAGTACTACGCTGGAGTTCCATCTACAGAAGGAGGAAAGGGAGAACTTAAGTGCGCCTTAAGTGTTGTGTACCAACGGCCCCTGCAGAGAGTCCTTACTATAAAAGCAAGCAACAGCTAACGCTTCCCGCCTATGGCAGGGTCGGGTATCCCTCTTGTCCTTCTGAATGGACACAAGGGTAAACTATTGGACAAGACTTTTTCCTCAGCCGGCTGCTGACTAAAGCTGCAGCCCCTATGCTTATTTATCGTCAGTTTGCTATTCTTTGGGGCACTCCACCGACGGGAGGAGCGAGTTCCTAACACCTGGGAATCGTCTCTCCTCTACCTGTTGCATAGTAGAGAGGCTTTTTTACGGGCAAATGCCATCGTACTCCAAACGGGACCTCAGTTTTACGTCTCATCCGAAAGGGTTCTCCCTCGTCCGAAAGGCCACCCGACTCGATCCAGTACCGAACCAGGAACCGCAGGCGCAATTCGATAAAATTCGTGTAGTTCGATAAAATTCCCAGGCGACGCAGCTCGCCCTCTGGCGCAGGTGAAGGAAAAGTGCCCCACCCAAGAGAATAGGCCGACGTTATTTCCAGGTGTATCAGCTCTTCCCACCCCAGGCATCGGGGAAGAAAAACTTCCCTAACGATGAAGCATACCCCGAAGGTTCGACCACGTAATGGTACTGTCCAATAGTTATTTGGGGTATTCCCAGTTCCGTTCTGGACAATTGGCTACTTGACACTGTTATTAGCGAGAAAAGGGGTGAGGAAAGATTATTTTTCATAAACGGGCCCGGGGTAGATCAGCCCGCTACCTCGGTCGGGCAAACGTCATTATTCTTAAACTTGTCCATATCAGAATGTGCACATTGAACTTCTTCCAGATGCACCAACCACGGAATCATTGTGTCAACGCGCAAACCACTGACTTATCGATGTAGGCCCTCGGTGGACCAGTACAGGACCAAAATGGTGTCCACCAAATCATATGATCACTGAAATAAGGGCCCACAGCCCCTCCACCTGCTTCTGGGTCTGAACCAATCATTTTCCACTTTACACGCACTAATTAATTTTGTCCCCCTCTCACATACCGTCATGACCAACCACCCGAACACAGAAAAGGGCCTCTAAACCCTAATAGTCCCTTTATCCGTGCATACTCACAATTAAGATAATAAGTATTAATACTGTTTTAGTGTTTTCATTATTTTGGAGAGGAACTGCATAAAGTCGAACCGTCCCCTCTCACCTAACCCGCCCCGATCATTGTATTTCATTATTTGCTGTCGTCTGGTGAGACTTAGACAGCGGGTCGTTGCATCAATTGTCTGCAGCGTCATTTCCAACTGAAAACTGGCATGGCTGATTAGGTCAGCGACGACCACATCATTATCTTGGTCGTTCACTGCGCAAAACGTGGCCAGTCGAGCCAATTCTGCCTCGATGATCCCAACAACGCTATCTAACGTTTCATCGAGCGTCTATAATGCATCATTTTAAGGGTTTGGGGAGGATGGGGGGGGTCATCAAATGATCAACTTCTATCGGGTCCTGGTCGATCATTCGCTCACAATCACTGACCAACAAAAAGGGGTTGCAATAACATTGTCATTTTTCAATAAACTGTGTCTCCCCTGGAGAAATAGAACTTGCAGACGGGATGAAGAGGAGCAGGGAGTAGGAAACACCAGACAGACAAAAGGAGTAAACCTGAAGTCCAAGCATTCTAAAACAGACGGGTCTTACTGAACAACCCCAACCTTACTTTATCTTGTTGGGTTGACCATTGTTGGGTTTGCTGGTATTTTAGGGATGGGCTTATTGCTTTGGACACACCAGTTCTCGTCTGATCACTGAAGTTACGCAACGCAACCCCACCTAGTACTACCATGGATGGCCGCTTGGGGAAACCTGGGTATCCCCAACATCCAAAAATCGTCGCATTAGTGTAGGGTCTGTGCAGTCTCTGCACTAGAACTATGCAGTGGACGGGGCTCTAATGACCTTGTAGTTGAAGGGCCCTAAAACAGCAACGAACGAAAATAGCTGTTGTTGTTTGTTGGTGTTTAAGGTCCCGTCAACTACGAGGTCATTAGAGACCCAACGGAAATGGTATTTTTAGGCCCTTCAACTAAAATGACTATTAGAGCACCGTCCACTGCATAGTTCTAATGCAGAGCCTGCATGTTTTGCCAGGCGGCCACCCAAACTAGTACTATCTGGGATTTCTGTTGCTGTTTTAGGGTCCTTCAACTACATTGGTCAGTAAGACCTCGTCCACTTCGTAGTTCTAATGCAGAGTCTGCACAAACACTATGCTTTTACGACGATGTGGGCATTAGTAGTACACAGTGTTCCCAATGTTAGTAGGGAGCGGCGAATTGCATTGGACACACCAGTTCTCGTTTGATCACTGAAGTTAAGCAGCGCAACCCCAGCTAGTACTGACATGGGTGGCTGCTTGGAAGAGCTGGGTACTGCTAATACCCAAAAAATCGTCGCATTAGTGGAGTTTCTGTGCAGTCTCTGCATAAGAACTATACTGTGGACGAGGCTCTGATGACCTTGTAGTTGAAGGGCCCTAAAACACCAACGAACGAACCAATGTTAGTACTAACTGAGGTTGCGTTGCTTAACATCACTCTTGAAATGCCAAAAAAGGAGAGAAGTCGGTGGACTCTCTGGATAGTGCCATTGACTTCTGCAATCCTTGGATCCAGGCGACAGCCGAGTGGGAAGCCCAAACTGGGGCTTTCCTTTAAATGGCAAGTAGTTTGTGCCGTGCAGTGCAAATGCCGTGTGGTTTGGTTTGCAGAATCGATCCTGGCCGTGATAAAATCAACTCCTTACTTCCGGGACGGAATATTTTCGTAGAACGGGGTGGGGAGAGAAGTTCAAAGCGACAGCCGCTCACAGGAATAAAATGTAAATGGTCACTTGACATGCAGGTGCCCCGTGCGCACATACTTTAAGACGGCCGTGGGGAAGGGAATGGAGGTGGGGATGCGACGAAATGAATAGGCCCTTCCGTTAAGGCGAACCTGATGAGATTCAATAGCAAAGGGCGACAGCCTAGGGGTGAGAACTCCTAGGTCCATTGTACCCCCACCTGCCTCTCCCCGAAATCCTTCTCAAGACATTCACCTTACAAAACTAAGAGGCATCTATAAAGCCGTTATCTGCTAGGCATTCATTGCGCTTGAATGTTATCAGAAAACCTAACTCGAAAATAGACTTCAACAAGGGTTCCCTTCTTTATTCGGAAACTGCGTCGTTCTTGGCTCCAAGGGACCATCGTGATAGACCTTAATTGTTTTAAGCAACTGACCATGAACCGAACCATTTCTTCTCTTATCACGAAAATGAGGTGATTGACTCGAGTTGAGCAGGGCGGAATGGGATTGCACTGTTGTTGGCTGTGATGATCAGGAAACTGAAACTTATCTTTGCAAAAGGCTCACAAGAAGAGAAAGAGAAAAGGGCCTCTTTCCATTCAACCCTTTTGCTGCTATTAAATAAGTTCCTAAATATTTTAACTACCGACATTCAACTTTTTCACTGTGGTCTTACTCAAATATCTCTTCAGTTCTCCGTGGGAGAGGGTCGGGGAACAGTCACCACCAATGACATAGGGTTCCCAGAGGCAAGGCGAGGGAGGGAGTTTCACAACAAAGGGCCCTTTCATTCCCGCTCGTATTGTTCTCCATTTGAGACTGCAAAGCGTCATCTCCCATGAAAGACCAATGAAAATAATCTCAAATATTCAACCGTCGTTTTTGGGGAATGGCGCGGGCCATTTTTCTTTTGTCTTTCAGATATTCACAGTAGTTGGTGACCATCCAGTTCTAATTCAACAATGACCCTTCACTCAACTTGGACTGGTCAGTCTCTAAGTCCACTATTGCGCCTTTACATCTATGGCATCCATGGATACTTCACCGAAGTCATGTTCACTGCAGCCTGGGAATTCGTCGTTAACTTAAATTGGAAATTTCCAGGTAAGTACTTTGTGGATTGTCCACTTTTGCGTGTGCTGTCAAGTGCCATCTAGTAAGCGGTACAAACATTTGTTCAAGGTGGTTCCAAAAACCAGGCAACAACCCCCAAATCGAGTGTAGTATGCGGTGAGGCGGGAGTAGGCCCCGCTATCACAAGTTCTCTTTTCCCCACATCATCATCATGATGCCCTTATCCCGCCCGTGGCAGGGTCGGGTCTGCAGGTTCTAAAGCCCTCCACTCCCGTCTATCTCCCACCAGGTCCCCGTCCACCCCACACACTACCATATCCTTAACAACCACCTGTTCCCACGTCTCCTTTGGTTTCCCCCCCCCCCCCCCCCCGGTGCTTCCAAACACCTGCCTTCCTGTAAAAGACCTAACCAGCTCCTCCTCCCCTCTTCTCGTTACGAAGTTCCTTTCCCCCTCACACCCCGGAAAATTTCTTCAATAATATTGATAGCTGTATTCCGCCTCGTGTTTTTTCTCACTTCCGCCTCCTTCTATCCATCTCTTGTGACTCCCTGACTTCCGACTTCCGTCACAAGTCAGCGACCTGGGATCGAACCATTCACCTGGCATCTGAAAAACTAAGGATCTTTTTCTCTCAGTAGCGTGTTACTCCGTGTAGAAGGGTTCTTTTACGTGGAGTGATGATTCCCATCCGACAGAGGGCGTAATAGGAGCTTCCAGGGCCGGCCTTCTCTATAAAGGAGCCCGGGTGCAAAAATCCTTTTGGGGCTCCAAAGTATTTTTTCCAAAAGTAAAAATAAAAGGATTCAGAGTAAATGGACTCCTCTTAGATGCCCTCCTATCCCATTCTGAGATCCTTCCTAAATTTGGAAGGTATTACATTTTTGGATGATGCCATGTGTCCTAATATGTCGCCCTTGCAATTATGAGTTGGTCTGAAAGCCTATGTGGACGTCCACACCTTGGAACATTTTCAGTTGGACCTGTGTCCTTATATTTTTTTTATTACACTTCTGATTATTAAAGGTATTTTGGTTTTAACAACCCCAAAATAATAGCATTATTAAATTATTGACTCTTAACATGTAATTCTGAGTTGCCCAGCCTGTGGCCCATCCAGGCTTGTAATGTGGCCCATCCAGGCTTGTAATGTGGCCCATCCAGGCTTGTAATGTGGCCCATCCAGGCCTGTAATGTGGCCCATCCAGGCCTGTAATGTGGCCCATCCAGGCCTGTAATGTGGCCCATCCAGGCTTGTAATGTGGCCCATCCAGGCTTGCAATGTGGCCCATCCAGGCTTGTAATGTGGCCCATCCAGGCTTGTAATGTGGCCCATGGTGCATCATTTCTAATTATGCATTATAGCCTACCTGCTATGTAACACCTAACGTTATCTTCAGCCGTTTTGGTTTTGACAGCCTGTGGCTGACAATCAGTTCATGGAGCAGCCGAGTGACCCACAACACCAGAAAGGTTGTACAACTCTGGTGTAGTACAATGGCAGGGTTGTTACGTTACGTTTAGGTTATGTTGCATTGGCAGGGTCGAATGAGGGACGTTGCCCCTACAACAACGTGTATTAAACTTTTAATATTAGTAATGATCTGGGTACTGATGGTGGGGCCCTCTCAATCATGGGGCCAGGGTGCAATGCACCCTCTGCACCCCCCGGATGGCCGGCCCTGGGAGCTTCTCCCCATCACCATCTACCTCGTGCAGGACATAAAAACCACTGACCTTCCGCCCTTTTAAATGCTTATCTTGCACATTGTGCGTCACAGACACATTCCCAAGTGCCACTGAAGAAGAAAAGGCAACAGCGGTAACAGAACATACCGCTACTGGTAGGGATTGAACTCGGTCCATGTGTACAAAAAATCGGATACCCAATTTGGTTATCGCTAAATCAGGGTTTCAATGGAATTTTAAAGGGGGTCAATGATGATCAAGGGGTCGATTGGGGGTCGACATCTAAACATTTTATTTCAATGTATTGTTCGTTACTTCCTGCGAGGACCAACAAGTAACTACTAACCCTTTTCCCACCTATGGCAGGGTTGAGTACCTATCTTGTCCGTCTGAGTGGACACAGGGGTGATATATTGGACAGCCACAGCTGTAACCCCAGTACTTATATAGCATTAGCCTTTCGTTCATTGGGACACACAGTCGAACACCTACACCTGGGTATTTCGTCTCATCTACCCGTTGCATATTAGAGAGGGTTCTTTTACGTGCAAATGCTATCATACACCACACGGGACCCCAGTTTTACTTCTCATCCAAAGAAAGGAGCTCTTGAGGCGCCTCTCTCTCGCCCAAAAAGAAGCCAACCCACCTCGCTCCAGTATCGAGCCGAGAACCACTGACACAGTTACCGAGCACGCTACCCACTGTGTCATAGAGGAGGGATGTTGTATACTGTATATCAGGTGCAAAAAAATAGAGAAAAATGTAAGGGGGGGGTCTATGAACTAAGCCCATACTTTTAAAAGGGGTCGATCTAATAAAAAGGTTGGGAACCCCTGGCCTAAATGCTTCAGCAGGTGATCCACCCGCCTCGGCGGCGCGGGAGGTAGCGCGGTCGAGTATTGCGTCACTGGCTCTGGGCCTTCCATCGGATGACAGGTAAAACCGTGGTCCCGTGAGGTGCACAATGTCAATTGCACGGAGCGGCGAATTGCGTTGGACACACCAGTTCTCATCTGATCACTAAAGTTAAGCAACGCAAGCCCAGCTAGTACTGACATGGGTGGTCGCTCGGGAAAACTGGGTACTGCTAATACCCAATAATCGTCACATTAGCGTAGTGTCTGTGCAGTCTACGCATTAGAACTATGCAGTGGACAGGTCTCTAATGACCTTGTAGTTGACGGGACAAACAATCAATTGCACGTTAAAGAACCCTCTCTACCATGCAACGGGCAGGTGAGGGATAAACTTCCAGGTGTAGGAGCTCGCCCCTAGCGTCGGTGGCGTTCCCTGACGAACAGTAGATCGGCGATAAATAAGCATTGGGGTTACAGCTTTGGTCGGCAGCCTGCTGTGGAAAAATACCGTCCAATGGATCTCTCATTCGTCCGTTCAGAGGGTCATAGACGGGTACCCGACCCACCCTGCCATAGGTGGAAAAATGGTTACTAGTTGCTGCTTTGCTTTGTTTCACAGGGCAATGAAGTTTTAACGCCTTAATCTCCTCATTTTTTCGGCTTTTCCACTGCAGTTTTTTTGTTTGTCCGAATTTCTAATTGCGTTTCTGTTTCACGCGCTTGCACATGTCAACTCTATTTGCAAACGTTTTGAGGTTTGGCCTGCTGAAATCTGTGAGAAAAAGTGCCCTTACCGCAGATGATTCCATTATTCCATCACCAAAAGACTGATGTGTTTGCTTTCTACGTGCGTGCGACATATTATTAGCATATCGAATTATGTGCCCTAAGTGACAACAGCAACCACCACCACCCTACTCAGGTGATGCTGATGATGATGTCTGTATCATCATCATCAATCAGGAATGAAAAGGGCCCCATCAGCCTTGCCACATTCGGATGTAAGGGCCAATTGTTATCAGTGACCAATTTCCACATCTCTCTTGCTATGACTTTAGCAGAAAGAGAGGGGGGCAAAAATGCATGACATGTAAACAAATTGCACGTCAATTCTTCAGGAATTTTAATATAAGGGCCGGACGGTGTGGGGGGGGGGCCGGGGACAGGGAGAAGGGAGGGGTGCAAAGGCGGAAGTGTGCATCCATATGCATCACTTTCAATATGATAACATGCCATGCATTAAATACAGTGGTGGTCAGATAAATAAGGTACTTTTCGCGATATTTGATTATTTTAATGAACTTTGGGCACATTAAAGAACGTAGTATAAAACCGAAATATTTAAATACCATAAAAGGTCCATTTAGCAAAAGCAACCCCTACCCTTTTCCCGCCAAGGGCAGGGTTGGGTAACCATTTGTCCCTCTGAATGGACACAGCGTGATATATTGGTCATAGATTTTTCTGCAGCCGGTTGCCGGCCAAAGCTGCACCCCTAACACTTATTTATCGTCGGTCTAGTGTTCGTTGGGGATTGCTACCGACGCCAGGGGGCGAGCTCCTACACCTGGAAATTTTGCCTTATCTACCCGTTGCGTAGTAGAGAGAGTTCTTTTACGTGCAAGTGCCATTGTACACCCACACGGGACCTCGGTTTTACGTCTCATCCAAAAGAAGGCACACTTACGGCTTCTTTCTCGCCCGAAAGAAGCCGACCCACCACGGTCCAGCATCGAACCTAGAACTACTGGCGTAGTTGCCGAGCGTGCTAACCACTACGCCACCGCGGCGGGCTAAAAAGGTCCATTTAGCAAAAAATAAAAAAAAATATCACTAAAAAGAAGTGGTCAAAAAAATTCTTCAACACAGAAATAGGACTGTGCCAAAATTCAGTGACTTAAATTGGGTAAGTAGCAAATGCAGGTGGTCAGCAGCACCCGGGGTAGGGAGAGACCGAAGCTGACGTGTTGTTTGTTGGTGTTCTAGGGCCCTTCAACTACAAGGTCATTAGAGCCCCGTCCACAGTGTAGTTATTGTGCAGAGACTGCACAGACACTACAGTAATGTGACGATTTTTGGATACTAGCAGCTCCCAGTTTTCCCAAGCGGCCATCCATGTCAGTACTATCTGGGGTATCTTGCTTAACTTCAGTGGTTAGATGAGAACTGGTGTGTCCAACGCAATTTACCACTCGAAGCTGACGTAGGAGCACGTTATCCGCAAGGAAATGGTAGTTTGCGGAGTGGAAGTGGACCTGGTGGGAGATAGGCGGGAGTGGAGGGCTCGAAGCCGCAGACCAGACCCTGCCGCAGGTGGGAGAAGGGTACGATGATGGCTTGTTGTTGTGTTGTTTGTTGGTATTTAAGGTCCCGTCAACTACAAGGTCATTAGAGACCCGTCCACTGCATAGTTCTAATGCATATACTGCACAGACACTACACTAATGCGACGATTATTGGGTATTAGCAGTACCCAGGCTTTCCCGAGCGACCACCCATGTCAATACTAACTGGGCTTGCGTTCCTTAACTTCAGTGATCAGACGAGAACTGGTGTGTCCAACGCAACTCGCCGCTCCCCCTACGATGATGGCATGGTTTTATTGGAGAACTTAGTGACTCCAGACAACAAGTAGAGAAGGGCCTAAACGATATTACAGGGGGCGATAGAAAAGGGCGGGCTAAAGATAAACATGAATACGACACAGTATTTAGCTTTCAACTGGGAAGGAGGCGCTCTCTCAGGGCGAACCGGTGACGAAGGTGCAGAAGGTAAAGCACTTAGGAACAACATTCCAAAGCAATGGGGAGGTAGACTAGGATGTGACCCATAGTATCAATGGAGGATGGTTGAAGTGGAGACAGGCATGTGGAGTCCTGTGTGATAGGAGGGTCCCAATCAAGTTGAAAGGCAAGTTTGACAGGGCAGTGGTTAGGTCAGCTATGTTATATGGATCAGAGTGTTGGGGCAGTGAAGAGGAGCCACGCCAATAGAATGCAAGTAGCCGAGATGCAGTTAGTTAGTTGTTTGTGTTTTAGGGTTCATCGACTACAAAGGTCATTAGGGCCCACGCCGAGATGCAAATGCTGCGGTATATGAGCGGGGTGTCGAAAGTTAGGAAGGAGTACCTATATTTGAGGTAGCCTGGGGGTACCCAGCGCCTGCTCTAGCGCTTATGCCGCCCCGGACAAAAGGACAAATTGCCGCCCCTTGTAGCAGCGCTCTTCTCACACTTACAGCGAAATGGCGCCTCGGACAAATGTCCTGGTTGCTCCTCCTTAGAGCGGGCCCTGCGCAACCCGACCCTGTCATAGGCGAAGTAACAGTAGACGAGATTAATATCTACCGCACGCCAAATTAATCGGCGTGGGCATACGCACTATCCATTGTTGTCGTCGTTTGTTGGTGTTTTAGGGCCCTTCAACTACAAGGTCATTAGAGCCCCGTCCACAGCATAGTTCTTATGCAGAGACTGCACGGACACTACACTTACACGACGATTTTTGAGTATTAGCAGTACCAGTGACGGATTCAGGATTTTCGTCAGGGGGGGGGGGGGGGGGTTGATCCATAGGCAGAGATTGGAAACGCAATTTTCATTTGTCAGTGTCAATGTCGACCCAAAATTTAGGGCGGGGAAGGGGGTTTGCAAACCCCAAAACCCTCCCCTTGGATCCGCGCCTGAGCAGTACCCAGTTTTCCCAAGCGGCCACCAATGTTAGTTCTAGCTGGGATTGCGCTGCTTAACTTTAGTGATCAGACGAGAACTGGTGTGTCCAACGCAATTCGCCGCTCCCACGCACTATCCACTAAGCCTTTTTAACAAGGGTCAAGTTAAAACGAAAAGGTCATCCCACTGAAAGAGCCGTTCAGAAATTACGTGATAAGTGCATATTGTCATGTATGGGCTTTAACATCTACTTTCTCCCCAACAGAAGATACAACTTCTATCCTACACCCGCTAAAAAGCCCCAAAATTATCAGATTAAAGTTCGGGAGGCAGAAGGGGGAGTAGAGCGGGTGTGAACTTGGAAGAATCCTTTCTATCCCCTCTGTCGAAATTTTTTATACACCAATCTAATAACCAATAAATATCATGGACCGATTTCAGGGATCTGAAAACAAAAAAAATTCATGAAAATCCCACCCCCTATTTTTTTGTCCCCGTCGTGTTAACTCAGGTCCTGGATCAAAGTCACGCAATCCATAAAATCCAACACTACGAATATACTTTGTAAACCCATCATCATCATCATCCCCCTCCCGGTTTATTCATCAACCAAATCCATGTTACTTGGTGTGTCAAAATCCAAATTACATACAAAGGACATTTCATTCCATGACTCAACAATGGATTTTATTACCAGAGAAAATTCCATTCGCAATTTTGTATTATTTTTTTCCCAGCGCGCTAGAGTAGGGCCATGAGGGGTAACGGTGAGGGAAGAGTGGGGTGGGTGAGGGAATCCTGAGAAGCTGGGTCACCTCAACCTGCACGCAAGTGTGTTTATAGAGACGTTGAAACTATATTTATGTTCAACAAATAATCAGGTAAAACAAAGAAGAATGGTATATCATTATAATCTAATCCATCATCAAAATCCATTTCACCTGCCCTAAAAAAAAACAACACCCCATCAGCCCGATCCCGGTACAAACAGGCCCTACGTCATAGCTAATTGTGCGAACTAGAACCGGATTCAAACTGCAGTTGAGGCGAGGGCAGGAATCAATCGAGATCGGCCATTTTCAAACACGGTCAACTCTAAGGTTAAACACTGTAGACAAGGGGCCCCTTGTTCCATTACGTACTTGTCAAAGGTCCTACCATTTACGAAATGCTTTTACGCTGCTACTACAAGCACGCCCAGGGCCAAAATAGGGACATAATGACTTCTCATTCAGGAGAGTCGCCTCAACAAAGCGGTCCATGGTTCGTTTGTCACTGACATCGACAAACGTATACTTACCGACACCAGAGGGCGAGGAGTTCCTACACCTGCGAATTCGGCCTGTAATAAAAACAAGCCGGAAACTTTCCGCAGCGGACACACTGTGAGAACGTACCTGGAACATTCCGTTGGGCCCCGATAAAGACGCTACCGCTCTACTTCCCACCCGACAAAAGGCGCACTGGCGGCCAAAGAAGCCAACCACTGCACCACCGAGGGAGGATAGACCAAATTAAGAACACCTATAATATACACAGTCTCCGAAATAGCCCAGGTCAGGTTTTCGTTTCTGGCCCTAGGAACACCCATACCATTCTATTATTACCATGAAACAGGAGTTATGTAGTAGGTCAAGAGAAAAGGGCAGCTATAATAATAAAAGTGAGTAAATACCATGTAGAAGCGCCATATTGCAGACGGGACATTAGCCCTCTCTCGTTGGGACGACGCACTCCAGCGATGTGTTGCTTTCGAATGTCTAAAGGGTGATTTTCCATCCACGCGACCGGCATTCGTTTCTACAAGGGCCGAACCCGTGCGCCCTT
>JAAFCE010006156.1:7336092-7359080 GCA_013389805.1 Trigoniulus corallinus | reverse complement strand
GGGGAGCACAGCAAGGCGGAGGGGTAGCACAGCAAGGTGGAGGGGTAGCGCAGCAAGATGGAGGCTGGACAGCAAGATCCCAGCTGAGAACAGAATATTGGGATGCTCAGCAAGAAACGGGTCGGGAATCAAAATGAAAGACCAGAGGAGAAACAGGAAGAAGCTGGACGGACAACGAAATAGAAGGGTGGTCAGTAACAAGGTGGGAGGGACGAGCACCCAGCCAGAGGGTGGGAACAAAAGGCGGGGTGGCGCGAACAGCAAATAGCGGAGCGAACATCAAAGGGGTGGGGGACAAGGCTAACTGAGTGTGTCCCCCAGAAAAAGCTTGGGAATCATCGGCTGAAACGGTTAGTTTGCTCTTTAAATCACCCATTAGCAATGGTTAATAAACCACCTATCTCGACTAGGATCGAACCGACCTGCACGAAAGCACGAGTCAAACACGCTAGCTCTTGTCCACGGAGACGGGGCGATGTGGTGGAGAAAAATGAAACTGGGGAAATCGAGCCAAAAACGGCTGAGGTAGCAGAGGAAGAGAATGGAGCTTGGAAATTGGCGCAATCCTATCAATTATGCAAACCCACGTTCCCAGACGACTTTATTAATTATTATTAAAATTGCAGTCTCATTTCTCTAAGCTGTGGCGTGAAATAACTTCATCTATTTTTTATTTCATTCATATTTTTCAACGTGTGGTAAATTATTACAAATGGCGTCAAGTTTTGGAACGCTCCTCAGGGATACATTTAATGACGTCGATCACTTTTACATATTAATAATATTATTTTTATTATTATTAATTAATACAACTATTACTACTTTGAAACAGAAGCGAAATATGAATGATGGGAGTGGTTTTTTTCCACTCTACTAACGTCTTCATTTCGCAATTACGCCATCTTGAAAGAAAATCCCTAGGAAAAATGTACTTATCCCCATCCCCAAAACGCTTTGGTGTGCACCATCTTCGCCGCCGAAAGACAGTAAATGGTAGCTTAGGGATTTGTGTGTCGCCGAAAGCTAACAACACGGCAATCCACCAGACTACCAAGGGGGGGGGGCCGACAGAGGTACCTCTACACCTCTGTCGACCAAAAGACATCCCTCTTGATTGAGTTGTTGGTTTTGTTACGATAGTGTTTTAGGGCCCTTCAACTACAACGGTCATTAGAGCCCCGTCCACTACGCAGTTCTAACGCAGAGCCTGCACAGGCACTACGCTGTTACGCAGTACTCAGTGCTCCCAAGCGGGTACCCATGCTGGTACTATCTGGGGTTGCATGCTTGACTTCAGTGATCAGGTTGGAACTGGTGTGTCCAAGACATCCCTCATTTCGGCCACGATCGACCCTGCAGCCACGTACTCAAAACACGCTCTGAGCAACCCGGGCGGGGGCCAACGATCCCAGTCCCCCTCAGTAGAGCGGACTTAACTCTCTAGCCCGTGGTCGCAGGTTCGACCGAGATCGAGGTTGACAACTTCTTTCGGACGAGAAGGAAGTCTCAAGTGCACCTTCCATCAGATGGGAATTAAGGCCCGTGGTCTTTTTGGAGGGATATTGCAGGATGTCAGCACTCCACGTAGGACAGCAAGGGTGGATTGCTCGCACGCTTGCAGGAATCCGTTGTTCTGCTTTTGTCCAGGGGAGGCTACGTATGCGATGTGCATGATGCTGTCTGAACGTCAAAAAAAAGGTAGTTCGATAGTTTCTCTCGGGTCAGTAATCCTCAGAGCAAACAGAACCTAGGCAAAGCGACCGGTGAAGGACTTTCGGTATGGAACCTCAAGGTCCACCTGTGGAATGTCCCGTTCAGCAATGCACTACGAATGCAGGACACAATCCTAGATGTGGACCTTAAAAACTATCCAGGCAACACGTTGTTCACAGAGCCTGGCGCCTGCAAGACTTTTTCTCGTTAAGAACTTCATCTTCTTCCAGGCTGCGTCTGCGTGAAAACATTACTTCCGGCTCTACTACCTCCTACTTATCATTTCTTTTTTAATATTCCAGGATGCAGCAGTGTTTGGTCCTTGTTTATCTACGCTGTCTCACTCTACGTCATCGAAATGATGTACATCCGGTTAAAAGACAGAGTGCCCCTACCATTACGAGGACTCATCTATTTAATTTGGACATACAGTTGGGAATTTAGCACAGGATGGGTTCTACGTTATTTCAACGCCTGTCCGTGGGACTACACGCCATTCGATTGGGACATTTTGGGACTAATCACACTGGAATACGCGCCATTGTGGTATTTGGCCACCATGGCCACGGAGCAGTTGCTCATCAAGAATATTTTGTGTCTACGGTGGACTGCCCTTTTAGCAAATAATTGTGTGAATGATTATTCAAGTCAACGGAAGCAACTTTAGTCTCAAATTATTCTTCAGAGAAGACACCGGGCCCTCAAGGCCCTGCAATCATTCAAAGAAATTCGACATTTTAAAGCAGCGCAACATCTCACTTCAAGCATGACTTACTTCACGCAGGTCCTAGTGGTCCCAAGCCACTTTCTGCAGTCTCACTGAACTTTTAGCCAAAATCTCCCATCTTCAATCATCAAATCTGGGTTATCCATCAAACTTTTAGTGCACAGGGTTTAGAAAAGGGCCTACTCATGAATAGGGCAGAACAGACCCGTTGCAAATGTAGCGTTTACTTAAACAATTGTGAAATCACGTGGGTTCCAACGAGGCCCAAATTATGAAAAAACTTAAGGGACAACCATGTTTTATCCCCTTCAAGACAGGTGACGTGACGTCATGCCAGATTTTCGAAATTGCTCAATGTACCTCAAATCACCTTTTAAAATTCTGCCAAAAATAGTGGTTTTTGAAATTGACGCCGCAAATCGACTTTTAGGGATTATGCGAAAATGACGTCATTAAGTGTCGTCACTTTTGTCGTCAGATATCTGTTGGTGGAAGAATCGGAAAAAATTCGAGCAGAAAGGGACAGATATTTCGTCAAAAAGCCACCTGGATTACCCTACTACCCTGTGCTTAATGACTAAAAACATTTTTGGATATTTACCACTTTTCAAACATGTTCGATACAAAAACAAATTCAGTATTAAACCTTCCCAACATGATGCTCCAAATCGTGACTTTTCTAGTAGTTGAAATTGCAGAAAATTTGATTCTGCGTTTTGATCGTTGTCAACAAACATTTATGAACATTTTCAGAAATGTAACCAAAAATGACGTCACTTTTAATCAAAGAAAAATTCGTTTAAAACTATCAAAGAGAAATGCAACGTCTAAGCGAAGATTAACATTTATGCAAATAGTTCTCCTTGTATTTCGTCGTCGTCTTTTTTACAGAAATTCGCGAAATTCGGGGCCATATCTTGTCTATCATATTTCTATTGGTTCCTTCCTCCAAAAGGCCAATCATCACTGTACAGAAATTCCTCAAAAATTCTTTGCAATTGTGCCCTATTAAAATACGTCACAGTGGAGAGCTCTCCTTGCTAAATATTTTGTAGTTACCCAAGTTCTGACGAAATACCACAACTTTTAGAATTTCATGAACACGCATGCTCCGAAGCACGTTTAAAACCACTGCTTTAAACAATTGTGCCCTTCCTAAGTAAAGTGTATTATGAGCATGTGCAGCAGTTCATGGGTGCGTCCAACAAACTTCCGTCCATTATTCAAATCCAGTAAGGGACATAAACGTCACTTGACACGTGGTCCAGCCAAACAAACTGTTTGCACCTTTACGACACCCTAGAAACTATATTTTGGTACATTTTGGGTTTTTTCACTCATTACTTAAAGTTTATAAATAGCTACAAAACTGTTGACAAACAAAGCTGACTGTATTTATACAGTTTTACCCAAACAACCATCATTTTATGGGTGGGGGGATGTTATAACTAAACTTGCAACGTGAAAACTTCAATGTTTGTCATCGGGTGTTTCAAACTCTGCTCACGAACATATGGCAAACATTTGCCTACAAACCATTTTGGAACAGAACGCAAATATTTTCTAGAATTAACGACATGTTTGCCATTTTCTACTACAGTCGGAACATTGTGCTTTCCACCTTTCAAATCAGCTAAATTCCGTTTGTTAATTGTTAGGTGAACACTAGTGAAAGTTGGAGACAATTCTCAAAATTGTTTGACAAATTTGCTAATGCAATTCACAAACACAAAATCTGCACCTTCCCTGAGAGGCCACCATGTTTACGAATGCTAAGAAAACCTTCTCAGCCTCAACCTAAGTTCAGAATGAAAGAAAGGCGTTTGAAATGCTTTCTGACCATTGTGGGAACATCAAGGAATGTTCACTGTTTCGGACGTTCTGTTCCGTCTGTTCTAGAGCCATGTTTCTCAATGTGGTCGATTGACATCTTAAAATGGAAGATTATCTGACTAGCCATTATTGGGGTGCGATGGTCATTTTGGGTGGGCGAATGCGTTTTGAATACTTTCCTGTGGTCAATACCATATAGAAGTGACGCACAGGCATTTTCTATTATGTGTTATAAACAAGAACAGGGGTGGCGAACCGACGGCACGCGTGCCCGGGATGGCACGCAGAATAATTTTGCCAAACCAATCGATTGGTGGAATTTCCGTTCCCTGTAACAAACAGGAAGTAGGGCTACCCTACTATATATTCCTGTAACAAACTATCTGGCACGTTAGTATATCAAGAAATATAACTTTTTGGCACGCCTGCAGGAATAAGTCCGCCATCCCTGGCCTAGAACAATGAGCGCATGTCTTACATTTGCTTTGTGTGTGGAGGAGCAACGGATTCCAACAGTCAGTTATTTTGGAGATTACCATTAGCGGCGTCACTAGGGGGTTCGGCCCGTACCATGAGAAATGGGGTGACACCAAAGCAGAAGAAGCGGCTTTTTCGGGAGAGGGGTGACACCATAGTGTCACGGCACCGGGTGACGCCAACCCTAGCGACGCCACTGATTACCATGCAATTTTAAGCTCTCAAAAATTAATGCGGGGTCAATCAAGAAATGGACCTGACAAAGTGAGCGTTTGGTCCAAAAAGTTTGAGAAACATTGTTCTAAAACCACCACTTGATGTCCACATTGCAGTAGCCAGAGCCGGCCTTGGGCAAAGCCGAACAAGGAATTTAATGAGGCTCCTAAATCGAAAATGGATCAGGAACATTTGTTTGGTGCAGACGAACAACGTTGCAAACTTTAACCAAGAATATTTCATTTTGTTTCCTTGGAGTGTGCAAGTGCTTGCTTCCAAATACACGAGTTCGTCCCTAGCCAAGTTGGGTGGTTGTCTCCCGGTACATGTGGAAATCCATACCCTTCCTACTCCGTTCGAAAGAGCGCAAAGAATCCATTAGAAATCCCAGCCTGAAACGGATCCTGCAACACTCCTCTGCTCAGCTCAAAACACAAACTCCTAAGATTTATACAGTACACTAGCTAGCCGTTTAGACACCATCACACCAATCAGTTATTTGGAATAACCACGTGACAGACGTTTTCAACCGGAAACGGTCATTTTTCACAAGGGTCCACTTCGTAGGTGTCTAATCTGAGAGTCCGAAAATTGGCTCATCAGCTGTTGCAGGCACAACCATGGGAGATAAAAGATGAACCAAAAATTTACCACTAACTTGGGGGAAGGGGAACTAGAACCGGAAGTAAATCTCATTCTTGGTTGCCAGTAATTTCTTATTCTTTTCCTACGTAGCACCGCCTACACCTAACCACCTTCAAACCATTGGCCCATTAACTCATCTGCACAGTATTTTTTTTCCTTAAAATGGTTCCACTCCGGGGCCATTCATAAGGTCAAGGGCAGACGGCGGCCTTTTAAAACGTCATTTCCTACAGCCTATAGTCAGAACCAATGTTATTTGCAACATGTCCTCTGTTTCCTTTCAATGCGCATAACGCGTATTATGATCTCATTTTGCGCAGGTGGCCATAATGCATATTTTGGACAGCACTGTATCCCAAAAATTTACACCAAATAATAATCAGGAATGTTAAACATGCAAATTACAATTTTTAAAACACGTTTTTTGTTAAATCTTTCTAGCATTTTCTATCTTCGAAATAAAATTCTTCATTCTGAAAGCGAAAATCCTTTGGTCTGAAAATTCTCTCTTTATTGCCCTCTCTTTTATTAAATTTCCTGCAAAAAGTCGCGACGCCCACAAACCCTAAATCGGTGCCAGCCAATTAGTTTGTTTCATTGGTGTTTTAGGGCCTTTCAACTACAAAGGTCATTAGAGCCCCGTCCACTGCATAGTTCTAACGCAGAGACTGCACAGACACTACACTGATGCGACGATTTTTGGGTATTATCAGTACCCAGTGTTCCCAAGCGGCCACCCATGTTTGTAGTAGCTGGTGCTGCGTTGCTTAACTTCAGTGATCCGAAGAGAGCTGGTGTGCCCAATACAATACAGCGGCGCTCCAGGACATCACGGATCTCTTCGTAATCAAAGAGGCGATGCTGGAGGGGAGGGGGCACCGGGGACATGGTAGAGCAGCTGTATTGCGTTGGACACACCAGTTCTGCTTGCGAAATCAAGGCCTGAAAGGTAAATACGTGTGAAAATGTTCTGCTTGAAACAACAAGGGACTAGGACCCACACGAACATGCCACCGAGTGTCAAGGCCTTGAGCGCTATTTAAATTTATGTTATTTAATTTCGGAACTGGAGACTTCCAGAGTTTGTTCTACTTTTGAAGGTACCTGAAGGGCCTCGTTTCTTTAAAAATTAGCTATTTCGACGACTGGGGAGTCCCTTTATTACGGACTCATTCCAGTATTCATTTTCAGGTCCATTAGGGCCTTAACCCAGCCCCGACAATAATCTACCGCCACAAAAGATAGCAAAAAAAGCGGAAATACTACCGCGGATGCAGTCCCAACAATCATAAAGAATTCAATTAGGACACCAAACCCTTTTCCCGCCTATGGCAAGGTCGGGTACCCATCTCGTCCCTCTGAATGGGCACAAGGGTGATACATTGGACAGTGTATTTCCGCGGTCGCCGACGAAAAGGAATCGTAAAAGGGTTCTTTCATGAGCAAAGTCATCGTACACCACATGGGACCTCGGTTTTACTTCTCATCCCAAGGAAGTCGTACTCGCGGCGTATCTCTCTCTCTCTCTCTCTCTCTCTCTCTCTCTCTCTCGTCCTAAAGAAGCCAAACCCACCTCGGTCCAGTATCGAACCTAGAACCATTGATACAGTAGCCGAGCACGCTACTTCTGCGCCACCGAAGCAGGTGTGAACCCTGGGTACACCTAATACCCAAAAATCGCCGTCACAGTGTAGTGACTGTTCAGACTCTGCATTACAACTACGCAGTGGACGGGCCTCTAATGACCATCATAGATGATGGGTCCTAAAACACCAACAAAAACAAAACCTACAGGCGGAAGAAGAAGGGGGCTAGACGTGCTAAATGGGCACAACGTAAAAGGGGAACAATACAAAGGGCGAAGAGCCACAGTTTCACGTCCTGAACTAAGGAACGGCCAGGGAGCTTTCATTCCCGTCTTATAGGGTTTAAGAACAGACAGCAAGAGATGGGTCGGCTTCTTTCAGGCGAGAGAGAGGCCGCGAGTGTGCCTTCTTTCGGATGAGAAGTAAAACCGAGGTCCCGTGTGGGTGTGCGATGATACTTGCACGTAAAAGAACCCTCTCTACTACGCAACGGGTAGATGAGACAACGATTTCCAGGTGTAGGAGCTCTCCCCCTGGCGTCGGTAGCATTCCCCAACGAACACTAGACCGACGTTAAATAAGCGTAGGGGTGCAGCTTTGGCCGGCAACCTGCTGCAGAAAAAACTATGACCAATATATAGCCCTATGTCCATTCAGAGGGACAAGATGGGTACCCGACCCTGCCATAGGCGGGAAATGGGGTTAGGAGTTGCGTTTTTTAGCAAGAGATTCGCAAGACGAGCCCACAATCGCCGAACCACCGAGAACAAAGAGGAGCATAAGGAGGTAGAGGGGGAACCTATGACGAAAAAGTAACTTCTTGTAAGTATTCTCAACCACGACGACAGTTTTAGAAACCATGACCCAACTTTTGATTGTTTTAATTAATAAAACCAATTAATAATTAACAAAGGTAGGAGAGAGAGAGTCTGCTAATCATTCAGGCATAATACAGCCCCTCCTCCCACGCCTCCTTTTGTCTCAATTTCAGTTGTAATACGTTGCCTCTCTGACCTTTTTTCCCCTCTCCTCCATATTCTACAGGAAGCACTAGAGTCATGTACATTTTATCACAAAACACAGAATAAAAAAAACATGGCAGCCAGTTAATTGCCTATTATATTCAGGAAATGTTGCACTAATTGAAAACGATAGCAACGTAAAAATATAATACACTTTGAAATTTATTCAGTAATTAATTAACCCGTTCACGTGGAGGGAGCGGAGAGAAAAGAGAGGGGGGGGACTGACTCGTAGTGCGCAAGACAAAGTAATGTGGTCGCACACGAAGGGCTTCATTTGCATATTATAATTTAAATAATTTTGCAGGTAGGTAGCATATGACCATTAATAAGTTTAATGAGCCTTTTAGAAAAGATAATGCAAGCAAATCAACAATAACTATTTAGTACATCTATGAATTCCTGACATTTCAGCTCCACTTTTTTTTCCGACATTTCCATTAAAACAAAAAAAAAATTTCTTATTCATTTTCTCATTAAGATTCGTAATAGTCGAAATAATTGACTGGGTTGTACGGAGGGCACATGCGCGCACCTCTGGTACTTCCTGTGGATGCAGAATGCTGCTGTTTATTGTGCTGCAAATGATCTCTCGGCTTAAAGTGCCAGCTAGTTGCTGACGGTAGTTGTAAGAAAAGCGATTTGGTCACTACAGGCCCCCCAATGGTCATTACAGGCCCCCGTCCTCTGCGAAGTTCTAGGGAGCGGCGAATTGCGTCGGACACACCAGTTCTCGTCTGATCACTGAAGTTAAGAAGCGCAACCCCAGCTAGTACTGACATGGGTGGCCGCTTGGGAAACCTGGGTACTGCTAATACCTAAAAATCGTCCCAGTAGTGTAGTGTTCCCAAGCGGCCACCCATGTTAGTATTAACTGCAGTCGGGTTGCTTAACTTCCGTGATCAGACTGGTGTGTCCAACACAATACAGTCGCTCTAAAGACGATGTAGGGGAGACAGAGACACACTCCAGGTAAATGCTCCCAGGGGTTGATGAAATAGAGAGGGCCCATACCAATCACAATGTCACCAGAGTAACACAAACTCAAGAGTCGAACCTGCTTATCATGACCTCGAGTGTGCACTGCGATCTAGAAGTTCAGTCTGCGTTCAACAAAGGACGCCAGCTCAGAAGCCGAACCATTTGGTCACGAGTAAGGAGAAGTTCAAGGGCATACCATCATTAGTACAAGCGCATCACGAGCTGAAGAATCGAGCCAGTGCACTACGAACACAGGAATCGAGGCAGTGCACCACGACCTCGACGATCGAGCCAGTGCACCACGACCTCGACGATCGAGCCAGTGCACCACGACCTCAGGAATCGAACCTGCGCATTTCCAACTGAGAAGTTGGGCCTGTGCCAGTGGCCTAACTTGTAGGGGCAACGGGCCTAATTGCCCCGGGCGCTGGATAAAGAGCCACCCTGGGGGCGCCTTGTCTGCCTTGATGAAAACCAGCCGCTGTGACCCAACAACTGTAATTGTGCCTACATACGTGTACCTTGTCTGCTCAGGACAAGCAACAGAGGAGGAGGTCTCTTGCCCCGGGCGCCACAACTGAAGTTATGCCACGGACCCTTGCACTACATCGTCAGGAGTCGAACCCGTGCACACCAACGTCAGGAGTCGAACCCGTGCCCACCAACGTCAGGAGTCGAACCCGTGCACACCAACGTCAGGAGTCGAACCTGTGCCCACCAACGTCAGGAGTCAAATCTACGCAGTACAACGTCACGAGTCGAACCATTGCATCAAAATTCAGAAGTCGAAAAGTCGCACCAGCAGCCAAAAATTCGGACCTATTCACGGCGAGTCAAGAGTGAACATTAGGAGCATATTAGGAGCTCAGGAGCCGAACCGACATCCTTTGAACTCAAGAAGCACGCAATAAGAAATTAATTCCTGAACTTGTATAGCAACAGGTGCTTTCCAAGCCCAAGAGGCAGGGGTCTACGTGGGCTGTACAGCCTGCAATGAGCTCAGGAGTCGAACTCATGCTTTTTCATTCAGACTTGTGAAGAGGGCTGATGAATTGAAAATTGGAGGCGTGGAGCAGATAAATGAACACACATCGACCAGGATCGAACCTACACACCCGTAATCTTAATCGTCAAGCACTGCAGAAGAGACTTCACATTCAGCTCAATTGATAGAAATTTCTAATTAAATAAGAAAGGGGGGCGCGAACGTTCATTAACGCTTTTTTTGAAGTATAAGCACAATTAGTAATTTTTTCCTCAACATCAGATAGGAAGAAGAAAAAAACGTTTAAGTGATTAACCGGAAGCCATCAGATCTGGAAAAGAAACTGTTAATAAACGCACGGTTCTGGAAGCAGTCACCTGCATCGGAGACAATTTATGGTGGAGCCTCTTTCCATTAAGGCTTCTGAGAAGTTAATTAAACGACATTCATTTGTCTACTAAGCAAACGACTTGGGATTCAGAGCTTGAAACTCATTATAGACTTCAGTGCATTCGATCATTAATCTAATCAAACTCTGATTATTCCAAAGTGCATCAAATTTGAAAATATTTTACGTGGGGGGCCCCTCCCCCACCCTGTGTCCTACTCCAAAGTCCCCTCCTACCTCTACGCCCTAGTCACAAACCAATGTTATTCACAGTTGGAGCAAGCATCGGCGAACAAATATATATATATCCATCTAAGATATGAAAATCTCATCTTTTAGGTAAGTAACAGAGACTACCAATTTGCTCAAGCATGAACATGGTAAACCAACCGGAAATAAAATGCTAAAACGTCATATTCAACGCATCATGGTTCCTCGATTGCATTCATCGCAGGATTCATCAAAAAGTTCGTTCGCATGACAACGACCACCACGAACAAGCGATGGAGAAGTTAAGTCGCACTTGAGAACACGTTTTTTTGCCACACTCCCACAGTTGACCACAAAGCATCTCTGCCGGTACGTGGTGTAGCATTCCTGGCAGCGTATATGGTTTTTACAGCCCTGTTAAGGTCAAGAAGTTCCATTCTTGTTGCCGTCAGCCTAGTACTTCTCGCAACTTTCAACATAGCTGCTCTAAAAGAGGCTTTAGCAACGACAGGGAGTAAAGCAGATAAGGGAAAGCGTCCTCCTAACCCTTTGAATGTTATAGGGTGGCAGGCATTGACCAGGATCGAATCCGTATAGCTGATCTTAGTCGGTGAGGAGACTTGAGCACCAACCAGAGGCGACAGGGAACCCTGTACAAGTTTACAAAGGTGGCCAGGAAGTTAAGAGGCGGCGACGGGTCCTGGGCAAAAAAGAACCAGAGGAGGCGACGGGTCCTGGGCAAGAAAGAACCAGAGGAGGGGACGGGTCCTGGGCAAGAAAGAACCAGAGGAGGGGACGGGTCCTGGGCAAGAAAGAACCAGAGGAGGCGACAGGTCCTGGGCAAGAAAGAACCAGAGGAGGCGACAGGTCCTGGGCAAGAAAGACCCAGAGGAGGCGACGGGTCCTGGGCAAGAAAGAACCAGAGGAGGCGACGGGTCCTGGGCAAGAAAGAACCAGAGGAGGCGACGGGTCCTGGGTAAGAAAGAACCAGAGGAGGCGACGGGTCCTGGGCAAGAAAGAACAAGAGGAGGCGACGGGTCCTGGGCAAGAAAGAACCAGAGGAGGCGACGGGTCCTGGGCAAGAAAGAACCAGAGGAGGCGACGGGTCCTGGGCAAGAAAGAACCAGAGGAGGCGACGGGTCCTGGGTAAGAAAGAACCAGAGGAGGCGGCGGGTCCTGGGCAAAAACCAGAGGAGACGACGGATCGGGAAGAACTAGAGGAGACGACGGGCCCTGGGCAAGAACCAGAAGAGACAAAATCCAGGTGCCTATGATATATCCCTGTCAGCATGAGTATTGATAAGGCAAAAGGAACTCTGCCCCTCTGTATGGGCACAAAGGTGATATATTCGACGATGTTTTTCCACAGCCGGTTGCCGACCAAAGCTGCAACTCCTAGGCTCATTTATCGTCGCTCTACTGTTCGTTAGGGCACTCCACATACCATCGTATTATACGGGACCTCAGTTTTACTTTCATTCGAAGGAAGGCGCACTTGGGGCTTCTCTCTCTCTCCCGAAAGAAGCCCACTCACCACGCTGGCGCCGTAAATCGAGCACTGGTTAGTTTGTTTGTTATGCCCACGGGTTGGGGAGTCGGCTAGGCAGCCATAACGGGGGGGATCCTGTGGAGGCTGCTCACAGGTGAGGAGGAGGTAGGAGTGGGGAAATTTGCAGTGCCCACTGTTCCCAACCAACCACCCATGTCGGTACTAACTTAGGTTGCATTGTTCAACTTCAGTGATCTGATGAGACTGGTGTGTCCAACGCAATTCAGCCGTTCCAGCCAATTCTACCTACTGCGCCACCTAGGTAGATCTATGAGAATTGATAAGGGGCACATAACATTTGCTTTGCTTAGGGGCGCTATGTACCCTTGCGCCGGCGCTGTTACCACTCATGACACCCAGTTGTTGGACACACCGTTCTAGCATGGGTGACCACTTGAGGACACTGGGTACTGCTAATACCCAAAAGTCGTCGTAACAGCGTAGTCATCATCAACATCATACTCTATCCAGCCTGTGGCAGGGTCGGGTCTGCGGGTCCCACTTAAAAAACATGCTCTGACTGGGGGCGCCCCAGCCAGACGTCTGTTGTTGTTTGTTTGTGTTTAAGGTCCCATCAACTACAAGGTCATTAGAGACCCGTCACTGCATACTTCTAACGCATAGACTGCACAAACACTATACTAATGCGACGATTATTGGGTATTAGCAGCACCCAGCTTACCCAAGCGACCACCCATGTCAGTACTAACTGGGCTTGCGTTGCTTAACTTCAGTGATCAGACGAGAACTGGTGTGTCCAACGCAACTCGCTGCTCCCGCCAGGCGTCTGGAACCCTTAGGAAATATTGGCTGAGTTGTCTGTGGGGTATGCCAGCTAACCCCACGTGATCCAACAACGCGTTATAAAACCGAAATAGAAATTTTGACAGGTATCGTAACAGCGTAGTGTCTGTGCAGATTCTGCATCAGAACTACGTAGTGGGCGGAGCTCTAATGGCCTTTGTAGTTGAAGGGCCCTAAAACACCAACGAAATAAACAAACGTAATGCGCGTTACGACGGCCCTGGTAGCACGTGTTCATACATTCGCCTTGTCATTAAATGCGTTAAGAGCACCTGTAGTTTCAGCGCCTGCTCTAGCACTTATGCCGCCTCGGACAAATGTCCGCTACACTAATGCGACGATTTTTGGGCATTAGCAGTACCCAGTTTTCCCAAGCGGCCAACCCTCTGTCAATACCAGCTTTGGTGGCGTTGCTTAACTTCAGTGATCAGACTAGAACCGGTGTATTTCGGGGAACCGGAAATATCGTGCGGCCCGCGTAAATTTTATCTTTCAAAAAATGGCCCTATGGCTGAAACGAGATTAACACCGCTGCACCTGGCGACAACGCGTCTTCAACCACTCAAGACTTCGATGTCGAGATACGCCCTCCATCAAATAACTTCCTCTATCCGACGCAAGACCACGCTTGGTGGACACATCTCCCCAACTCTCCCAAAAACAGAACAACCTGTCCCAATTTGAACCTGAACAGACAATCCTTTCGCCACGCGCTCAGGACAGCCGTCAACGGTTATAACCATCTCTTACACACTAACATGAAGGAAATTCAATAAACCAAACCAAATGACGTCATCAACTCCCTCACCCTCCTCCATCTTTTACCTCCCTGGCAAAGTTTATTTTAACAGCCTTCCCTCAAGACGCCCCAAAAGTAAAATATTACAAATCTGCGAGTAAATAGAAAGGGAGGAGGGAGGGCTGTTGATAGCAAACCTGACGTGGCATGTTGCGCCATCTCATACATCATCAAAGTTGACACACAACCATGACAAGTATTTGAATGTTAAATACCAGGAATCGACCCCTCCCACTACTATTACTGTGTGCCCTGCCCCGTGTACACAGGGAATAAAAAAAATCGGCCCCATACACACAATGTAACCCAAGTCACACAAATACCCATCATTTCATCACTAAATGATGGATGATAGCAATCAGAAACGTGTACAAGGGATGAGGGGGGCTGTTTTGGTGTGGTCAGAAGACGAGGAAGGGTAAACGGATGAGGAAAAGGGGGAGGCAGGAGAGCACGAGGGAGGGGAACTCCTGAATATGACCGTAATAAACAGGGAGAGAGACATCATAAATACAAAAACCTGACTATTTTCAGCCAGGCAATAATAATAATATGCCAGACAGTTTAGATTAAGCCTATTGTCTGATTTGTAACTGAATGCAAGGGCATTGTAATGGATGCAGTCATAGTGCCTTTTGGACTAGACGTTCGCACGCAATTCACGGTTCCCAAAATGCGTACAGGGTGAACACCACTTGCAATTCGCGGCCCTTGTCGCGCATTTTTAAACCCCGTTTCCGCCTACGGCAGGGACGCGTTCCCATTTGGTCCACCAGAAACCGCATGGAAAACGCGAACTAACAGTTAAGCCCAGCGCAAAATGAGACGCACTCTCCGCAGGTGACGCACAGTGATTTACTATAAATTTCTGTGGCCCACATGATAGTATGTAGTTGCGCATGTTAAGTCGCAAGGGTGACTTGACTCAGTGCCTACGCCACGTGACCCTGCGGAGCGCAGTGCCAATGCCGCAGTTTCCTGCGTGAAGTTGGCGTGACAGTAACGAAAAGCGGCGCGAAGCAGAGAAGTTCTCTTGTTATTTGATGCAAGTATGGTGAAAAACTGCGATTCAATGTGCGGTGATTTCGCAGGCCTGCTACACCCTGCGTCACCTTCGCAACCTGCATCTCATTTTGCACCTTGCCTTAGGCCCAGCGCAAAATGAGACGCAGTCTCCGCAGGTGACGCAGGGTGACTCACTATAAATCCCTGTGGCTCACATGATAGTATGTAGTTGCGCATGTTAAGTCGCAGGGTGACGTGACTCAGCGCCTGCGCGAAGTTGGCATGACAATAACAAAACGCGGTGCGAAACAGAGAAGTCCTCTTGTTACTTGATGCGAGTATGATGAAAAACTGCGATTTAATGTGCGGTGATTGTCTGCTAGGAGAATTTCGCAGGGCTGCTACACCCTGCGTCTCATTTTGCGCCTTGCCTTATGCTGGGTTCACACAAGCCGCGCTGCGCTAAACGAGAAATCGCCGTGCGGCGCTGCACTAAACGAGAAATCGCCGTGCGGCGCTGCACTAAACGAGAAATCGCAGTGCGGCGCTGCACTAAACGAGAAATCGCAGTGCGGCGCTGCACTAAACGAGAAATCGCCGTGCGGCGCTGCCCCGAGCGATCAGTTTTCACGGCAAACTGCGCAGCATTGTGCAAAGTCGTGCATCCGCGAGAATCTGCTTGTTCGTGTGCATGCTATTTGGACGGTTTTTAGACATTTTAAATTTTGCATTGTCAAATACAATGATGAAGACGCATGCACTCCACATGGAACAGACTGCTGAACCGCAAGCACCTTGATCTGTTCAATGCATTTTTGCGCAGTTCTGCTCCATTTCGATCAGGGCACTGACGGGCAGGGCACGTAGTATGACGCGGTCGGTGTGAACCCGGCATTAGACGGTAGTTTTACGCAGTCGGCTGCCGACACTACTGTTCCCACCCCTAGAGTTTAGTGAAAGTCGAGCCACTTTTCACCCAGCGATGCGACTCCATAGGTGCGAGCTCCAACACCTGGAAGCGGCTGCATTTCAGTGGGCATACCAGTTCTCGTCTGACCACTGAAGTTAAGCAACGCAACCCCAACTAGTAGGCCCTACTAGCATGGGTGACCACTTGGGAACACTGGGTGCTGCTAATACCCAAAAAAATCGTCGTGACAGCGTAGTGCCTGTACAGACTTTACATTAGAACTACCCAGTGGAAGGGGCTCTAGTGACCACTGGAATTGAAGGGCCCTAGAACTCCAACGAAACGAAAAAAAAATCCTACACCTCAAAATCTTGCCGAACTACTCGAGTATTTTGCTTCATGTAGAAAATGCTCTTTTCCGTGTAGCGCTGATTGCAGTACACCAGGGGTGTCAAAATCAGGTCAAAATACCACCACCCCGCATTCCGCATCCTGCACCATCCATACCACGTCAGATACATATCCGGCCTGTCACTCAGAGGCATAACGAGAGGAGGACAGTAACCCTCGGGCGCAGTTGCTAGGGGGCGCCATGGGCAGTAAATGGCACTCATGACAAACGCATGTCACCAATGTCGCCCTCAGGGTATCCCCAGTTTGACTGTCCCTGTCTCGACCAGGACCGATCCTACAATCATGGGCTGGCTAAGTCCGGTACAACACCGGTGTCACTTCCCGTCCTTGACGGGAGGCACACTGGGGGACCGCTCTGCCCCCCTCCGCCATTCTCTACCTTTCTCACCCTCTCACTTTGCCCTCTATCTCCACCCAGGAAAGAAAGAAAGAAGCCGCCTATCTCGAACAGGATCGAACCTGCAACCCTGAAACCACGGTTCACACAGGCGACCTCTGGGAATATCTGACGAAGGGGTGGCCGGCAAAAATGCACAACGGAGCAAACTGTAAGGCTGTACACAGTGTAAATTATCTTCCGGGCAGCAGTAACATCGTACACACCACACGGGGCTACGGTTTTAACTTGTCATGCAGCGGAAGCCTTTATACCGTGCTTTCATCCCCGCCTACAGCAGATTCCGGGTCTGGCTGTTCTGGTCCGGAAAATCTGGGATGGAGGGCGCATTAAAACACGCTAACGCTTATACTCTCTAACGTACTCATTCCACGTTTGCGTTTAGCCACACGAAATGGTCTCCTGATCAATAGTGTGACCTTGATTTCCGGGACCAGGTCCTAACGTTCAATTCGACTAAAAATGGAGCGAACAAAACTAACCTTGGTGGACTCGGGACCAGTTCACAAACCCCTTAAGCACACGAATCAAACTATAAAGATGAATATTTCAACTAATGACTCGCGGGTCCAGGTCTTTAAAATCTGCCCGGAAGGCGTTGGAGGAGGAGAAAAAGGAGGAAATATTTGACAGGAAATGGCTTCAGGACACAATTTAGGTCCTTAATTGAACCCCATGATTTGTTTACAGCTATTATTTCTGCACACACAACATTATGATTAGGAGGATGTCTCGACCGTAATTAAGAAGGGCGGATGAAGGAGAACAAAAAGAAGAATCCACATCATGGACCACCCAGGTAGCCTGACAAAACTGCCCTTTCCTGCCCTCCCTCCCTCCGCCATTTTTAAACTCATCACCAGGTAGTTACGAGTAATAAATTTCGGCAAATGCACTGTCGATTTTTCTGACAACAAATATTCGTCAATGACTCTTTAATTCCACTTAATTAATCGTATCACAAAGCCGGAAATCATCATTAAAAGAACGTTAAAAGAAACAAAAAACATGTCCGACTTTTGCACCTCAGCCTAGTCATGAAAGGATTTGCGATAGCCCGCCACTAACTGACAAGCCAACAGACAATTCGATAAAAGCAAATCATCAAGCGGGGAAGAGATAGGGCTAAAAAATCAATAACAATCCCTGTCAGGGAGGGGACCAGGGAAGGTGGGGAGGGGGATGTCTCGAAGACAATAGCCAAATATATAATTATGGGCGCCATATTACGAGCACCCCAATGATTGACGGAACGCCGGGGTGCTCTTCTCTTCCAGAAGTTAAATGGCTGCCATTTCACCTGATATTTAAGAAGAGGACGATAAAAAAACAAAAGGGAACAAAAAAAAAAGTCGATTTAAGTGCAAAAACACCAAAGTTACATTAAGCGAAGACAGCCCTAGGTCCAACAGGGGGTCAGACAAAGACGCTATCTAAAGTTGCCCCTTCAATCTTAATGACTACTTGGGGGTCTCCAACATCCATCATCTCAAAAGATGGTGGAAGTAAATCACTTTTAAAGTTGAACAGATGTTTCCGATAGTTTGACATTGGCAGGGGTGCTCCGCTTTCAGCCCTTGAAGAACACACTCCAGAGCCCTTTCCCCCCCTTTCCTCCCCTCCACGAACTCCTGCCAAGCAAACCTCTTGAATATCTAATGGTCTTTATTTGAGCACACAGCTCCGCCCACCACATCAGGTTTGGACAGCAGACCAGCTTCTGTTACGCAGTAGTCAAACGCCGTATAATGTTACTCAGAGCAGGTTCGAAACAGGCTGTTGGTTGCCGTGCTAGTAAAGGTCGTGGTGGCGACTTGGATCGGGAGACCGCCCCTACACCTCAGAGGAAGGCCCATTTCATCATACTGTTTTAGTAGGACCTCCCTTTTGGGTAGTCAAGAGGTAGCGCGTGCTTGGAGAATTGCGAGTCTTTAATTGTCAGAAGGACCCTGAAGGCCCTGGGTTTGATTTGATTTTTGTTGTTTTAGGGCCCGCGACTACATTGAAAGTTAGGGTCCAGAATTGAAACTAATGTAGAATTGAGACGAATGGGTATCAGCAGTATCCAGTGCTCCCAAGCGGTCACCCATCCAAGTACTATCCGGGCATGCGTTGCTCAACTTCGGTGATCAGACGAGAGCTGGTATCCAACGCAATGAGACCGCTCCTAGGGCCCTGGGTGGCTTCTTCCAGGAGATAGGGAAAATCTGAGGTGGGTGCTTTCTCCCGGTAGACTTCTGCTAGGAGACAGGCAAATCCCAGGTAAAAAGCTTTTTCCAGATGACAGGTAAGGTCAGGTGTGGGAAACTTCTTCCGGGATACAGGGAATGTCCTTGATGAACGGCCTCTTCCGAGGAATAGGAAGACTTCAGGGAGGTAGGCTTCTTCTGGGACACAGGGAGGGCCCGAAATGGAAGAGTTCTAGTTACGCTACTGCATGTAACTACCGCGTGGTGCGGAGGCTAACGCCGTATTATAAGGCCAAGGCCGCAAGCATGACACCCTAAAGAATGATGGAGCCCAAACGCCGAAATCGCACCTATAAACGAGGAAAGGGCCTTTGAGTTTGATGGTAACCTGATAAATGGGTTTGTTGTTTGTTTGTTGGTGTTTAAGGTCCCGTCAACTACGAGGTCATTAGAGACCCGTCCACTGCATAGTTCTAGTGCATAGACTGCACAGACACTACACCAATGCGACGATTATTGGGTATTAGCAGTACCCAGCTTTCCCGAGCGACCACCCATGTCAGTACTAACTGGGCTTACGTTGCTTAACTTCAGTGATCAGACGAGAACTGGTGTGTCCAACGCAACTCGCCGCTCCCCTGATAAATGGGCCTCATTATTCCATGAGGTAAGTTCGTCTTTAAGCTGCCAAAGTCGACTATTCTTCCACATAATTTTCTGTACAGAAAGGGTTCTGTCCGGATCCTTCGAATTTTTAGAACCATCAAGTCCAATACACCAATTTGGTCATAGAATTTACGTCCCAACTGGGTATTGGTGGGAAGGGGCCCATTTCAAACCAGTTAATAGCAACCCTCAGCAGAGGTGTGAACCCGCAACCACCTCATTCGACTAGCCGTATGGTCCACACAAGCCAATGAGGAAGCTAAGCATCACTAGTACCAGACGGGAAACTGACCATAATGCCCTGTCACAGAAATCAAAATTTATACCAGCTTCCGGCCAGTAGCAGCACAGGTCAATCAAGGATCACCCTAGCCATGTAGGAGCGCTATGCATATTTAAAAACCATATAAATATTACATAAATTATGTAGGGGAGGAAGGAAGGTTGGACAGGGGGGTAGGGGTGAGTAAGAGCGGGAGGTAGAAAGTCTCTGAGGAAAGGGCTGTTGGAGGAGGGCTATTCCAGCGCACCTTACAGCGAAGGGGGAGAGGGACAAAGGGGATTTTAGAGCTTCCTACCAACAACTACAGTACTTCGGCTACAGAATGACTACCAAGCCAGTAGGACGAATATGTAGAACTTTTGACAGAACGGGCAAAGAGGGCGAGAGATCCAGTTCCGGAACTGCACTCAATCAATTTCTGGATTAAAAATTTACCGCGTAAGGGTCAAGAGGGAGCCATTGCACGATAATCGCATAAATATTTTACATTTGCTTCATTATTAGTTATTTATCTGTTTGATCCACTAAATCTCCTCCTGGCCAAAATTTCTCCAAAAATTGATTTAGAGGCCTGGTCAAACACCGGTAAGAGAGGGTAAGGGGCGGGAAAAGAAGACTTAGGAGGAGGAAAAATGGGGGGGGGAAGAACCAAAATTCCTCTATAGATGGAGAACGGCTTATTGCGTTGGACACATCAGTTCTCGTCTGACCACAGGAGTTAAGCAACGCGACCCCAGCTAGTACAACCATGGGTGGCCGCAGTCCACTGCATGGTGGTGGCAGTGGACGGGGCTCTAATGACCTTGTAGTTGAAGGACCCTAAAACACCAACGAAACACAATCCTTTACAGATATTTATAGCAACAACAATGCGCCTCTAGCGGTAGAAATGCAAATTTCTGTCTACAACAAATATTACCTTAGTAAACATCATCCCATTTTCGAGGTCCTTGTAACAATCCTAAGACCCCTCTCTAAAGGACCCTCTGACTGTAATGGTCATCGTGACAAACAGTTCAACTTTTCAATTCAACAGTAATGTCAACCAGTTCAAAGGTCGTCATCATCATCTCGCCCTTCTCCCGCCTGTGGTAGGGTCAGGTCTGCGGGTTCTAATCCTCCACTCCCGCCTATCCCCCACCAAGTCCCTCTCCACCCTGCATGCCTCCATGTCCCTTTGCACCACCTGCTCCCACGTCCGCTTTGGTCTTCCTCTACCCCTGATGCCCCCAATCACAGGTAGTCCCACAATGGACATAATAAGTTCGTCCACCAGTTCAAAGGCAAGACCCTTAATTAAGTCTCAAGGCCTCAGGTTCGAATCTAAGAAGGTTTGGAACGGGACCTTTGAAATCTACCAGTGGCTTAGTGGCTAGCGACTATCCGTGAGAAGAAGGGTCCTAGTCGTCAAGAAAAAAAAACACCCGCCATAGCCAGATCGGAACCAGCGAACCATTGACTCAAGCGTAAAAGGCATGCCAATTGTCAGTCCATCCCATCCACTTATGTCAGGACCAGTGCGTCGCTAGGATTGGTGTCGCTCGGTGCGGTGACGCCATGGTGTCACCCGGTGCGGCCGGCACCCCCTAGTGACGCCACTGGTTAGGACAAGACCTCCCACCATTCCACTGAAAGAAGTCGTAGCATACGGTCTTAAGTTGGGACACGACAGCTACAACTTCCGCTGACAAGTAATTTCCGCTTCTTCCATTACCAGTGAAGCCTGGCGGAAGTCCCAGTCCTTCAAAGCTGACATACCAACGGAAGTGCCCATTGCTTATTATTTCCTTTTTGACTATTGCCTTGCAACGTCAAGTCAAGCTTAGACATTAGGCGACGAGAACGGGCGAGTTCAAACACCTGCAAAGTGGGGTCCAAACTGCACATTTTCCGTGTAGAGAAGGGCCCTTTTCATGCAGGTCAGGACACGACTTAAATACACCTATTTTTCAGTCAGTAAAAAAAAGAAATTTATTACTGACTGAAAAGAGGAAAGTCTCTTCCGTTCTGCAGAGCCCAAAGTGCGTTAATTTCCCAACGGAAGGACCCAAATCTACCTTTTGGTCAGTCGTCGTCTCTCATCAACTCCAGGGACTCAATAAAGAGATCGTGGAGATCCAGGAAAGTAATTAGGAGATAACAAAGAAATAAATGAATTGTTTAAGGGCTATTAATAATGGACTTTTAGGACTGCATTTACGACGCTCTCCAACGACAGGAAAGGAGGCAGAGAAAAAGAGAGGCCAGGCGCAACAAAAAAAAATTCACTGATAAACTCATTTGAAACTCATTACAAAAGTCACCAAGCCTGATTCCAGCCCGCACCACCCTGCAGACATCCTGCCCACCCCTACCCTCCTAAGGGCCTTTTCTTACACCCACAGCATATTGACAAAATCAAGAGCTAAGGTAGCACACACGCACACTACGCCCTCTAGCAGTCAGCCAAGTCAACAACTAATAATAAGGAAACGATCGATCGCATAGGCTATTATCGCAGTAATCGACGAACGGGCACTGAATTCCAACAATTTAGAGAAGGTCAAACCGAGTGGCGATCTCGGGGTCAAAAGCAATTTCATGACCAAAGGAATTTCTTATTAATAATCGAGTCCTTTTATCCACCAGACGGCGTAAAGCTACAACGCTTTCCATACAAAAAAATCAGATAAGGGGTGAGCAAGCTTTTCGCTACAGGGGAAGGGGGCCACATAAACGTCAATAAGGATCTCGGACGGCCCTAAGGCCTCAATAGCCAATGGACGTGTCTAAGGCCTCAATGGGATAAATAAAAGTCTTTAATTAAGATCTCACAAGCAGGCTACATAAACGTGTGTATAAGGTCCTGAATGGGTCATATAAAAGTCCTTAAGGTTTCTAGGAAACTAGCGGGCCAAATAAACGCCCTTAAGGTCTAATGGGCCAAATACACGTCCATAAGGTCTCTAGCGGGCCAAATACACGTCCTTAAGGTCTCTAGCGGGCCAAATAACCGTCCCTAAGTTCTCCAGCGGACCACGTAAGGAGTCTAGTGGACCTAATAAACGTCCTTAAAGATTCTTCAGCGGGTCAAATAAATGTCCTTTAAGAACTCTTCAGTGGGCCACTTGAATATGTGTAGGGTTTCTAGCGGGCCACATGAACACGTGTAGGATTTCTAGCGGGCCACATGAACACGTGTAGGATTTC
>JAAFCE010006156.1:7319947-7336082 GCA_013389805.1 Trigoniulus corallinus | reverse complement strand
GCGGGCCACATGAACACGTGTAGGATTTCAAGCGGGCCACATGAACATGTGTAGGGTTTCCAGTGGGTCAAATAAACGTCCTCAAGGTCTCTTTGAGCGGAGGATAGCAATAGCTGTATGCGCACTACGGAACGAGTAAGGGCAGAGAATTAGTAGGGCCCTTTTGGTAAATCACAATGACGTAGACCAGTGGTCTTCAAACTTTGTCGGCTCACGGAACCCTCAGAACTATAAGATGCTCTGGGGGAGCCCCCATCCCACCTTTAGAAAAGTATATCTTGCCGCTGCTAACGAATTTTCATTTTGACTCGCGGAACCCCCAGCGATGTATTGCGGAACCCTGGGGTTCCGCGGAACACAGTTTGAAGACCACTGATGTAGACGAAGGGTTCGCCACGCAAATAAAACACGGGAACAAGGTAATGTCGTGCAATGTGTGAAGAGCTGCACGGGGACTCCGCCAGAGTCCAGCACAAGAGGATGGAGTAACACACCTTAAACAGACCCTACTCTGCTATAGGCGGGGATGATGACAGATGGACCATTTCCCATCATCAAATCTGGTTCTCTCACAGATGTTTCGACCAGTAATTTCATCAACGGGACGTTGAACGACAACGAGCATTATTTCATTTGATAAGACTGTCACCTGCCTTAATAACAGAAAAAGACCATGTTATCCTGCCCAGCGCCGAAATTAAGTCCATGTTCTCATCAAGGACCCCAAAATCATTAAAAATAAAGCTCATCGCCAAAAGAGGGGTATATGTATGGTCAAATTGAATTCTCCCCTTCAATTTATTAGTTTTATTCAAGAGCTGGCAAGAGGGGTGGCAAGCAAACTTCTCGTCTCTTTTTTTTCCCAAATATGTCATCATATCCTCGCCCACACAAAACCAGGTCGAAATTAAGGCCCTTTCAATTTATAACTCCTTTTTGGGGAGAGTCAGACACACACAGAGATAAAAACCGAGCATCGGGAGAATATTACTCATAAAACTCTAGTCTAATAGATATTTAGAAGATGGCACAAGAAGGGAGAGCAAAAAAACTAATAAAATCTTATGTTATTTAGCTTCTTATTACTAACTACAGATGGAACTAATGTATTTTACCATCAGCCTAAGAACACAGGGGCGTCTGGGGGTAAGGCTCAGTTCTCAAAAACCTGAGGGTAGCGTGCGTAGGAGGAAGGGGGGCCAGGAAAAGTGAACACATTGTTGTTTAAAGCCGACTCGGTTTCTTAGCTCTGAAAACTATTTAACGACACCATCATTATCATCATATCCTTATCCCGCCTGTGGCAGGGTCGGGTCTGCGAGTTCAAGCCCTTGTTTGTTTGTTGGAGTTTAAGGTCCCGTCAACTACAAGGTCATTAGAGACCCGTCCACTGTATAGTTCTAATGCATATACTGCACAGACACTACACTAATGCGACGATTATTGGGTATTAGCAGTACCCAGCTTTCCCGAGCGACCACCCATGTCAGTACTAACTGGGCTTGCGTTACTTAACTTCAGTGATCAGACGAGAACTGGTGTGTCCAACGCAACTCGCCGCTCCCAGTTCAAACCCTCCATTCAGGTTACTCTGACTAGGAGCCACCCCACCCAGGCGTCTAGAACCAGCAGATATATTGGCCGGGTTACTTGTGGGGGGGGGGATGCCGGCCTACCCCACAAACTATTTGACGACACCAGAGAATTCAAATCGCGCTTTATCATCATCATTCCAACTGCTTCTTCCGCCTAGAGCAGGGTTGGACGCCCATTCGTCCAACCCGGAACAAGAATAACGCGCCGTGCTCACAGGCGGCACATGGAGCAGGCAAACCTAGGCGGCTGCCTGGGGCGGCAAATTTCATAGAGGCGGCCAAATCACAGAGGAACTTCCTAGCCATGCAGTCTATCGGTCATTTAAAATGTTTATAATCCTGAGGTTCCAAACTTCTCTGATTGATAGGGCCGTTTTCAAATGTTGGCTTTCAAGTGGCGCCTTGCTGCAGAGCCTTAGCAATGAATTGGCACAAATGCCAAGGGCGTGAGGGACGCTCGGACAATTTAGAACTGCATTAAATTTAATGTGGGGCGTCGACTGCCCCACTTAAATAGGGCACCTGAAGCTCACCAGCCGGGCCTGACCGTGCGAACTGTCAGCAACTGTTTCGGCAGGCGGCTGCCGCCCTTGTTTCTTTAGTGTTTTAGAGCCCTTCAACTACAAGGTCATTAGAGCCCCGTCCCTTGCATAGTTCGAATGCAGAGACTGCCCAGACACTACACTAATGCCACAATTATTGGGTATTAGCAGTACCCAGTTTTCGCAAGTGGTCACCCATGATAGTACTAGCTGGGCTTGCGTTGCTTAACTGCAGTTATGAGACGAGAACTGGTGGGTCCAACGCGATAAGCCGTTTCCACACCTTTTTTTCTCTGCCCCTCTTATCCGAAAAAAAGTTACACCCACCTTGTCCAGGATTGAACCAGCAACTACAGACTCTCGAGCGAAGCACGCTACTACTAAATTACCAAGGCGCCGTCCCGTGGAATAGAACGTAATTTTGCAACCAACCATGTTAACACTGCCTGCGTAGGCCAGGATCGAACCTGATCACCATGAACTCAAAACAACACGAATCCTCTAATAGGAAAGTCATTTTCAGAAGACAGAACCAAGGTCGGTGGCTAGAAGAACCGACAGAGGATTTTCAGGATGGTTGTCAGGCCATCGACTACAAGGAGGTAGGGGTAGAGGTCTTATGAGGGGGGGGGGGGGGCGCTTACCCTTTCCACTAAAAGGGCAAGCGCGCATGCACACATCATTAGTCCCACAGCACCCAAAATTCTTTAAAGATTTCACGTGGTGAAAACTGCGTTGGGAAATCAAGTTGTCGAAGAAAGGACTTTTCAAGAGTTAGTTACTTTTCCATTATGGTACTAAAGGCTGGATGAAAGGGCTGAGGGGAGGTAAAAGGACCACCAAGAGTAATTAACTCGACTGTCAAATCCCAGGATCATTCTTCCAATCATCATCTTCGTCTTGGAGGCGGTGAGGGCGGCGAAGAGGGAGCTGCACAATGACAAAGGGAGCAGCAACAAGGTACACCTTCTTTTCGCATTTGCTTTAATTCCGAGATCAGCAGCAAAGGGCTCTTTGGTTTTTCTACAAGTAAAAGAGCAAGAGACATTGGGCCCGAGCAAGATAAACGAAAGTAGGTGTCGACAGCACCCTCCAAAAAAAAAACCGGAAACAGAACCAGAGAAAGGGGACGAAGGAGTTGCACAGTGGGCAAGTTGAAAGCACAAGTTGAAAAGAGCAGGTAAATTGATAAGTTACGCCTTGCATGTACAATTTAATGGAATGATCGATCAAGCTGACATAGGTGATGGATTTCGTCGGAACGACTGGGGACGTGTCCTAAGGCAGCGTCAGACAAAAGCCCTTGCAAAAGGCACAATTCTCCAAAGGGCATCCCGACTGGTGCCACCAAGTCGACAACATGTTAATGACACCACACAAAAACCAATCATTGCAGTTGAAAATTACCACCACCTGATACACACAGCACTGCCATCTCAGCTTCCTTTGCCACCACCTCTTCCACCCCTTTCGCATCAAGCTGGCAACAATCATCAAAAAGAAAACTTTGCACACATTAAGATCGCAAACACACACCGTCGCCATCTAATTAACTTTCAACACACGCCGAATTCCTTCACATTAAATTGGCAATTAATCACAATTTCCAAATATGCAACTGGAATCAGTCATCACTTCACCTGAAAGTTCTTTAAGACGTTGAGAGAGGGGAGGAGGAGGTCGAAGACGATTGGGCTTAATTATTTCGGGATAGTGGAGAAATGAATGCCAGTTCTCTGACTCTTTTCAGCATCTTGCAGAGTTCTGTCAAGGAACAGGACACTTCATCTTCATATCCTAATTCCAGTGTTCAAGTTGCTTTCATTAGGAAAAAAACGGGAAAGGAGAGAGAGAGGGTTAATATTTCCTACCACCTATAAAGACCACGGTTTGTACATGAAATCTGCAGATAGGGCCCACCGTCGGTTCCTCCCACATCAGCGGAACAAAAACTTCTGAAAATTTTCCCGCCTATGACAGGGTTTGATACCCCTCTAGTCCATCTGAATGGACACAAGGATGATATACTGTATTAGACTGTGTTTTTCCACAGCCGGTTACCGACCAAAACTGCAACCCCTATGCTTATTTATCGTGGGGATGCAGTTCATTGGGGTACTTCACCCGACCCGGGGGGGGCGAGTTCCTACATCTAGGAATTCAGCCTCATCTACCCGTTCCATAATAGACGGGTCTGTTTTACATGCAATTGCCATTGTACACCACAAGGGAACTCTATTTTACTTCTCAACCGAAGGAGGGCACATTCGGGACATCTCTCTTGCCCAAAAGAAACCGACCCACCTCGCTCTAGTATCAAACCTAGTATCAAACCGCCCCCCTCATCAGCGAGGACAGAAAAAAACCCAGAGACCTCTGGCGGATGAGATCCCATGCATATCGAACTCCACATGAAGTTTGGTTTTCTTGTCTAAGAGTTCGTGTTATTGTCCAGGAAGGAAGAAAGAACGGAGGACCTCCGGCAGGATGAAGGGAGCCCGTTTATCTTCAACCTTTGGGTTGGGTTGATAGGGTTGTAACCCATAAACATCTGGGAATTGTCTTAAATAGTCAGGGTAATTGGAAGGATCACATTGGTAAAGTGATTGGGAGGGCTGGTCAATTCCTCCGTCTGTTAATAGGGTCCTTCAAGATAGCACAAAAGAGGTAAAGGAAACAGCACATATTTCTATGGTACACCCAATTTTGGAGTATGGCAGTCCAGTTTGGTTCCCCTTCAGGCAGGACTTATCTTGGGAGGTTGAAAGGATCCAAAGGAGGGCAGCAAGAATAGTACTTAATAGGTTTTCTCACACAGAGAGTGTATCTGCCATGATTAAGGAACTAGGGTGGGATACATTAAGCCAGAGGCATATATCTCACAGCAATAGCCTTCTTATAAGACTGCTGCTGCTAGGATGTAATGGACCGTTGGCTGGAAGTGTGTCCCCAGCTGAGTATAAAGGCAGAAAGGATCATCCATATAAATTGAAAGAGGTTAGGGCACAGAAAGACTCATACTACTGGTTATTTTTGCCAAGAGTCATTCGACAATGGAATAGCCTTGGTGAGGATAGGGCGGAGGGCTTCATCCAAGGAAATCAAACAATATCAGGTATTGTATTAGGGGGGCTCCTGAATTATAGCTTAGGGTTTTAAGAGTATTACAGTATGTTATCATAAGTAGGATTGAGAGTTAGTCTCTCTGATGCCATATTGGCCAAAAAAGGCTGCTTGCAGTGTATTAAATTAGAATTAGAACCTCAAAGGGTGAACTCCTACGGGACTGTGATATATATCGTTTCAGTGTGGAAAGGGTCCCTGATGATGCTGTACACACATACGGAGTTACAGTTTCATTCGCATTAGGACATATCCTCGCCTTAATGATTCAGTAACAGCGTGCTTGACTAGGGAGTGCAACGTTTGAGGTTCCATCCCAGTCAACAAGACTGTCATTTAACCATGAGGGAAAGAAGGAAATTCCAAGCACGGTTTCCGTCGATGATAGTCCACATGGCAGAAATGAAGATGCGATGTCTAAAGGCCGGTTTACAGGCTACGTCTTAACGGACGTTTAGTCCTAAACAACAAATTGTATCAGTTAAGAGAGAACGTGTAGACCACAAAAGGGACGTCTTATTCAAACTGAACCAAGTTCAAGGTCACAAAGGAGAACTGATGGAAAAGGCATCCTTTTCTGGAAATTGTACGATAAAATGGAGCATGTAGACGCAAGACGTCCCTTTTCAGTTCATTTCACTCCATGTTGGACTACACCAGGGAAGTCAAATTGGTGGTCCGTGAGCTACATGCGGCCCTTTATGCCTAGCTTGCGGCCGTCACAATCAATATGATGCCCGTAGTATGTTATGCCAATGGGTTGGATGGTAAGCCATGCTGCCATAACGGGCTGGACCCTGTGGAGGCTGGTTTCAGGTGAGGGGGAGGTTGGAATGGGGATGTGGGAGAGGGTCAATTAGCAGCACCCAATGTTTCCAACCAACCACCCAGGTACTGTATTATTTAAATATCCGGTCTGCTACTCAGAGAGGGGGACAGTTGCCCCCGATTGCAGTTGAAAGGGGTAGCCAAGGGGGGAAGGGTTAAATCCTCCCTTGGGCCTTGACTGAAAAATTTAAAACGTTTTGAAAACGATAATAGTTAAGCGCTATACACCCTATCAGCAGTCGTACCCCCCCTTATACCATTTCACGAATTGTCATGTCACCATTGAGCTGGGCCTCCTGGTACTTTTGAAAATAAAATATATTGGGCAGTGTTTTTCCCCAGCCGGTTGCTTATATATTGTCGGTCTACTTTTCGTCATCGACTTCACGTAGAGCGAAGTCCTACACCAGGAAATTTTTGAACCATGTCATTGAGCGGTCACCCTGCCTCGGTGGAGCATCGGTAGCGGGCTCGATTTACTGCGCCAGTGGTTCCAGGCTCGATATTGGATCGAGGTGGGTTGGCTTCTTTCGTGCGCCCCGAGTGTGCCTTCATTCAGATGAGAACTAAAACCGAGGTCCCGTGTGAAGAACCCTCTCTACTACGCAACGGATAAATGAGGCAAAATTTCCAGGTGTAGGAAGTCGCCCCCTTAGCGCCGGTGGAGTGCCTAAACGACCTTGCGTCCATCAGAGGGACAAGACCGGTAGCCGACCCTGCCACAGGCGAGGAAAGGGTTTGAAGTTGTTGTTGGCATTGAGGGGCCACCCCGTCCACCACCACCCGTAGCGCTGGTAAATTTCCTTAGGAATTGTATGGTTATTGAATAACCAAATTAACTAACCTAACTGGTCTAATGGGGTGGGCCTGAGCTTTCTTTGCCCTCTTTCTCAAAAAGGCATCACGAGTCTCACCCAGATTTGACCTTGCGTACCGTGAGTTGAAGCGCGAAGACACTACCATTGGGGATGCCGACGATGGCGAACTATTCTGAGGATAAACGACGAGCGACAGACACGGGCAAATACACAAGCATCTCACAAGATGCAAACGACTAAGCAGTGGGGTGATATGGCGGAGCGAAAGAGGGGATAGTGGTGACAGGGCGAACAACTGGACGTGGTCAGCATTATAATTTTCGGGGATCAAGAACCTAATCACATGGTCAAGACATCGATAAGTTAGTATTCCGCCCACATCAAATTCTCAGTAAATGCTGCTCGAGTGCGTAAAAAAAAAAACGGGAGAGAGAGAGTAGGGGAAACTACTGTCCATTTCTGACCATAAAACTTTGCTATTACGGTCAGTTCCACATCATCCGCCTACAGGTATGTGGTCATTAACGGATCGATACCGGTTGAATTTTCCTCAAGACGTGGTCAACTTTTTTTCTCCTTCCTTCCTGTCCCAGCCATATCATCCATCTTACACAGTCACGTGTTTGCTGCCAATTATGTCCGAACAACTTTACGAATAAATAATTCATTTTAGCACACACGCGCGTCATGTGGCTGGCCGGACAATCAGGGTGATGCCAACATACTGACCACATGCGGAAGTGCTGGAGAAAAAAAGTGACTTGACCAATAGAAGATTGTTCATGGGGGGAAAAAAAACATAACTCGCGAACAATTTTGGTAGAATAAAAACTTGGTGCAGATTTCTCACTGCACTGACCACAACAAAAAATTAAATGTGGGCGAGTCACAAAATACGAGGAAAGTATAACCAGTGGCGTTGCTAGGGTTGGCGTCACCCCCATTTGTCATAGTGCGAGAGGTGTCACCCGGTGCGGCCCGCACTCCCTAGTGACGCCACTGAGTATAACAGTACTAACGTAGGTCGAAACGCACATATGCTTACGAGCATCGAGCAGTACTCTACGCCCTCTAAAGTAACTACTAATCCTTTTCTCGCCTATGGCAGGGTCGGATACGCATCTTGTTCCTCACAATGGACACAAGGGTGACCTATTAGACGGCGTTTTTCTGCAGCCGGCTGACGACCAGAGCTGCAACCCCTATGTCTATTAGCGTTTTCGACATCGTTTACCACAACAACAATCTCTGCCTCACAGACGCTCGTGAACAATTTTCAATTTGTGAGCATTCAAGCCCCGTCCACTGCGTAGTTCTAATGCAGAGACTGCTCAGACACTACACTAATGCGACGATTTTTGGGTCTTGGCAGTACCTAGTTTCCCCAAAGAGCCCACCCATGTCAGTACTAGCTGGGGTTGCGTTGCTTAATGAGAAGAGAAGCGGGAGCAGAAAATGGTGGCAGAAATGCAGAGGGCCGAGGAGTGAACCATCCCTGCAGCGAGGAACGGAGAGGCGGACCTAACAATCAAACTTGACGAATTTGAATTCCCCGACGTACTTCGTTTCAGGGCCCGCTCTAAGGGGGCAACCCGGACACTTGTCCAGGGCGCCATTTTGGCTGTAAGTGTGAGAACAGAGCACGCGAAGAGCGCTGCTTCAAGAGGTGGCAATTTGTCCTTTTGTCCGGGGCTGCAATTTGTCTTTTTGTCCGAGGTGGCATAAGCGCTACAACAGGCTCTGTTCTTTATAAAACACCATTCGTCTTACCCACCGGGGGCCCAAACCCACAGTCTCCTGTCCAATTCGGCAGAATATGGCAAGAATTGAGGTGAGGGAGGCATGAGAACAACGGCGTCGATAAGAACATTTCTCTAGGAAAGAACAAATCTCGGAGGCAATGTTCCAGAAAGAGGGCGAAATGGAATCAGTTGAGCAACTGAGGTGAATCGAAGGTGTCAGAACCCGCAAGACGCTACCCTCTCAAAGGCGGAATAAGAATTCGATCAGGACAGCGTGATGATTTTACCTGCAAGACCTGGTGTCCCTCATGAGTGACCCAACTGGTGAAAGACACCTCTTAAAGGTGGGACCCACCAGTTTGCTTTGTTTGTGCTTTAGGGCCCTTCAACTTCAAGGTCATTAGATCCCCGCCCACATCACAGTTCTTATGCAGAGACTGCACAGACACTACACTAATGCGACGATATTTGGGTATTAGCAGTACCCAGTTTTCCCAAGCGACCACCCATGTCAGTACTAGCCGGGGTTGCACTGCTTAACTTCAGTGATCAGACGAGAACTGGTATGTCCAACGCAATTCGTAGCTCCACCAGTTTGCCTCTGATAACTGACGTTAAGCAACGCAACCCCAGTTAGTACTAGCATGGGTGACCGCTTGGAAACAATGGGTACTGCTAATACCCAAAGTAAAAGCGTAATGTCTGTGAAGACGCTGCACTAGAGCTACGCAGCAGACGGGGATCCAATGACCATTGTTGTTGAAGGGTCCTAAAACACCAACAACACAAATTCGCCTCGGTAAAGCAAACAGACTACCACTGCGCTGGTCCCTTTGATGTTGTTTGTTGGTGTTTTAGGGCCCTTCAACTACAAGGTCATTAGAGCCCCGTCCACATCACAGTTCTTATGCAGAGACTGCACAGACACTACACTGATGCGACGATATTTGGGTATTAGCAGTACCCAGTTTTCCCAAGCGACCACCCATGTCAGTACTAGCTGGGGTTGCGCTGCTTAACTTCAGTGATCAGACGAGAACTGGTGTGTCAAACGCAATTCGCCGCTCCCATCGCTGGTCCCTAACTAGGAGCGAAGGGGGTTGCAATTGAAAGGGTTAAAATTTGGCAACATATCTCCTGATGAGCAAGAATCAGGAGATGGAGAGGGTAGAAGAATTTGTCAAAATGTTTGGAGGAAGAGGTGCAGATGGCGAGAAGCGAAAATAAAGGCTCTGGAAAATAAAAGCTTAATGAACTCATTGTAAAGATCCATAAACTTATATTCCAAGAAATGGATACGAAGATGCAAATGTCTTCTCTCCCCCTTAAAAATCGCTTCTCATTATCTAGCATGGGTGACTTTGGGGAAAGGGGTAAAGAGAAGGGGGTTTCTCTTTTTTTTAATCAACTAATAAACTTGTACGTCTTATAATTGTTATTACACATGGCAGGCATTCAGCAATAATTGCAAAAAGTTGGGACAACAGGACCGCCATCCTAAAGTTCAAAAACATCTTTTGGATCAAAAGAAAGTCATAAAGGCGGGTGGTGGTGGGAACTCAAATAAAGGAGTTTAGGGATCAATTTGGTCCTGTAATGAAAAAATTCCTTTCCGGGATATCAACGACACTCTTCAGAGTACATTCATGAAAGTACACTAACGGGATGGACCAACTGTTATCACACAAAAAACTTGAGCATTTTTTGAGGGGGGGGGGGAGGACAGCCCCTACAGAACAATGCAAATATTTCAACCCTTTCCACCTCCAAAAAAATAACATCGAAAACATGTCACCTCGCCCTTTATGCAACTGAATTTTAAATGAATCCCAACAACTGTCAGGCGAAAGCATGTTAATTGAATTAAACGCAAACAAAGCTTTATTAGATACTTGTATGTCAATGGTGGTTACTTTGACCAAAAGGCCCATACCTGCCTTTAGAGAATCAGAAGCCCTTTCAATTTCACTTCTTTCACATTAAAATGTAAGTGCTGATGAAACTATCTGCCAATTCGAAACGTACATTAAACTAGCAGCATTCAAAGAAAGGGCTTCAGAATAACAGGTCCCTAATTATGTGAATAAGTCACAGGACGCCTGAAATAATCTGCCACCCGGGTACGACGCCCCCTAAAAATAATTTTAATTCACAGGGATTCATAAAACATTTGCCGTCCCTGGATTGCGGTGGTCCTGAAAATAAGTATCACATCTTGAAATAGACTTAATAGTCGCACCACTGTCTAAATTCAATTACCTGCCATTTATTAGAAAAGTCATTAAAACAAAACGTTCACCATCCCTAACCCTTCTTCCCCGCCTATGGCAGAGCTGGGTGCCCTTTTTGTGATGTTGAAACCAGGAAACACACTGGCAAACAGTTAGATGGCATTTTCACACAGCCGGATGCGCGACGTCATGCTCCAACCCCATGCTTTTCTTCTTTAGGGCACTTTTCCTTCCTTCACGTTTGGTGGGGCAGTTTTATTCAATGTAGCCACGAGGGAGCGAACTCTCACACCTGACAATTTCGCCGACCTATATACTGTATATTACTCCACGTAGAAAGGGTTCTTTTCCATGTAGTGGTGACGTCCTACAGGCCACAGAGGACGGCACCGACACTACGTTCTATCCAATGGAAGATACCCTTGGGGGGGACTTCTCCTCTGAGTGGCTCTCACGCCTGAAAGCCACCCAATTTGGCCAGGATTGAACCCGCAATCACTGTCACACGGCGGAGGCAGTCCCAAAATACTTGCACAAAACAGAAAAAAATTTTTTTTTATTAAAGTCTGTTAGAAATTTGGAAGTGCAATTTGGAATTTGGAATCTCAATGTCTTGAGTTCACAACGGAAGTGCAAGGAATGCACCGCACACCCGAACTGCAAGTATTTTACTCCTTTTGAATTAAAGGGACTTGAGATGGTCGGCAGCAGCCGGGGTAGGGGGACCGAAGCAGACGTGGCAGTAGGTTGCCCAAAGAGACATGGCAGTGTGTGGAGTGGACGGGAACCTAGTGGGAAACAGACGGCAGTGGAGGGCTACAACCCCCAGACCCGACCCCGCCACGGGCGGGATAAGGGTCTGATGATGATGATGATGAATTAGAGACTTTAAGGGGCGCAGGCACAGTCTTTAGCATTTGGGGGTGGGGGCACTGTTATAATTGGGGCCTTCTGTTATAATGTCTTTCTGCGAGCAATTTTTCCAATATATGTATATGGTGGCGGCAAGCTTGGTGGGTGAGCCCTGTGCGACCGCAGTCTGCAGATGGTTAAGACCGGATCTGAAGGGACCAGGAGGTCGGCCCAGGGCAAGAAATAGTTTTTGTTTTGTAGGTGTTTTAGGGCCCTTCAACTACAGTGGTCATCAGAGCCCCGTCCACTACGTAGTTCTAATACAGAGTCTGCACAGACACTACGCTGTTAGGACGATTTTGGGTATTAGCATTACGCAGTGTTCCCAAGCGATCACCTATGCTAGTTCTAGCTGGGGTTGCGTTGCTTAACTTCAGTGATTAGACGAGGAGTGGTGTGTCCAACGCAATACAGCCGCTCAAGAAATGGTCTTTGGTTCGGGGGGGGGGGGGGGAAGAAATGAAGTTAGGGTGGGGAGAAGCATTCAAACATGTCGTAAACAAACTACGTTGGTCTCTCTAGCGTTGGTTACTACAACATACCCATATGAAGGGGTGGAGAGTTCAACAAACAAACCATGTTGCTAACAATGTTCGTGGGGAGCCTTAACATGTGACATCGGGGCTTAGACACGTTACCTAATAAATAAAGACGTCGATTTCTGTGTCTCCTCTGTCTTGCTCTCTACATTTTCATCGTTACATATGACAAATTTGAAAAGCTCTCACCAAAATTTCAATTAATCGACTTCCACAAATCCATGTCGACGAGATTCCAGAATAAGAATCGATTGATTGTCGAGAATAGCACAAAGACAAAAAAAAAGACGATGACAGGGTTGGTGGTTGAGTTGATTATGATGAAATTCATTAGTGATTAAGTGGAACCGTCACACAAATTCCGAAGATGCACCCACAGAGCAAAATAACAAAAAAAAAAAATGTCACTTCATTCCTTAATGATTATCGGTACGTACCCTCTTCCGAAAACCATGGATCTATTGCGGCCTGCAGCAAAGTCAATGCGGATGAGAACATTTTACGTCAAATACCGTCAACGTGTCTATCAATGATTTACAATGAAATTTTTCACGCTGATGAAAATATCATCTACCTACCCAAAGGGGTAAAGAACAAAGAAGAAGAAAAAATAGATTTTATTACTTCTTCAGGTCTTACTGTGTGCTTTATTCCGTCATATCAAATTAAACACCACTTTCTCTTTCTTACCGCGGAATGTAATTAGAAATGACTGAAAAACTGGCCTCGGGCTCAAATACGTGCAACTTATTCAGTTCAATGTCAAGAATTCGAAGCACTTTCAACTAAGAGCGGAAGCCCGCCATTATGAAGTTAGGCTTAATTTCGCAATCTCCAACTCAATTTCGAGAGAATTTTTTATTTTAACAGACTAAAAAAAGACGTGGCCGCCCACCTCATTTCAACTTACTGACAATTACGAAACAATCTTCGTCTTCACATTAAAACTTCGATACGATTTATTTTTATAAAATGTCAAAATGAAAACAACGACACTGAGAACGTGAAAAATGCGATCAAGGCTCGCGTTCCACATAATGTTCGAATTGGCCACCAGATGGCGGGGTTCTAATTTTGATAATGAACACGTCGCGATCCTAGCGGATAGACTTCTTCCTAGCCATAGTGCAATAAGTCCTCTTACATCATCATACCGCCTGTGGCAGGGTCGGGTCTGAGGGTTCCAGCCCTCCACTCCCGTTGTTTGTTTGTTGGTGTTTTAGGTCCCATCACCTACAAGGTCATTAGAGAGCCGCCCACTGCATAGTTCTAATGCATATACTGCACAGCCACTACACTAATGTGACGATTTTTGGGTATTAGCAGTACCCAGTCACCCCGTTTCCCGAGCAACCACCCATGTCAGTACTAGCTGTGGTTGCGTTGCTTAACTTAAGTGATCAGACGAGAACTGGTGTGTCCAACGCAACTCGCCGCTCCCTCCACTCCCGTCTGTCTCCCACCAGGTCTCCGTCCACCCCACACATTGCCATGTCCTTGCGGACAACCTGTTTCCACGTCTGCTTCGGTCTCCCCCTGCCCCGGGTGCTACCGCCCACCTGCATTCCTTGCAAGGACCTAACGAGCTCCTCCTCCCCTCTTCTCATGACGTGTCCATACCACCTCAGCCGATTCTCCCTCATTTTTTTCGGCGATGTCCACCACCCCAAGGCTACCTCTAATATACGCATTCCTAATTCTATCAGCTCTCGCACCACAGCATTCGCATCTCGGCCACTTGCCTTCTATTGACGTGCCAACCTCTCCAATTGGTTGTTAGTTGGTGTTTTAGGGCCCTTCAACTACAAGGTCATTAGAGCCCCGTCCACTGTGCAGTTCTGACGCAGAGACTGCACAGACACTACACTAATGCGACGATTTTTGGATACTAGCGGTACCCAGTTTTCCCAAGCTGCCACCCATGTCAGCACTAGCTGGGGTTACGTTGCTTAACTTCAGTGATCAGACGACAACTGGTGTGTCCAACGCAATTTGCCTCTCCTCCAATTGGTACACCTGTGGGACCCGGCCAAAGGGTATGGCACACTTTAATAAACAAACGAATCATGGGTCGTTCGTCTAGGAAGCCAGCCCACCCCATGTGTGGTGAGGACTCCGCTATCCGCCGCCTGGGGATGCCCCACTTAGTAGTTCACGCAAGTAAGAAATGGACCTCGGAGTTGGGATTCCACGCTAATGTACCATGGGTAGATAGGCCATCGAACTACCAGCCAGGATACCGAAAGTTAGGGCACCATTGATGCTCTATTTCCCTTCATCATCATCTTTCCCATCCGGCTTTCCGGCATTTGTCAGAATGGGATCCTCACTTGCGTCGTTGGTACCCAGAACTTGGGGGTCAACTGTTGGACATCTTGCACGACCGGACTGGAAAAATATCTAGATCCGGTGGAAAAAAAAGGCCCCAAAGTCCAACTCTCTCAGCAAGATCCATCTCCTATACCTGGGAATTTTGACGACCTACAGGCATATTTTATTCTGTGTATAAAAGGGCTCTGTTACGTGAATGTGGACCACACAAGACCTGGGAAACCTTTCGACCTCAAAACTGTTTGGGATTTCTCCTCCCTGCATCCAAAGGAACCTCCGATCGAACCTGCAATTTCCAGGAGTAACATCTTGCCTCTTGGTGCTGATGGAGGAGAAGTGTCCCAGTGAATCAAAGTTGAGCATTTGTTTATCAGCCGGTTGAGAAGAAAACCGTCCAACAGGTCGTTCATGTGTCCCAATAGGACAAAAATGAGCAAGTGACCCTTCCAGAGGCTAGAAAATAGTTAGGGAGGATGACGATGTACGCACTACCCGGGACCAAGAAAACCTACCGACAGAAAGCCTGCTAAAGCTTCCCGTCCTCTCGCACCAAGGAATTAATCAACCTCGGATGGAACCTGGAACGACGGAGTCACCGAAATTGTGGCAGAGCTGGGTGGCGGAACCTCTCGGGGGGCAATATTTTGGGGTACTTTAAACCACGCATGTCAAACTGAGCCATATAGTACCCATGGCGCCATCTTGCAACTGCGCCCGGGGCCATGGTATCGATTGTAAGTGAGGGCCGCAACCCTAGGGTTCAAAGGCAACATGCAGCCCGCGGGCCGCTGCGTGAAAGGTAAAGGAGAAGGGGCGGCAATTAACCCAGTTGAGCACGCCCCAGCACCGAAGCAAACAGTGAAAGACGACTGAGTCAATTACCGTTCGTAAAACTGAAGTCATCCGTCCTGGGATAGAACCTAAACAATAATCAACTTGCAACTCTTGACATGTGCAACTGAGGTAAGCGTAGGTGCACCTACGCATCTCAGTGACAATAGACAACTTCACAGGCAGCAAAGATCAAGTTGCCAAGGCAACGCGAGCACGTCGTACGTGCCTCCGTTAACAGTCGCGATCACATTTCCTGACGTTGCCGTAGCAACTGTAGCATCGCTACCTTAACTCAGTTTAATACGTAATACAACTGTTCTCAATGTACCTGGAAGGTTCAGGTGTCATTGCACACCCCCACGCACGACAGCAGTACTCATTCCTAGGTCAAGTGGGCCCTTTAGCTACCCTGAGCTCAAGTAGCAGACGCGCTTTAACAATTGAGATGTCACGGTCTTCCCTAACTCCCAATGGCAGTGCAGGTATCTCCCTCAAGATGCTGTAGTGAGCCATTACAGAGTTACCATAGTAACGAAGGCGTCGTCACCACTAGGCGATGCCGATACTCTTAGTTCTATCTATGGATCTTTTCGACCTATTAAAATTAACGTTCTAAACAACTACTGACCCTTTTCCGCCT
>JAAFCE010006156.1:7237327-7306347 GCA_013389805.1 Trigoniulus corallinus | reverse complement strand
TCGTTGCATTAGTGTAGTGTCTCTGCAGTCTTTGCACTAGAACTATGGAGTGGACGAGGCTCTAATGATCTTGTAGTTGAAGGGCCCTAAAACACCAACAAAATAAAAGGGGGGAGGGGGTTGTGTTGCTTTACTTCAGGGATAACACGAGGACTGGTGTGTCCAACGCAATACAGCCGCTGCAACACTGATCCATATGAAGTAGCATAGCCGGGCTAACCACTGCCCTGTGGAACTTCCCTTTCAACTTTATTGGAACCTTCCGATCACTTAGGACTCTACTTGCCTGTCTCAACTTCAACCACCCCACTTTGATGCTATGGATCACATCCGAATTAGTTCGCAGTTCTTCAGGAACCCATCCTAGGACCTAGGTACTTCAAAACTCTTGGTTCTTCTATTACTACTATGTGTTGTTTTGGAGGGCTCACAACTCAGAGGCGGATTTCTGCACAGGGGTATAAGGTGTGCGCCTGGGGCCTCAAAATTCAAACTCTCAAAATGAAGTGGCGTCGCTAGGGTTGGCGTCACCCGGTGCGGTGACACCATGATGTCACCCCCCCTCTCCCGAAAAAAAGCCGCTTCTGCTTTGGTGTCTCCCCATTTCTCATGGTGCGAGTGGTGTCACCCGGTGCGGCCCGCACCCCGCTAGTGACGCCACCGTTTAGAAATATCCCTAAATTAAATTGGCAAGTGAATAACTCCAGGCAGAGTAAAAAACGTGCGTGTAGAATGCACATTGTAGGGTGTGTAGGACTAGTGAAAACATTTAGAGGGGGGGGGGGGCTTACTAATACGGCGCTTTCATACTTCACGTGACCCTTATTAAGTAGCCTCTTATGTGATGTTTTTATATAATTTTTTGGGGTATTTTTATTGGATTCCAGCTGTTTGTCGTAAAGGTCACAAAGTCTTAGCTGTTGTCTCATTTAATAAAGAACCTATTAAGGGCTTATATGCGACTGATAACAGAAAACCCTGATTCTGCAGAGGAAGGAGAAAGAACAGAAAATGACATTAAATAAGCGAGGTGAACCAGGAAGGGGCAAATGTCCTAAAGAATTGATAGTAATAAATACTTTTAACACACCTCGTCAATATTATTATGATGCCAGAGTTCGTTAAAAAACAATTTGGCAACCATATGTCATATGGATAGGGTTATGAGGCTTTGTGCTAATGCTTTTAAACCCCAACTAAAAGTCAAAATAAATCTCCTTTTAATGATATTTTGACTGCAGGAGGGCAAGCGTCACTCCAGGAGGGCAATGGACGTGCTTCAAGTTACAATTTGCTAGCGTCGCCAGGATGCTTAACTTCGTCCTCGAGGTGACGGATTCGAACCCTCCCCCTTGTCATACGAAAACTGTCATCATCATCATCATCCCTAACTGTTCTCCCACCTTTGGCAAGATCGAGTACCCTACAGTCCCGTTGGAACTGTCAGCCCGCACAGCAAACTGTTGGATCGTATTTTTATTGGTGTTTCCAGTACGAACAGTGGAGCCCAGCCCCGGTGCGGCAAAGATTCCAACGTTCCTGCATCATTGGCTCCAAGTATGAGGTCACCAAGCTTTGTTGGCGTTTTAGGGCTCTTCAACTACAAGGTCATTAGAGCCCCGTCCACTGTGTAGTTCTGATGCAGAGACTGCACAGACACCACACTAATGTGACGATTCTCGGATACTAGCAGTACCGAGTTTTCCCAAGTTGCCACCCATGTCTGTACTAACTGGGGTTGCATTGCTTAACTTCAGTGATCAGACGAGAACTGGTGTGTCCAACACAATTTGCTGCTCCCCCAGCTTTGTTGTTGTTTGTTGGTGTGTTTTAGGGTCCTTCAACTACAATGAGCATTAGGGTCCAAAGTCACCCAGCGCGTCTGGTTAATTCACACTGTCCACAAGGATGGGGGACGTGAATCGATCTACCAAAAATTCAATCTGACGTTGTTCGTCAAGCAGTTTGCTTTGCTGGGAACGGACCTGCATGGTGTTCATCCCCAACATTGCTGACCTTCATGACCTTGGTGACAGTTGGGGTGTGAACATCACCTTTACAAAATACAACCGTAATTTGCTGGTCGGATGACTGTAGGTTGCCTATGTATCGTATTAAAAGATCACACTTCCTTACCTGGTGTCCTCAGGCCGGAAATGATTGTGTACTTCGCGTGCTGGAGTTGGGAATAATCTTGCGGACTCTTGTGGACAGTGGGGCCATGGCCCTGCGACTTTCTCCATTTCTTTTCAATGTTTTCCTAAAGAGAGAGAGAGGGGGGGAGCGGCTTATTGCGTTGGATACACCAGTTCTCGTCTGATCACTGAAGTTAAGCAACACAACCCCAGCTAGTTCCAACATGGGTGGCCGCTTGGGAAAACTGGGTACTGCTAGTATCCAAAAATCGTCACATTCGTGTAGTGTCTGTGCAATCTCTGCATTAGAACTACACAGTGGACGGGGCTCTAGTGACCTTGTAGTTGAAGGGCCCTAAAACCCCAACGGAACAAAGAAAAAAAAACAAAATCCTAAAAAAAGCACACCAGTTTCAGTCAGGATTGAGTCTGTTGAGTTACGAAACTGGGTCCTTCGCCTACCACGAATTGACCTGTGCCGCCGTGGGACGGTTCAAGAAATCCCAAGAAAAAGGAAACTAGGAAATAGTCTCATAAAGTAAGACGGAGTGAAAGGGGGAAGACCACAAGGACCATATACGACCAAAAAGGTGTAGTGTACATTTGACTCCTTTAATCGCCTCTTCTGGGTCAAGTGGGATACAGGACGGCTATAAATCTTACCCTGGAGACCACACGACGGGATTAAAAATAACATTTCCGGTCTTAAGCACTTTGAATCAAATATGACCCATTTTCCGTCGTAATGACCACATTAAAATAGAATTACGTCTTGTACTTAGACGGGGAAGGGAAGGAGCCAGTTAGTACACCAGTGCCTACCCCAGCCTAAGTTGGGAAGGGGGATAAAATATTCTTGGATAAATATCTAATGTAATAATAATAGGGTCAAGCTATAAGACTTCCTAGGTCGTTTGTTTTCAGAGACGTCACGACCCTTTTTATGGCCCTATTTAGATCTGAATTGCGCGAGTTTGTCTCCACACCCTACCCCCTTGCATACGAAAAAGGTTCTTCAATACTATAATGGTCACTACACACGAATTTTTATCTTTACTTCCCTTAAGGCGCGTTCTCACGAGTCAAGTTTTGTTGACCAATTATAGTTGTTCAACAAAAGTTGAACATTACTTGAATCAATTTTCGTTCACACATTTCAATAGAAACTGATCAGCAGTTTCATTGTACAAATGGGGTTTCAGTTACATTACAAATGGGGTCAAAAGGAGTTGTGTGGATAACACTGTATTTTGGTTAGCCCCCAATTGGTCCACCCCTCTGACGGGTCCACTTTTGTATATCTACAAGGGCCTTAAACAAAAGACCTATTGTTCACTTGAAGGGTAATGGTGAATGACTCACCACTTGATCAAGAAACGTTTGACTGGGTCAAACTTTTGTTGATCAACTCGATTGAAACAGAGGTTCCCACTACAGTTTTCATTCAAGTTTTGTTGAACAACTACAATTGGTCAACAAAACTTGACTCGTGAGAACGCGCCTTTAGGGCCGAGGAAACGTAGGAATGTTTCATTGTGAACTGCGTAAGAAACGGCGAGGATCGAACCTGAACCTCGCGCCCAGGCAAGTTGCGTTGGACACACCAGTTCTCGTGAGACCACTGAAGTTAAGCAGCGCAAGCCCACGTTAGTACCAACATGGGTGGTTGGTAAAGAATGTTGGGTGCTGTAAATTCCCCCTTTTCTACGTCCTCTACACCTACCTCCTCATCTCCCGCGTGCAGCCTCCTAAGGGTTCGTCCTGTTATGGCTGCTTGGCTTAACCCCAACCCATGGAATTAATCCAGCAATTCAACAAATAAACTTCTCACTAATATCTTATCCGCGGGTTTCTGGTTGACAAATAACTGGTATTGGGAAAACGGACTAGTGTGTCATGGTGATTCATTGTTCAGAGTACCTTGCTTCGTCAGTACGTAGTTACAGGATCGATCCCGTCCGAGGCAGATTCCGTTTCCTTTTTAGGAGGAGAGGTAAGGTTCAACTACGCCTACCGTCGAATGACAAGTAAAGCTGTGATTCCGTGTGGCGTGTACTATCTCACCTGTACGAAAAAGAACCTTTTCTACATCAATTCGGCGTCCAGAGGAAGTTGTCCAGCGGTGTGGGAAGAGATTGGAGACAATTTTCCTGGAATCGGATCTACTCGTATTTTATTTTTGCATTTCAAACCAGGGGGAGGGCACCCCCTCCTTTCTGCGCACTACAAAGCTGTAGCCCCTATCTTTATCGTCGGTCTACTGTTTGTTGGGGCACTCCACCGACGGCAAGGGAGGGGGGCGACCTCCTACACATGGAAATTTTGTCTTACGCTTAGTAAAGAGGGTTCCGTTAAGTGCAAATGCCATCGTACACCACACGGAACCTCAGTTTTACCTCTCATCCGGAAGGAAGGCGCGCAAGGGGTTTCTCTCTCTCTCCCGAAAGAAGTCAACCCACCTCGATCCAGTATCGATTTTGTTGTTTGTTGGTGTTTTAGGGCCCTTCAACTACAAGGTTATTAGAGTGCAGAGACTGCACAGACATTACACTAATGCGACGATTTTTGGGTATTAGCAGTGCCCAGTTTTCCCAAGCGGCCACCCATGTCAGAACTAGCTGGGGTTGCGCTGCTTAACTTCAGTGATCAGATGAGAACTGGTATGTCCAACGCAATTCGCCGTTCCCATCCAGTATCGAAGCTGGAACCACTGGCACAGTAAATCGAGCACGCTACCTATTGCGCCACCGGGTCAGGTGTCCAACTACGAAAATAGGCTGATGCTAAACATGCAAGGGGCTGCAGCATTAGATCGGCAGCCGGCAGCGTAAAAAAGATTTTCCTGGTTCCTGCGGAACAACTGGTTATCCGATCCTACAAAAGCGAAAAGGGGTACAAATTAGTGATTATGATGATGATGATCATCATTCAGTAAAGTAAATTCTGTGTTTGGTTATGCCAACGTGTACATTTTTTTGTTGGTGTTTTAGGGCCCTTCAACTACAAGATCATTAGAGCCCAGTCCACTGCACTCCGACCAGACCCGCGCTCCGAGACTGCACTGACTGCAGGCCCGGCTCATGAGTTTCAGGTGCCCTAGGCAAGTGGGTCCATCGCCGCACCCAACGATATTTAATGCAGTTCTGAATTGTCCAACTGCTCCTCGCACTCTTGGCATTTGTCCCAATGTCAATGAATTTTTGTGGCTCTGCAACAAGGCGCCTCCACAAAGCCAACATTAAGAAAAGGCCCCAACAATCAGAAAAGTTTGGGAACCCAGGAATTATAAACATTTTAAATATAGGATAGACTGCATAGCAGGCAAGCATCTCTGAAAATGGTCGCCCCTTTGAAATTTCCCGCCCTAGGCAGCCACGTAGGTTTGCCTGCCCGATGAGCCGCCTGTGCACAGACACTACGCTAATGCGCCCAGTTTTTCCAAGCGGGCACCCATGTTAGTACAATTTGGGGTTGCATTCTATGTTACGTTAACGGGTTGGGGAGTAAGCCAAGCAGCCATAACAGGCCGAACCCTTATGAGGCTGCTCGCGGTTGAGGAAGTGGTAGGTGTAGAGGATGTAGGTTTGTTTGTTGGTGTTTTTAGGGCCCTTCGACTACAAAGGTCATTAGAGCCCCGTCCACAGCATAGTTCTTAGGCAGAGACTGCACAGACACTACACTAATGCGACGATTTTTGGGCATTAGCAGTACCCAGTTTTCCCAAGCGGCCACCCATGTCAGTACTAGCTAGGGTTGCGTTGCTTAACTTCAGTGATCAGACGAGTACTGGTGTGTCCAACGCAATTCGCCGCTCCCAGAGGATGTAGGAGAGGGGAAATTTGCAGCACCCAACGTTCACTAGCAACCACCCGTGTTGGTACTAACGTGTTTAGAAGCCCGTCTACTGTGTAGTTCTGATGCAGAAACTGCGCAGACACTACACTAATGTGACGATTTTTGGATACTAGCGGTACCCAGTTTTCGTAAGCGGCCACCCATGTCAGTACTAGCTGGGGTTGAGCTGCTTAACTTCAGTGATCTCACGAGAACTGGTGTGTCCAACGCAATAAATCGCTTGCTGACGTGAACAGAATGATGCTAAAGAGGAAGGAAGAACACGGTTTACCGACCTACCTCTAAAAATCGTTTTTCTTTTCATTTTCGGGACTTGTGCGACGAAAGACGTATTTTCTGTTTTTCATCGTTGGCTCTCATGCGATAAAAGTCATCAACCTTGGCTGCTGCTCAGATTCAATATATCTAAAGTTTGGATATCGTCAACAATATGTAATGGAACGCAGAAGCTTAAGCGACTTGAGCCCGAGATAATCCATTGGTGGCCTTAATAGGGAACAGCAGCGGTTGTCTAAGGGGAATAAAAATGATTAGTGAGGTGTAAAGCCATTCTTGGGGATAACGTCTTGATACGTTTATTCAATCCTTCAATGCATTTTCTTCTGCTGCTGTTGGTTACTCGCTCATGTTTTTAACATAATGTTCGTTTTATTGATTCTTTGACGTTTGTAGTTGCTATCTGAACAAAAAAAGACTATTTACAACCTTAAATAATATCAGAAATTGCATTTCTTTAAAAAATACTTTCCTCTGATTGAATCGCAGTTTGATACTAACAGTATTTCTTCCTCTATTTTCTCGTTTTCACTTCCGTTGACTTCATTTGTAAACATGAGTCTAGTATTTACGAATTTGGTTCGGGTTTCTCATCCTGCGCGCCCGAGTCCTTAAATTACAATTGTTAGCCCGTCACGTATATTAACCACGTTGACAACATCACGAATCAATTACACCTCCTGTTTACTGAAATACTGGCCACGAACATGTTGTCGCCGCTCGTATTACTTGACTTTATAATGCGTGGCATTCTCAACCGGAAGTGTTTTTGACGACGTTCTGGACGTTTCCTGGGGGGGGGGGGGGGACAACGACAAGAAACTAAAAAATACCACACCGTTTGTCATCCCTGCAGTCGTTTGTTTCATTGGTGTTTTAGGGCCCTTCAACGACAAGGCCATTAGAGGCCCGTCCACTGCGTCGTTCTAATGCAGAGACTGCACAGACACTACACTAATGCGACGATTTTGGGGTATTAGCGGTACCCAGTTTCCCCAAACGGCCACCCATGTCAGTTGTTGTTGTTTATTGGTGTTTTAGGGCCCTTCAACTACAAGGTCATTAGAGGCCCGTTCACAGCATAGTTATTATGCAGAGACTGCACAGACACTGCGCTAATGCGACGATTTTTGGATATTAGCAGTACCCAGTTTTCCCAATCGGCCACCAATGTCAGTACTAGCTGGGGTTGCGCTGCTTAACTTCAGTGATCAGACGCGAACTGGTGTGTCCAATGCAATTCGCCGCTCCCCCTTAGGGCCCTTCAACTACAAGGTCATTAGAGCCCTGTCCACTGTGTAGTTCTGATGCAGAAACTGCACAGACACCACACTAATGCGACGATTTTTGGATACCAGCGGTACCCAGTTTTCCCAAGCGGCCTCCCATGTCAGTATTAACTGGGGTTGCGTTGCTGAACTTCAGTGATCTGACGAGAACTGGTGTGTCCAACGTAATACAGTCGCTCATCCCCCCTTACAGTCGTGACAAGTGACACCTAGTAATCGCTCCACTGGGACACAATAGACAGTAGAGTTCAAATGTGGAAGAACTACTCTGTATGTTTCCCAAAGCTGAGGAAAAAGGGGTTTGTTGAACTCCGGTTAATGTGAACGCTCATGACGATTCAAATATCCGTAGGGATTTTATCTGGAATAAAAAATTGACGTTTCACTGAATCTCTGTCTGCATGATATCGAAAAGCTTCTAGAAGGGTCGCTGCACTAGGGCTGTTGCTTCCCGTTTCCAAGATTGCTTCTAGACTTTTCCATTTTCCTAAGCCTATCAGAGACTTAGCAAGTAGAAATCCCAGCCGATGAGGTTAAAACACTGTCCTCTAGTTTCGTTGGTATTTTAGAACCCTTCAACTACAAGGTCAGTCGAGCCCCGTTCACAGCATAGTTCTAGTGCAGAGACTGCACAGACACTACACTAAAGCGACGATTATTGGGTATTAGCAGTACCCAGTTTTCCCAAGCGTCCATCCATGTTAGTACTAGCTGGGGTTGCGTTGCTTTACTTCAGTGATCACACGAGAACTGGTGTGTCCAACACAATAAGACGCTCTCGTCCTCTAGTATCAGAAGCGACACTAATAAGGCTCTTGCAATAGGTCAGTAAGCAGTAATGTGACGCCAATGTCCAACAGTCCTTACCCACGAGTTCCTGGTGTCATCCCTCACAACGCCGTCTTTATCGTATTTTTATCTTGTCAGTTTTGGTGTGCCACTTCTTCTCTCTATTGTTGTCAGCTTCTTTCCCGAGGTTGCTTCGAAATCCCGGACTTTTGAGTACTCGGCCTTGTCTTGGGCCTGGTAAAGGGGTTATAAAGTTTCTTTCAGCTTCTTGGTATTCCTATGACAGCAATTAACGATTCTGTACTAACCTCAACTTATTTTTTTTCCAGTTATATCATACGCCAACAGCCATGGGCGATGCCGATCTTAGGTACATTGCAGGCCTGTCGGACGAAGCGCTCTTCAACAGAACATTGGCTCCAATTCTCACATCTCGGATTCCTTCCACTCAAGGACATGAAAAAGTGAAGCGAGTAAGATTATTTATCATTGACAGAGAACTTCGAACCTAACAAATATTTAGTTTTAAGTTCGTTGTCTGATGGGCCTTAAAAAAAAGGTGCAGGTGTGCAGATAGCATATCGTAAAGGCACTGCAAACAAACAAATTTTCCAGAGCATAAAAATAATTAGTCCTTCAGATGGCGCATGACAAAAAATGTCAATATTGTCCAATGTTTGGAATGTTCTGTAGCAACATGGACAAGAATTTCATTTCTTTTTTTTCTCTCTCTAAATTTGGTAGCACATCATCAGCACAATGAATTCTCTTCAATGGAGTGTCCGCTTAGATTCTTTCGTGGATCAAACTCCATTAGGACTAATTAATTTCACCAATATCATTGCCACTTTGGATCCGACAGCAACACGCCACTTGGTGCTGGCATGCCATTATGACAGCAAACTGGATCGCGAGAAAGCTCTGGTGCTGGCGACGGACTCTGCCGTTCCGTGTGCCATGATGATGAATCTGGCAATGTTGCTCAATGATTCATTAATGAAGTCCAAGGAACTCGTAAGTAGAGTCCCAATCGTCTGGTTATCTACAGTCAATTTTCTTAATTTTTTTGTATAAATTCGTTCCAGGGCAGCGATCTCACACTCCAGCTCATTTTCTTTGATGGTGAGGAAGCTTTCGAAAGGTGGACTGATAGAGATTCCACATACGGTTCTCGACATTTGGCTCGTTCTTTAAGCAGCACCAGATTTCCTAAAGGAAACAAAGAAAAGACAACACTTCTTCATCGAATGGTAAACTCTGAATTATATCAAGATGTCATTCTTACATTGCCTTTTCAATATTTCTCTGTACTCTTGCAGGATGTCATGGTTTTGTTGGATTTGTTAGGATGTCGAGATCCTACTTTCTACAATTTCTTCCAAGACACTTCACATCTGTTTAAAGGAATAGTATCTATAGGTTATAACAATTTTTATGGTACCTACAGTTTTCTGAAAAACTTCCTCAAATTCATCTGATTTTCGGCTTTTTCCCTCCTCAGAAACTCAACTTCACAACCTGAATTTGTTGACCAGTCATTCTCGCCACTATTTCATTGACCAAACGACATATTCTGGAGTCGAAGATGATCATATTCCATTTATGAATCGAGGTAAGGGAAAAGGTTCCATTGCAGAATCATTTCATCCAGTTCTTTCAAGAGGAGAATTTTTGTAAAGCTTTTGACTGTTACAGGTGTACGTATACTGCACATAATTCCAGTCCCTTTTCCATCAGTATGGCACACTGAAATGGATAATGTAGACAATCTTGATTTTCCTACAATTGACAACTTGAATAAGATCTTAAGAGTTTTTGTATATTCTTATCTGCATTTGGGAGTGGAAACTAGCCCTTTATGACTAGCGATGGACAAGACAGATTCTCAACTGGTGGATCCACAACATCAAGAATTATGAGATGGCAGCTTCTGATGTCCATCATTTTCTATTGGACTTATGCAGCTATTAACGTACGATAATTGTTGTGTGGATGTGTTTTGAAAGTTGGATCCAGTCTTGAAATCATGGATCTGTCTTGCTAAGACATTCTACGATATAGTTTGATACTCATACCGGAAGTCGTCATTTTAGTTTGTAGAGACGTTGAAATTATAATTTTAAATGATACTGCCATTCTTCTTATCCTTGTCGACTTCTTTCAGTATTAACATCTCTTGCAGAGTCGTGATTAAAATGAAATTCTTTGCGCCCGTGTTACGTACGTTGTACTCTGTTTTCTTGCCATTCTGATAAAGTAGAGCGGTTTTGATTATTCACTTGTCTTTTTAATGAACTCTCTTGAAATTATCTTTATGTAAATATCGAGATATTAGTAAATTCCACTTATCTGTCATTCCTTAAACCAGAATAATTCCTTAATTTTTTTTCCGCCTATGGTATAGCTAGGAACTCAAGAATTGGGGATTTTGACGTAGAAAAATACAAAAGAAGAGGACATTTTGTTTTGTTGGTTGTTGTTGTTGTTTGTTGGTGTTTAAGGGCCCTTCAACTACAAGGTCATTACAGCCCCGTCCACTGCGGAGTTCTAATGTACAGACACTACACTGATGCGACGATTTTGGGGTATTAGCGGTCTCCAGTTTTTCCAAGCAGTACTAGCTGGGGTTGTGTTGCTTAACATCAGTGATCAGACGAGAACTGGTGCGCCCAACGCAATACAGCCGCTTCCAGGACGAGGACAAAAAGAGCAGGATGAAAACATGATGGCTTGCCATTGTGCACAGTATACTAGCAGGGATTGCGTTGTTTAACTTCATTGATCAGACGACAACTGGTATGTCCATCGTTTTCATGGTGTTTAAGGGCACTTCATCTACAAGATCATTAGAGCCCCGTCCACTGCGCAGTTCTGATGTACAGACACTACACTACTGCGACGATTTTGGGGTATTAGCGGTATCCAGTTTTTTTCCAAGCAGTACTAGTTGGGGTCGTGTTGCTTCAGTGATCAGACGAGAACTGGTGTACCCAACGCAATACAGCCGCTTGCAGGAAGAGGACAAAAAGGGCAGGATGAAAACAATGGTTTGTCACATTGTGCACACTATGCTTCTGGCTCCCCCCAGATAGCCACAACTTTTTAAGTCGCCAGTTATTAGAGTAAAAATTTATCGAAAATCATGACGGAAATAAAGATGTATGGAAACAAGTGGAAAATGAGTCAAAACTTACCTGAAAATGGTGTCCGTATCGAGATGCTTTTTGGGCTAACAGCTGCGATTTATATTCAGTTTGGTTTGCAGACTTACAGAAGCAATGGAGGAAAGAAAGGGCCGCTCCATAAGCTTTTGGGACAAAGCACAATTTCTGGGAATTTTAACACCAACAGGATCAAGTTTCTTACACCAATAATGTTGAGCGAAATCATAACGGATAAAGTAGAAATTTAAACACACACCCAACTTTACCTTGAACTTCGGACAGACATACTGTCCTTAGAATTTCACAGGTAATAGAAAACAATCAATACTAACTTACTAGAAAGTTCTTCCCGACTTACGGACGTTTTACCACCACTCTTCTTCTCACTAGTACCTTCAAAAGTAGTCGTTTATTACGCTCAAAGTAAAAAATGCTTTATGATGAAATCACCAACGTGAACTTTGACCCGAGTTGATACATTAGTTCAACAGAAGAAGAGAAAGCGGCGCCCTATATACAGTAGCTCTCCATGTAGCAGCAGTGCATTCTTAACGTATAGGCCTGCTGGGCACTTGCCCGGGGGCCCCGTGCTATTCTGTGGATGTCAAGATGATTATCGTAGGGGTCCCGGCACACTACTTTGCCCAGGGTTCATAATGCTGTTAAGACGGCACTGTATAGCAAGAGGGTATTTCTACAAGTGACATTCAAAGTATAAATACGGAATCAAGGCCTTTACTTTTCTTCTGGTTTCCTTATTTCGTCCTCCAAAAAAGCAGCCCAAAACTTAGGACTCAAACAACGAGCTTAAGAGCCACACATGCCAGAATTGAGCACGAGGCATTAGGAAAAGGTCTACCCCCAACCCACCTCATATAACCGGTTTTGGACATCAGGAATAGAGATGTTGAAAAACACCGCCGTCGTAGTGTCTTGAGGAATAAGGTACTCGGGTCTACTATACCTACGGATTACGGCATGAGCCCGACTCCTGTTGCATTATAGTTATTGTGCAATAGGTCAGACACCACGCAATATTCTAACCGACAAAGCATTAATTTACCTGCCAAAATTTCTATTTTGGTTGTATAATGCAGTGTTGGAAGATTGGGGTAGGCCGGCATCCCTCACAGACAACCAGCCAATATTCCTGCGTATTCCAGACGCCTGACTGGGGTGTCCTCAGTCAGAGCGTGTTCAATGGACCCGCGGACCCGACCCTGCCACAGGCGGGATAACGGTGTGATGATGATGATGTCTATTATACCTACGGGTGACCTTAAAAAGACGACCAGCAGGCAAAACCACTATTCAATTCGTCCACGAGTTCTTGATACCTGCCTCCCTCTGTTTGTGGTTCTCTGGATATCTCTAAGTGGTGGCTACCCAACCCAGGGTCGCCAGAATAAGCTCTACTGTTACATTATAAACTCTTAAGAAAAACAATTTTTAATTTCAATTTGTATTCTACAAAACAATTACGGTGATAATTTTTTTTATGGCTGAAGAGGACTGAATATTGCACCTAAAATATTTTTGTCGCAGGAATCCCCAAATCCCGTTGATTTACAACGACACATAATCGAAAAGGAAAACTGACACAGATCCTACAGGGTAAGAAATCAATTCTCACCAGAGCAAAGATGGAATTAGGAGGAGATTCCAAATTCAATAATAATAAAAGTACGGAAGGGTTAGTAGTACTAAATCTGACAAAAATAATTCATACAGGTTGGAAAGAAGTGGTAGAGAATAAAAACAAATATAATATCAAAATTTTTTCAAGGAGAGGGAGGCACAACCCTTCTAGAGAATTTAACATTGAAACAAAAAAAAAGAATCAAAAGAAATACATAACTTACATTTTTTCAAATGCATTCATTATATACAATGTATGAATAAGAGGAAAACATCTAAGGTATCAGAGTCTTGCAAACGAGGAGAATCTTGGCAGAAAATGGAAGGAGAGGTGGGGGAAAAAAGAAATATTATTTTAAAATGTATCTCCAAACTTACTTTACACCATAACAATTATCAAATATTATTTATGATGAAAATGAATAATTTTTCTTTTTAAAAAAACCGCATACAATTATACAGTATACAAAAATAATTTACCTTAATTAAGGAATAGTACTGCTGCACACAGCTTCCAATCTTGACTCCTTATAATGATTCTAACATTATACAATCTAATAATTTATTTTAAGATGAGTATGAGAAGGGTGTAAAATGGGTGTAAAATATGGAAGGCACATTTACAGATCTCTGAAAAAAAAAACAAATTCAAATCACAATCATCAGACCGGTGTCGTCAACACACCCACACACAAGAGAGATCTGGAGGAGGATATTTTTAAAGGGAAAATGATGCAGATATTTGCAGGTACCAAAGTTTCAGAGAAACATTTTCTAATGGAGGGGAGGTCCAATAACAGCTTGAGCGCCGCCTCCCCCTTCACAATAAACCCACAGCCCACAATTTGTCCCCAAATAACACGGAGGATATTATCGCTTCCTTCTATCAAAAATTCATGGCCCTGCCATGTTTCATTTGTAACATTATACCTTTTCAAATGTGATTGTTTTACAACAGTGGCTTTCCAGTTCCACCCCAAAAAAATAATGGGTTCATTTTACAATAACAGGCTTTCAAATTTAAACAGTATCCCTTTCACTTGAATGAGCACCAGTGCCGGATTGAGATATTGAGAGGTCCTAGGCCAGGCATGTCAAACTCGTGGGACTCCGAGGGCCACATCGTAACATGCGGTGGCGTCACTAGGGTTGGTGTCACCCCCATTTCTCATGGTGCGAGTGGTGTCACCCGGTGCGGCCCGCACTCCCCGCACCCCCCTAGTGACGCCACTGGTAACATGTGTGTTGTCACGAGGGCCATTTTTCTATAATTTCTTAAAAGTACCAAGACGCTTGTCGTAATGGTATTTCAACAATAGTTTTAATTTGATCAAAATAGGTGACCACATGGTACCCCATTCCAACTGTGTCGAGGGGCAACTATCCCCTAGGGCCTAGGCCGTTTCAAATTTTGAGGCCCCTTTTCAATTACCCCCTATTTGTTAGGATTGCAATAATTAATGTATTAATCAACTTTCCAATAACAGACTTTAAGGAAATACATCAACACATTGTCTTAAATTTGGAAGCCCGCTAAATGTTGAGGCCCTAGGCGTCAGACTACTGAGGCTAGTGGTAAATCCGGCTCTGATCAGCACATTCAAGATCGTTGGTCCATCCAAAAGTCTCGACGTCACGCAGCCCTTCAATAATTCCATTAAACGGAACTGTGAGAACCACTGTTTTATCCTATCAACGAGAATGATAAGAGATTAATTGACGCCACATTCTCGAAATGAATGTGGGAGGGAGGACCACAGAATGGACAGTCCATCACCAAGTGAGTTTGGATTTAACCCTTTCAAGGGTAGGAGCGAAACTGTAGCACATTGGCCTACCAGTTTAACAAACTCTAACATAAATACATGAGGAAAAATGCTTACATTCAGATTAAAATTATTGCTACTTCACAATATATACAACAAGCACTTACTTGCCAATCACAAGATTTACGGCCATTTTTACATTTGTAAATTGGATTATAAGCTTAGGACATATTTACAAACGACAGTAACTTGATTGTTGGTTGCAATTCAAAACATCTAAGGTGCTGACAGCAACAAAGGGGTACTTTGCTGAATCCTTCAACCCAAAACAAACCTTTCCAGTTGTCACTTTTTTTTTCTCAGTAAGAATCATTGAAACGCCGCTCGTTTGCACCTTTCAGTAACCTATAAGTTAGAAACAAAATCTACAAGTCGCCAAACATCAAAGTTGAAGCCTAAAAGTAAAATCTAAGGACCTCTCCACCAAATTCAGAATCATGTCGGTGCCAAGTGAAATCTCAAATAATATACCGTATTTCCCCAAGTATAAGACGCAGTGCCGGATTTACCACTAGGCTAATTAGACTGAAGCCTAGGGCCTCTACATGTAGTGGGCTTCAAAACTTAAGAAAAGGACCTCAAAAGAGCTTGAAAAGGGGCCTCAAAATGGAAATTGCCTAAGGTCTCTCAATATCTAAATCCGGCGATGATAAGACGCACCCTTTTTTTCGAAAAACACTGGGTTTAAAAACAGTCTTATACAATAGTGGTTACAAATAAAAATAAAGCAACAGAGGGACACAGTCCAGGCTAGCTCAGGTAGTGAACCTTGCCCTCTGCAATTTGAGATGAGGGTAATGTAGATGGGCAAGCTAAAGAACTAGAATATAGTTAACAGTTTGAATAGTGATGAGGAGCTAAATAACTTAATCAAATTCTTTTTTTTTCCCAAATTTTGAGTCCCAAATCAAGGTGCGTCTTATACTTAAGAGAAAAACGGTAAATAAAATTTAAGACTCATTAAGAAAACCTTGGACCACCAACCTTTTTTGAACTCTTACGTAATTTTGGAACTCCCTCGCAACGGGTCTGCAATAATTAAACTAGAAATGTAACAATTTATTCAAATCTCTGGACTGCCATCGCCTAATTTTTTGGCATTCTGAACCACTCATTCGCAGTTAGCAGGAAGGTGCTTAAGAGAACCAGTTTCACGTCCTTACGACAGTAGTAAAAAAAAAATGACAATCAAAACCAAAGTTTTCATTCAAACCTGTCCAACTTTTCATATTTGCAGAAGTTCCCAAAATCGCACGCCATAATATGTCGCGAAATGATCATTTTCTGAATTTACGGGTCTGCGGAATAAAGCAGTTCACATACGAATAATTACACAAAAGTTTGATAATGCAATTAAGACAAAAAGATCTTGCAGATTACCACTTCGATTAAAATGTCCTTACTTTAATGTACAGCGCGATGCAAATCAACAGGCAGGATTTTGGAACTTCTGCAATTGTTGTTACAACTTGTAAACTAGTAATAATAATTATTATTATTTTGGGAATCAAAATGAAGGAGTCTAAAACACAACAACTGTCAGAAACCAAAACGAAAAAAAAAAAGAAAAACAAAAATCACGAGGCTACAAAAGTACTGTCAGATATAAAAATTTCAGCATAATTATAAACATAGACATTCATTTATACAATAACGATATAAATAATTTTAAGTAAAAAAAAACATCCTCCAAGTGCACAACCTTGAAGAAAGAAACCAGTCATCTTTGTCTTACGTTTTTCCAAAGAATCCTTTCACTCACCTTTTCACTCGGCAGGGTACAGAAGTCAACAAGAATGATGGCACATCGAAATTGCAGCACTACCATGTCTACAGAACTGTTTCAAGCTGAAGGACAAATTTCATTTCTTGCACGATGCTGCTATCATTAATAGCATTGGTGGAGAGTAACAGAGGTCCGGCAGATTAAATGCAAACTTGACAGCCAATCACTTGACTGGCTTCAGAAGGAAGGAGGACGGAGAACGAAACAATAAAATAAATGGCCACTGTCAAAAGCAGAGGTAACAGAAGAAACAGAGAACAAAAAATAATATAATCGTTTCTTTCCAAGTTTTTGGCACGTGTGGACTAGAGTAGTTATATTGAAAGTTCCTTCATTTTCTAGCATCACTCTTCAGAAGATTTGCAATGTTCAACTTGCCTGTCTGCAAATTAGTAAAACCAATAGTTGCACTTAATCCAGGTTGTGCCTTGACAATCTAGAAAGAACCAACAATTGCTTTCAGAATTAAGATTATTCAACTAATATCTTCATCAAAGAAAAATTCTACAATCAAAGCGGCACAAATTTCTTAAGCAGGAGAAAATGGAATGGAAATTGTTTAAAATCCAGTTTAAACCTTATGCTTGCAGCTAAGATTTATCCCAGATAAAAAAAAACTGTAGCATTTTACTGCAGTGAAACCAGCAAAACACCAACAACAACAAAAAATATCTCAAAAGACTAAGAGAGGTGAGTCGGGAATGGTCGCACTACTAACTTGCTGCAGGCTCATTAATGCAACAGACTCCAGGAGGAGCAACCCGAAAAGTTAGTCAACAGCAGAATCAAAACCCCTGAGATGCAGAAAAAAAGATTATTAGCGTTTAATTTGATTTCTTTTGAAAAAATAAAAGGTATTAATGCTATGTGGCTTCCAATTAATCCAAGCTATTAAATTAACAACTGCCACTGCACAGGGATTGCCATAAAGTCTGTTGATTTCTCACCTGTGTTGCTTTGATTCTTCAAAAGCTTCATGTGGAGACCGCATACTCACCTGGGAAGTAGGGGTTAGTGACACGGGGATGGTGATAAATTGCTGCGTTGTTGAATTGCTACCTACAGAAACGTGACATTCACGCGTTAGATGAAGGCTACAAATAGGTGACAACTAGTTAAAGGTAACCAGATATGAAGGTCAGCTTGAGATGCAGCCACCACTCTGCAACAGCATACACATTACAAACCTACCACGACAACGTTCGTACGAGGTTCACAGGGCTAAACAGAGTATGTAATACGGGACTATTCTTACACGGGCACATAGTGCCATTTCTCGCCTTAGAACCCAACTCCTTGAGCTCACCTCTGCTTCTCTTGCTACCTGCGATCCTGCTCCTATTTTTTTTACCGTTTCTTAGGGCGGCTGAATTGCGTTGGACACCACTTCTCGTCAGATCACTGAAGTTAAGCAATGCAACCCAACTTAGTGCCGACATAGGTGGTTGGTTGGGAACACTGGGTACTGCTAATTTCCCCCCTTCAACCTCCTCCACTCCTACCTCTCCAGACACGCGTGCAGCCTCCACGGGGTCCGGGTCGTTATGGCTGCTTGGCCGACTCCCCTACCCGTTGGCGTAACAAACTATGCGTCTCTGACTCTCTCTGTATGTCTCCCCCTCCTCTCCCTCCGTATGAATCACCCTCCTTCTGTGTGCCTGTCTCTCCGTCTCTTCCTGTGTCTCTGATGATCTCCCTTTCTCAGCTGATCTCTCTCGGTCTCTCCCTCTTTTTAGCAACGTCCACTTCTCCTGAACTGCCATGTGATCTTGATTCGTCGCCATTTCAATTCGTCTGCATCGTCTCAATTCGTGGGGTAGGTCGGCATCCCCCACAGACAACTCAGTCACTATTTCCTGCGGGTTCCAGACGCCTGGCTGGGGTGCCTCAGTCAGAGCATGTTCAGTGGACTCGCAGACCCGACCCAGGCACAAGCGGGTTAAGGGTATGAAGATGTCTTCAACTGTCATTAGAGCCCCGTCCACCACGCAGTACTAATGCAGATTCTGCACAGACACTACACTTAAGACGATTTGGGTATTAGTTGTTGTTTGTTGGTGTTTTAGGGCCCTTTAACTACAAAGGTCATTACAACCCCGTCCACAGCCTAGTTCTTATGCAGAGACTGCACAGACACTACACTAATGCGACGATTTTTGGGTATTAGCAGTACCCAGTTTTCCCAAGCGGCCACCCATGTCAGTACTAGCTGGGGTTGCGCTGCTTAACTTCAGTGATCAGACGAGAACTGATGTGTCCAACACAATTCGCCGCTCCCTTGGGTATTAGTAGCACCCAGTGTTCCCAAGCGGCCACCCATGCTAGTACTAACTAGGGTCGCGTTGTTTAATTTCCTGGTAACGGATATGGCTTCCTGGTCACTCTTAACGAAAGGACTAATAATATCTGGGAGTGTCACAGACCACTCCATATCTGGTCACCACAAAGACCGTCGTCAATACCAAATTCAAACATTCATAATCATAATTATAATAAGAAACCACCTGCTTCTTGAGGCAAGTGGATAGTTGGCGACTGTTGAAAATTGAAAATCACATTTTCTGGCAGTGTGGTAGGAGTGGCGTACACGACACCTTGAGACGTGTGATACATTACAGCACCGGATACAGAGTTAGCAGATGACACAGGAGTCAAGTTCACCATGTTGCCTGAAAGAAAGGTCAAAAAATACAATGTTAGTGTATATTGGTAGAGTCACTGTATTTGTAAGATCTCATTTGGAATTCGACACCCACCAGGAACCACAGATAAATTCTGCTGCGATGAAGGTACTACAGTCACTGTATTGTGAGAAGACGTGTCACTTGAATTGGATTGAGGATTTGCAGCGGTTAAACCTACAACAAGAAACAAATGTGGCTTACTCTCAGTATATACATAGACATACGGGTGGCATTCGTTTATTTAAGATCGAGGTGGTAATTCAGGGATCGAACCAACACTACCTTGAGCAGCGAGTATCGTAGTAAAACTAGTTGCTGCAGGCAACTGCATTGACACGTTGTTAGATTTTGAAGATGATGTACTATGTGCGTTTATTAATGAGGTGACAGGTATGGAGGCGCCAGAAACCTGACCCATCGGTGATGAATTATTATTTGGTGACTCAGCTTGGGAGTTACTGGCATACAGTCCCTGAGATTTCTGGGTTTCCGCCTGCAACGTAATAGAAACAAAAAAACATGACTAAATAAACAATGTGTTACGAAACCCTCCCATATATTCACTACAAATCCCTCCTTTCGACCATTCAAGGTCATCTCCTCACACCCCTCCACCAGGTATGACTCAGTGGGTATGTTTAAGTATTGAACACCGTTGTAGACTATTTTTTACCAAACGCAAACCATGCTGCTCACCCACACAAATCAAATTCTTAATTTACTACTAACGCATTTCCTGCCTGTAGCAGTTTCGACAATCCACGAGTTATATTAAGAGACGTTATAGCTTGGGCACAATAGACTTACTTCCTATAGCGTCCCACTCAGGAAAAGGAGTGCGGGACAAGGGAGGGGGGGGGGTTTACAAGCACCATCATGACTCCACAGCTGGGTTCATTTCCTCCATCACAGGAGACGAAAGGGTAAAGTAGAAAAACGCAAGCAATTAATTCAGCAATCCAAAATTATGCAGCCTCCTTCAAAAATAATCCCCTCCCACTTCAACACACATGTGCCAATGTTATTTTACCAATCTTCGAAACACCTTTCCATTCAAAACCGTGTCCACCACGAGGCAAACACGGTCTAAAACAGTGGTTTTCAAACTTTGTCGACTCACGGAACCCTTAGAACTGCAAGATGCTTTGGGGGAACCCCATCCCACCTTCAGAAAGGTATATCTTGCCGCTACCAACGAATTTTCATTTTGACTCCCGGAAGCCCCAGAGATGTATTGCGGAACCCTGGGGTTTCGCGGAACACAGTTTGAAGACCGCTGGTCTAAAGCAGCGATTCTCAACCACTGTGCCGCCAGGTCGGGTACCCATCTTGCCCCTCTGACTGAACACAAGGGCGATATATTGGGCAGTGTTTTCCCACAGCCGGTTGCCAAACAAAGCTGCAACTTCTATGCTATTTATGGTCTTTCTACTCTTCGTTGGGACATTCCACCGAATACAGGGGGCGAGCTCCTGCACCTGGAAATTTTGGTCCTCTACCCGTTCCATAATAGAGATTGTTCTTCCACGTGCAGATGCCATCTTACACCACACAAGCATGTGCACTCAGGGCTTCTCTCTCGCCCGAAAAAAGCCAAACCACCTCGGTCCAATATTGAATCAAAAACTACTGACACAGTTACCGAGTGCCACCGAGGCAAGTTTTTGCATAGGGTTAGGTTACAACTTATATATTTTCTTTGGCGTTTGTGTGCCCCGAAATGTGTCGTTGTTAGTGTGCCGCCAAATTTTGAAATTAGTAACAGTGTACCGTTGCGAAAAAAAAAAAGGTTGAGAATCGCTGGTCTAAAGGAACAGGAAAGTCACACAGAGCCTATGGAATGGTATTCGTTGGTTATTTTGGCCAAAAATTCGCTAACGAGAGGCGTTAGCGGGACTCATAATAATCCTGTTTGAGCAATTCGACATAATTAAAACGGGCTAGTTAAATAAACCAACCCCGACACCCTTCGGTTGGCAGGTGGGGAGCGGCTGTATTGCGTTGGTCACACACCAGTTCTCGTCTAATCACTGAAGTTAAGCAACGCAAGCCCAGTTAGTACTGACATGGGTGGTCGCTCGGGGAAGCTGGGTACTGCTAGTACCCAATAATCGTCGCATTAGTGTAGTGTCTGTGCAGTATATGCATTACAACTATACAGTGGACGGGTCTCTAATGACCTTGTAGTTGACGGGACCTTAAACTCCAACAAACAACAACAACACTGAAGTTAAGCAACGCAGCCCCAACTAATACTGACATGGGTGGGTGCTTGGGAAAACTGGGTACTGCTGGTGACTAGTGTCTGTGCAGTATCTGCATTAGACCTACGCAGTGGACGGGGCTCTAATGACCTTGTAGTTGAAGGGCCTTAAAACAGCAACGAAGGTATGTTGAACAGCAGTTTCTTAAATTGTTGACGATTACAGTCCCCAAATGTGATGCAGCAGCCACTTAGTCTTAAAGGCGAATTTCGGCTATTTCTGCTACTACGCTTTTACACATCGGTGACGACCTTGTCCAGGGGTGGGGAACCAGCAGCCTTTTGGCTACTGTATTAGCCCTTAAATACTACAGTCAGATAAATGAATGTGGCCTTCAGAAATCAAAACGTTCCCCATCTCTGACCTAACTCATTAATTTCTGATAAACGTTGGAATTGCTGAGGATGGGACGATAATATACCGGTATTCGATGCTAAAAACGAAAATACGGTGTTGAAGAGTGCTCCCGATGCCCCCCCGCCCCCAACTAGCTGCAATGGAGAGGTGGCCATCAAGACCCTGTATCAAAAGAGTTTAGCAGTTGTTTCCACGTATTTGGACACGACTACGACATCACAACCTGACTGACCTCCTATCTGAGTATGCAACAGCGGCACTGTTTCACTCCGTAATCCAAAAAAGAGGGATGACTTGCGGAAGGTTATACAAGGGTCAAACAAGAAATAGTAGACCATGTATCTTTTACAACAAAAAAATTCGACACAGTACTTTCTTAACCTGGGAGGTCCGTGAAGTTGGAATACCAGACATATTTCACCAAATTTCAAGGAAAAATCAAACAAAAATGTCCTGAGAAAAGTCGAGGAATGCCTTTGACCTGCGGAGGACAACAACGAACCGTTGGTTCTACTTGCGCGGCCCATTAAACATAATTATATTTTTAATGCTGCCCGCGTAGTGAAAAATCTGTCATCGCCGGCTTCCTGGCCTACATTAACAAAAGGGTTTAGAGGTGGTTCAACAATGACCAGAACCTCTTTTTTTAGGCAGAAAATAATTGTAAGAAGGATGTCAGCGGACTGAACATGGATCAACATAAGCTAATGCAAAAGTGACATCACAGTTGACAAATATAATCGGCGTTACTCAAGAGCAGGAGTGTCAAACTTATTTTGACCACTGGCCACTGTTTCCTCAAGTAAAATTCGCCCGGGCTAAAACCAATAAAAATAAATTTTGTAATAATAAATGAACACACACAAGAAAAGGGATGCTGTATTTATTACTAAATTTTAATTAGTAGTTGTCTGCATGACACGTTTTGGTCCAAACCTTGCAACTGTTTGCGCCCAGGTAACTTCTCAAGCGTTCTTTTTACCTTAGCTTTCAAAGTACATACAAAGTCAATCCTTCAACAGCCATTGCGGGTCGCAAAAATACGCGAGGCGGGCCAGTAGTTTGACACCCCTGCTCTAACAGAAAACGCAAGAAAGTTATCAGCTTACAATTTCCTAAATCCTGGATCAAAGTCCGATGTTATTATCTCGAAATCCTTCAAGGTAAAGCAACTCCCAATCCATTTCCAGCCTATGGCAGGGTCGGATACCCATCTAGTCCCTCAGAATGGTAGTAGGTTGGTAGAGAACGTTGGGTGCTGCAAATTTCCCCTCTCCTACATCCCCTTTGTTGTTGTTTGTTGGTGTTTTAGGGCCCGTCAACTACAAGGTCATTAGAGCCCCATCCGCTGCATAGTTCTAATGCATATACTGCACAGACACTACACTAATGTGACGATTTTTGGGTATGAGCAGTACCCAGTTTTCCCAAGCAGCCACCCATGTCAGTACTAACTGGGGTTGCGTTGCTTAACTTCAGTGATCAGATGAGAATTGGTATGTCCAACGCAATTCGCTGCTCCCCCTACATCCCCTACACTTGCCTCTTCCTCTCCCGCGAGCAGCCCCCTAAAGGTTCGGCCTGTTATGGCTGTTTGACTTAACTCCCCAACCCGTTAGTGTAACATAGAGCATATGAGCAGGGTGTCCAGAATGGACATAGGGTCGATATATTAGACGGTGTTTCTCCGCAGCCGACTACCGACCAAAGCTGCAACACCTACGCCAGTGGTGGCGAACCGAGCGGCGAGTTGCGTTGGACACACCAGTTCTCGTCGGATCACTGAAGTTAAGCAACGCAAGCCCAGTTAGTACTGACATGGGTGGTCGCTCGGGAAAGCTTGGTACTGCTAATACCCAATAATCGCACGCATTGGTGTAGTGTCTGTGCAGTATATGCATTAGAACTATGCAGTGGACGGGTCTCTAATGACCTTGTAGTTGACGGGACCTTAAACACCAACAAACAACAGGTGGCGAACCTGTGATCCGCGGGTCACAAATTGACCCACCGTTCAATTTTAAGTGACCCCAGCGTGAATCATATTTGGTTTTATCGTCTCATAAACAACAGACGTGAGAGCAGGTTGTCCGTTCGCAGACCCGACTCTGCCACAGACGGGATACGGCTATTATGATGATCTCTATTTGCTACTTTAATAAACTGATTTGTTTGTTTGTCTGTTGGAGTTTAAGGTCCCGTCAACTACGAGGTCATTAGAGACCCGTCCACTGCATAGTTCTAATGCATATACTGCACAGACACTACACCAATGCGACGATTATTAGGTATTAGCAGTACCCAGCTTTCCCGAGCGACCACCCATGTCAGTACTAACTGGGCTTGCGTTGCTTAACTTCAGTGATCAGACGAGAACTGGTGTGTCCAACGCAACTCGCCGCTCCCTAATAAACTGAATTCATTTGTATGGTAAAGTAGCCAAAATCCGTCCCCCCCCTTTAACTTTCAAGGGGAGGGCTGTAGCCTTCAGAACAGCACATGAAAGCCTTCAGAACCATCCAGTTTACTACTGGCTCTGATTCAGTTGCTTTGTTCTGTTTTTAATTTTGAAATTTTTCAAAAAATAGGTTTTGTGTAAATTTACTAAATTGTGGAATGGAACCTTAAACAGTTATATTGACACTTCCGAGTAACTGTTATCATCATTTGGCAATTGATAATTAAAGATTGCTCCTTAAATTTTGTGCCTGCTAGCAGAATTTCGCAGGGCTGCGTTACTGTGCGTCACCCTGCGGCCTCATTTTGCACCTTGCCTTAGTGTAGTATCTGCACTAGAACTACCTGCGCGCGTGGCGAAAGGATTGTCTGTTCAGGTTCAAATTGGGAGAGTTGGGGAGATGTGTCCACCAAGCGTGGTCTTGCGTCGGATAGAGGAAGTTATTTGATGGAGGGCGTATCTCGACATCGAAGTCTTGAGTGGTTGAAGACGCGTTGTCGCCCGGTGCAGAGGCGTTAATCTCGTTTCAGCCATAGGGCCATTATTTGAAAGATAAAATTTCCGCGGGCCGCACGATATTTCCGGTTCCCCGAAATACACCGGTTCTAGCCTGATCACTGAAGTTAAGCAACGCCACCAAAGCGGGTATTGACAGAGGGTTGGCCGCTTGGGAAAACTGGGTACTGCTAATGCCCAAAAATCGTCGCATTAGTGTAGCGGCGGTGCAGTCTCTGCATTAGAACTACGCAGTGGACGGGGCTCTAATGACCTTGTAGTTGAAGGGCCCTAAAACACCAACGAGTCCAACTACTGTACAACTTAAAATGCATCATTTTTTAACAAGCAGTCAGTGGGTGAAATAAATAAAACGTTCAACCTTATCCTAATTTAAAAATCTACACTGCAGTTTTTTCAAAAGTGGAAAAAAAGACACCTACGTCCATTTCTCTCACCTCAGAGTTCGCGTAACTTTTGCCTCATTTCACCCTTTCGTTATTTCTCTTATAATTAATATTGCCGAAATATCTCGTTAACAGCTGCAAAAACACCCCTCCATTACAAACAAATGTGCCATTTAACTATGTGGTTATAAGTTGCCTTGCCTCCTTCGCTTTTTTTGGCAGTGCAAGTACGAGTCAATGTGCTCGTCGCACTCGTCGACAAGGTAATATAACTGATGAGGACAAATGTAGAATAAATAAAGTGGACAATGCCCAGTGGCCACCTACAAAAAAAAAATAATCGGAGGGTGTGGGATGGACGACGACAAAGTTTTAGAAAGCAAAAAAAAAAATCAATGAAAGTTGTCGCCACAAGAGTTGAACATGGGCGACAATAAAAAATACGTCAACCTCAAACCTCAACCTCAACTTAAATTAACAAGGTAAAAAAATTTATATTTATCAATTTTTTCTACCCCTCTAAGGACGAAAACCGACCCCCACAGCGCGCCCCCTCTTTCTTTTTTACTTTTCAAATAACTCAAGCCCTCGCAAATGATAAACCTGCAATAATTTCCCGTTTCGACTGTCAAAAATGGTGGGGTCATGGAGAATTCAACTAAAACTCGGTTATAACTCGTGCTGCTTCGTCCAGCCGCAAACTGGTTAACCCGATTCGGACATGACTGCGAACAACCAGACAACTCTCACACCATGCTCCTCAAAACGACCCCCAAGCGGCTGGATTGCGTTGGACACACCAGTTCTCGCCTGATCCCTGAAGTTAAGCAACGCAACCCCAACTAGTACTAGCACGGCTGACGGCTTGGGAACACTGCGCCCTAAAACGCCAATGGAACAATCAAAACGACCAGTTGAGCATCCTCATTCTACTGGCCAAACAATGACAAGCTCACACAAAATCATAACCATAATCCTATTCCGCCTATGGTAGGGCCCGTGACAACCGAGTAAAGTGCAGAACGAAACTGCCAGAGGAGTAAACAAACATAGAAAGGCGGACGGACCAGGGTCGGATCTGCGAATTCTAGCCCTCCACTTCCGCCCATCTCCCACCAAGTCCCCGTCCACCTCACACAATATCATATCCTTGCGTACAACCTACCCCCACGTCTACTTTCGTCTCTCCGGGGCCAGGGTGCATCCAACCAGGGCCGGCCCTAGAGTTTGCGGGGCCAAGGCAGCAGGCAATAGATGAGGCCAAGGCAGCAGGCAATAGATGAGTCCAAGGCAGCAGGCAATAGATAAGTCCAAGGCAGCAGGCAATAGCGGGGCCCCAGTACCAAGTTTTTTTTAATTCACCAGCGCGGGGCCCAAAGCGGTCGCCTCGGTCGCCTTGCCCTAAGGCAGGTCCTGCTTCCAACCACCTGCATTCCTGTAATGGATTTGTGAGCCAGAGTGGACGGGGTTTTCATACAACTAGCTATCAGCCTGAAAAAACCTTTTGAGTCCTCAGTCCTCTTAAGGGCAGTGCAAGAAATGTGGAATCTACAACAGCCCAGTTTCACAGTGCATTTCTCTACCAACATCATCACACCCTTATCCCGCCTGTTGCAAGGTTGGGTCTCGCAATTCTGGCCCTCCACTAGGTCCCCATCTAACCCCACAGTGTTACGCCCCTTCGTACATCCTCCTTTTTCCTTCTCTGCCCCAGATGCTTTCAATAAACCTGAATCTCCCGTCGTGGACCTATCAAGTACCTCCTCTACTAGTATGCAGGGTTGACCAGGTCCAGAAAGGGTACCGCTTTCCCTTGGTGGCCCATCATTGAAATAATCGACACAAAACAAAAATAACACACTGTACTATATTTTTTTTTTGGAAGCTGTACATTATTTGTATTGTTTAGTCTTTCTTAGTAGCTGTTGGAATTTTCATAGCTCATGTTTCGTCCAGTCCGACCCTGGTACTAGCCCTCGAGTACCCTTTTCTCTTACAAAGCCTTCCTACACAAATTCTTGAGTTAACAGGCACTCAATGTCCACGAAATTTCCTTACGAAAGAAAAATCGAGTACTAGTAGCAGGAAAAAAAAATGCTTTTTTCCCCTCAGTAAAGTGAAAATAATTTGGCAAAAACTAGCAAGGCCATGAAAACAGTAGAGCACTACAAGAGTGGAGTTCCTAAACGCTTCTCCACCCTCCACCAGAAAAGTTGGGATGCTCTGAACTAGGTGCCAAAAATTTCACAACTACTCCAACCAATTTAAACTCTCTCTCGACGAATTCCACGTTTTGTATACAGCAGATAGGCAAATGAACATTAGCCACCACGCTTTTAGTGCTTAGTTTAGCATCTGCATACAACTGCCAAAAATCAAAAGCCGCCACCACCACCAGTGGGGTTCCCATTTTCTAATCAGCGAGGCCCAGGCTATGGCGAAATCACTGTTTGTCTATCTTGACTCACCCAAAACAAAATTAAGGGGCGGAGGCGAACAATCCAGAACGATGAAAAGGCCGAGAGAGAGAACACTCATAAATATCCAAAAACGTTCCAACATAAGCCTACTACATAGTCTGATGCTATGATCAACTCACAACCTCAAGGAACCCAAAAAATTGTACCCCAATTTCAAGTGGATCAATTCTGTCTGCCAGAAACCAATCAAAAAATGCACACAAACAATGCAGTTCACACGCAGATCTAATGAAAAGAATGACTTGTTATTAAATAACATAAAATATAGCTGAAAACTTGTCATCCCGAATAACATAAGGGGCCAAAAACTACCAAAGGATACAATTCACAGGTCAGTGATGTTGGACAACTGAGTAGTCTGGACATGGACAGTGCATCAATGAGCCACGTGTGTGTGCCAGAGACGCATTTTGAACTAGTTAGGGATCAAGCTTCTGAAACTACCACAATTGGGAACAACGGCGACAGCCTTCCCTCTGATACTTTAGTCCATCGACGCTCAGAAATATTTCGAGAGGCCCTTAGGACCAAAGTGCGCTTTCAATCGAATGGGAAGTAGAGTCGGTACCCTACCGTGAGACGGGTACGACGTCACCTCTGCACGGAAAAAAGTCCTTACTACACGGAGTAAACTTTCGCCAACGAATGCAAAACGGGTCGACGACAAATAACTAACCAGGTAGCAGCAGCATTAGGTCGACAATCGCTTATGTGTCCCAATGGGGCAAAAATGGGCACCCGACACCCATAGCGGGTAACGGGTTAGTCGGGATTATGAGGAAGCTAAGGGTACAGACAGAATTGCACTGCACCGCACCGCGACATTAAGAGCACCTGGAGAACCTGAATGGGGAAGTGGAAACATTGCGTTAAATGAATTTAGAAATGACCTAGAAGGAATTCAGAGGTCCTAAGCATTACTAAAAGTGACTGGATCAAAGGTCTAATTTGTTGTTTGTTGGAGTTTAAGGTCCCGTCAACTACGAGGTCATTAGAGACCCGTCCACTGTATAGTTCTAATGCATATACTGCACAGACACTACACTAATGCGACGATTATTGGGTATTAGCAGTACCCAGCTTTCCCGAGCGACCACCCATGTCAGTACTAACTGGGCTTGCGTTGCTTAACTTCAGTGATCAGACGAGAACTGGTGTGTCCAACGCAACTCGCCGCTCCCATCAAAGGTCTAAGAAGGTTGAGGGGGGAAAGGCAGTTGGCGCTATGGAGGCAGGTAGAAAGATTTGGTTAGATTCCCTAAGGATATCAAAGTGATCGAGCAGAGGGGGACCAGCATCCTGGTCGGCAGATCTGGTGTTCTCCAGTCATCCAAGCCGAGAGTGGCAAAAGGAGGCGCACATCAATTTGGGCCCGATTTGCAAAGAGAAGTAATGGACTTTGGTGGATCCCTGGATACATTCTTACATTCTAGTTATCAGATGCTCTTTTCTGCCTCCTATTTAAGGGAGGTGGAGGATTCGAAGCTACCACAATCTTAGGAGTACCACTGTGACCTCTGACGTGCACTCGGGCTCTGCCTCCCCCCCCCCCCACGCCCTATCTGAATAACGACAGGTTCAATTCAGCAAACAAAAGCAGTTTTCCAGCAAATTTATCGTTATCATGCAACATTTAGAGGAGGAGGGGGATCTCATCTTCGCAGGATGCAAAAATCCTAAGCAAAAAAAGTAAGAAAAGTACCAGCTGGCCACCTCCCAACAATGATATATATATGGGCAAAGTAACCGCACCTTTTACGGCAAAGGATGCCTGCAGCAGCTACTCTCAAAGAAGCAGCTCCACGTCAATGGCATCTCAAGCTGACTAATAAGGTTAGTGGCTGTGCCAAAAAAGGCACGTTGTATCCATCCTCTTGCCAAATTTGGAGATGGGCAAAGGAGGCAGGCAAAGCTTTCAATGGAAGGTGAACCTCAGGTAACCAGACAATTTCCTATTTTCTATGGACGGGGGACTACTGGCAAGTCAACAAATTAAAACGCAGCGGTTGGCAGTGTGGGCCAGGAGCACTGGGCAATAAGAGAAGGAGGCGAGAGGTCTGAATCTTTTGATTAGTTCCGCCGATAACTTTTTTTAAATCAGCTGTTGTGAAATAACCCAGCTGACTGACAGGCCCGTTGCAATTTGAAATAACTTTCGACAACGACGTCACCAGTCTCCTTCAACCAACATCAGATGCCTTCTTTTTCAGCTGTCATTTCAAAACTAAACATTTTATTCCACTTTGGATGCCAACATCAGTTAGAGGACAAAGAAAATTTTTACAATCACTTCAATCTGGTCAAGTGTCAAAAATCTGAGCTCCATTAAATGATGTATTTCTTCTCATATGAGTGACTGAAGAGTACAGAAGCCACCCTCTCTGTCAAGATGCTGATATGATACCTGTTTTCATGTGATGGGCGCAACAGAAAAAAGAAACGAAAAAAAAAAAAGACACCGATTCCCCGTCGTGATTTGAATATAAAATATACACTTGTTTGCCCTCTTAGAAATTTAAATGGTGTCTTAAGAAATAGATGTCTCAAGCTGTTCAACTCACGACAGCAATTCCCGAAAACTCGTTCGAGTCAATAAGAAAAACAACTACAACACAACGTGGTAGAAAAAAAAAGCAACAACATGACTTACAAAGCACTACTTTGACTACAGAAAATTTAGGCAATAAGCAACGAAAGACGGAGAACGAGGGGCAGTGGCAAGACAGGGAGGCGACTACCTTCCTTCCTCATGACAATTACCAAGCAAAGGCGTCGAACTCGAAGGCGACTTCTTCAACAGGTCCAATGGACACTCCCTAAAATTAATTTAATTATACAAAAGATAACGCTTTTTTTATATATATGTCAATGCATGCGCGGTCAGCATTAATAATTTCTTTTTATTCTTAAATTACAACTAATATCTTGACAGACTACTGCTAATTGTTTCTCGCCTATGGCATGATAGGATATATTCAAGGGTTTCAAAGAAGTAGCCGAAAGACAGAACACAGCAAGGCTGGGGGGGTGGGGAAACAGAGGCACAAGGCAGAAATCGAACCAGCAGCAGATATCAGGATGTCCTAAACGTGGAAGAATGTGGACCTGACATCATATCCCTTCCACATGCAGCCAAGTTCTCGTGAGATCACTGAAGTTAAGCAACGCAAGCCCACGTTAGTACCGACATGGGTGGATGGTAAGGAACGTTGGGTGCTGCAAATTTCCCCTCTCATACATCCTCTACACCTACCTCCTCATCTCCCGCGGGCAGCCTCCTAAGGGTTCAGCCTGTTATGGCTGCTTGGCTTACTCCCCAATTCATCAAATTAATCAAAACATCTACATGTCCTACCTCCGGAGCCCACCTATAAAAACACACCTTCACTTAAACCCTCACATGTCAAACCTTTTTTTTTCCAGTGGGCGACTAAATAACGTAGTTGTGAGGTACTTGTGCGCCTCAACTTGCGTTGGGCACACCAGTTCCCGTGAGATCACTGAAGTTAAGCAGCGCAAGCCAACGTCAATACCAACATGGGTGGTTGGTAAGGAACGTTGGGTGCTGCAAATTAACCCTCTCCTTCGTCCTTTCACCTACCTCCTCATCTCCCGCGGGCAGCCTCCTAAGGGCTCGTCCTGTTATGGCTGCCTGGCTTACTCCCCAACCTACGAAACTAATCCAATAATCCCATTATGTCTGAGCTGATAGGTGAAAAATGATCAACTGTGATACAGACAAAAAAAAAATCGGCACGAGCCGACAGTAACACAAATGTCCAATAAAAATCCTGAGTGGAAAGACAGGTTATTAAAATAATTGCCGTTGAATCCCTCTCTGAAATTTCACTTCCGCGGTGTCTACAACTTTACCGGTTGCTCCTAGATGGATTGGTGACCCGCAAAACACAAAGGCGGAATACACACATGCACCTGTTTAGCGTGGTCATTTCCTAAAAACTTTTAAAAAAAAGCCTCAATAATCACAATAAATAAGGTCAATCTATAAGTCAAGAGGAAGAAGCAGAAGTACTCCGTAATCAAAGAGACAACGCCTTCAACAACAACATCAACCGAAATTATAGTAGTTAAAGGGTGGAGAAGGGGATTGAGAATTAGTATGACGAAAATCAAACGATTTCTGTCAGACCGACCTGTCATTTTGATGTGCCTAGCAGGCGATTTGATTAACACTTTCTTTGGCGTGTGGAACAATTGGAGCCAAATTTACTTTTTATATAAGCAGCTCAACTAAGAAAATCAAGCTACGTACCAATATCATAGATATTAGGGCGTACAGTTCAGGAAGCTCGTCATCTTCAAATAAGAAAAGTGCTGGGAGCTAGTTAACAATGGAACCCTTTCATTCCAGTCCAGGTCCCCAAAAAGGCAAATCAGCGCTTGTCACACTTTCTATCGTGCATAAACCTATAAAATAAGAAGGACTCCATTAAATAAACACCTCACAACTAACAGATGCAAAAACCTCCTACACAAAACCTTCAATTAACACATTTTTAGTGTGATAACAATCTAACCATTTTCTTCTCCTATGACATGCTACTACTAGTTAACCGGTATTTAATGGGGAGAGAGAGAAAAAAAAAACCGATAATTAAACCGCCGTGGCACCACAGTAGCCCTACATTACAATCATAGATTACTTTAACTCGTCATAAAAAAAGAAAATATGAAAAAAAAACAACAACTTCTGTTCATCATTCTGACCTCAATGTGATAAAAAGTTATTATTTTAAATCCAAGACACCACTCGGGTAATAACGCATGATCACCACATATTCAGGTCTAAGAATTATTTTGGTAAATAGGTGAGACACGGATACAACTTCTCACACATGCTATCATCCAATTCTACCTGTAACCATTACAATTTTTACACCTCAAATTATTAGTTTTCGGTGTAGGAATATACTTTTAGTAAACAACGCAATATTTACTGCCACTGCACGCATCCTTGCTTCATCAAAACTTTTAAATTAGACCACAATTCTAGTAGCCATATGTGAATGTCGGCGGAGATCTGAATTTTAGCCGTACTCCAAAAACCAGTGATTCAAATTATAGTTTGACCTGATATCCAATCCATCTGCACGCACCTCGGGTTTTTTTTTCGGCCAGCCGCAAGCTCCAATTATCGAGTCTATTTTCTTTCCTGCTACATCATACTCGGTTGAAAACAATAACTCAAATTTTACTTCAAAGTGTTGACAGCTTCAACGAAATATTCAAAAACGTCTTAATTACAACCAACGCAATAACTTGGTGCATCATAAAAAGGTAAAACTATCATCTTGCAAGACTACTGCTTGTCGTTAGATTCTATGAGAGGAAAACCATCAAGGGGTGGTCAAGCAAATTCGACTACACTTTTCCTCACAGGGTAGCAACTGAGTCTACTACACCTTTTAAATTCCGTTACCACTAAGACCTCCAGTGAGCGAGAACGCCAGTGTTGATAGCCTGCCTAGTGAATAGCAACTTCATAAGTTGACAAATGAAATATTTATTCATCATCGCACCCTTCAATCACACCTACGATTTTGCGAGGCTTTGTCAGTTCTACTTTTCTGCTGCTTTCTGTCCTAAATTAAGACTCCATTCATTCATTCATTACACAGCCATAACCCCGTGCTGCTAACCTCTCTCTAATATAAGCATTGTCCCCCGCAACTGTATAAAGGCAACAAAAATGTGGCAATTGAAGTAGTAGGCAGAAATTTACATCTCAGGCCTCTTCGACATTAAAAATTATTTCGGGGAAGGATCGTGTTACTCCATTTTTAAGGCATTCGAGCAGAAACATGGCCAGAAATCAGTAAAGACTTTGCATTGCTGTAAGGGGTGGTAAAAACGCAAAGATAGTGTCAAGAGCAAGCAGAAATCGTCAAAAAAAATTTCACAGAATAGAAAAGGCACAGGATGGGGTTAATGAGGACAAACAAACCGGTGAATAGGCGTATTAAATTGTGATAGGCGAATGAAAGAAAACGTCAACAAATGCTACAGCGTTGGCAAAACAGTCGACAATAGGAAGGTAAAATGAGGACAAAGAATGAAACGTCCTATTAAAAGTAATATACCGATACCTCGGAAGGAAAAAGACCTAAGGGCAATTAAGAAATAAGTTAACATCTTGAATGTCATTCTGCATACGGATGAAGAGAGAAAAATGCAGTCGGATCCTATTTCGTAGACAGACGACTGAATTGAGTACAGGCCAACGCGAAACCAGTCAACAACAATGGTTAAAGATAATCCCCAAATCTGGACACGAGCTGTACTAATAAATCATCATCATCATAATAAGAAATCTGGCATCAACTAACCTTTGTTTCTTCTTCATTGACGCTGTATGTTAATTCGGTTTCTTCAAACCCTGTAGCACTCATCCGTTGATCAGCATGATGTCCAGAATTTAATAAAGGGTCAGGCGAATTGAGGCAAGTCTGAATGAGTGCCTTACCAGCTTCACTCGTAATCATAGGCTGAAGTTTTCTAGTTGCAAACGTGTATACATGGCCAGTTTCACTGGCAACCAGTAACATCACTTGAGTTCCCGTCAAAGTTGAGAGTTCGTACGCCTAAAATATAAATACACACAGAGAATAGAAACTTTGCAAGTTGAAGATAGCGAAGAAAAGAGAGAGGCACTTTCGGTTTCAACGAACGGTGTTATGGAATAGTCGTCAGCGCAAGTGAGCCCAACTAATAATTTTAATTAATAAATCATCCCACTACCCTTTTCACAACTTAGTCAATTAAATCAGACAAAGGGGGGGTTAATTTTGAAGACCAAACCGTCAAGGATATATCCCATTAGCAATGACAGAAAGACGAATCATCACTTTTTCACACACCTACATGAAAAGATGATGGCATCAGGTAAGACGTGTGCGGAGGGAGGGCACTCTACTGTTTATACTGAAACTTTAGGATCTTGTTGATAGAAAGTCAACTTAAAAAACACACTGACGAAAGCTAATACGAAACAGTCATGCAATCATAACAACAATAACATCATAGGCCAAAATGTGATAACAAGCTATTACCTTCTTCATTATGCCCGTTTTTCGTTTGCTGAACGTGGTGTACCGTCTCAGTTTATTGTCGATAAACTCCATTTTAATCTTAACTCTTCCTTTAGTCTTTTTGCCGTTTGACGGTGGAGTCTTTTTCGGAGTTTCCTGTTTATCACTGGCATCATCGTCACTCGAAAGTCCTATAGCTTCAGCATCGAGACCAGCTTCGTCTGCTTCTCTTTTCAAACCGACATGAAACTCATTATGAACACCGTCACTACCGCTATTCTGTTCAGTCCGAGTTTGCAATGGAAAATGTAACCTTGATACAGACTCATGTCCACCAGACTGTTGCATAATGAAATTTCAACGTTACCAATGGTTTATATTAAAGTTCCTACTTTGGATCGATTACAAAATAAGGATTTCTGTCTTCAACTTTCCACACTTTGCCATACAAGTACTCCCATAAACGCACTGCACGACCAATTCGAATCTACTCCAAGTTCTAAAAACGGTATGACCGCATCACCGTCTCCTTCCGCCACGTCTTTCCTACGCAAATAGTCCGAGGGAATCCCCGTTGAAAACTTAAGTTTCTATTAAAAGAAAATATTATTTCGTTCACATATTATCGAAATGACTCAACTATTTCATTCGATTGATCAATGAAATACTAGCAAGAAATTTGACAAACGAACCAAACGTTTTCGGCGGCGATTAGATACATCGGCTATTCAATCCATGCACTACGACATCGCCATGTTTGGTCAACGGGGTTCCCAAATTTGGAATGCACGACCATATATGGACAATTGTTGAATTTGCAGACTATTTTTTAACTTGTTACCCGCCCTCTTATCATACTGATTTCTATTAATCATTTTCAAAAAAGAGTTTTTATTTTCTATTATAACTACTAAACGAAAGTTTAAGAAGAAAAAAAAAAGGAGGCAAACCAGTATCTATGTAATCTAAAATGCAACTCTATTACAGCTTGACACACCTACGAACGCAACCATTTTATTAAGCCTTCAGCCCAACTTTTCCTATAGCTGTGAACATTTTCACGAATTCTTCAAACTTCGAATTTTCTTTACTTCTCTATACGGTACTAATTTCCGAACTGCAAATAAAATCAAAAATATATTGAGTCAATTTCATATGTAGGAATAAATTTCAACTTCGAGCACTCAGTTTAGTGAACAGGTAAGAACCGTGCACCGCTTCATATTGCAGAAAATTAAGACATAACAAACAGCTTGCAGTTAAATATCCCCGACGGACGTTACTATAAAAAACAACAACAACAACAAAATTGCAAAATCAAAACGATTTGACCATGAACGCACCATATCTTGTTAATGACACAACCACGTTTCGTTCATGTGGTTCCCTAACGTCGGCCTGTCAGGTCTGAAGGCCACAAAATGACGTCAGACGGCCAGTTCCTCCACCTAGAAATTATAGTTGATCTACACTTGTCTTTTTCGTGTAGAAAAGGTTTTCTTAGGTTCGCATGATATCGATGACACCACGACTTTTCTTCCTATCTCATGAAAGGTGCGCTTGAGGCTTTTCTCTCGGCACAAAGAAATAACCCCATTCTGTAAGGATCGAACCTGTGCACTGTGATCACCGAAATCACAAGCCGGTTTCTACGTGGTCCAAAACTAGTTTAATGGAGGCTAGGAAGGGGCCTGATCTCTGTGCTCGTAAAGAAATGTTTGCAAACCTATCATGGACACACCAGTTCTCGTCTGATCACTGAAGTTAAGCAACGCAACCCCAACTAGTACTGACATGGGTGGCCGCTTGGGAAACTGGGTACTGCTAAGACCCAAAAATCGTCGCATTAGTGTAGTGTCTGTGCAGTCTCTGCATTTGAACTACGCAGTGGACGACGCTCTAATGACCTTCTAGTTGAAGGGCCCTAAAACCCCAATAAACAAACAACAACAAACAGTTGGACACACCAGTTAAGCAACGCATCCCAGCGACCGCTTAGGAACCCTGAGTGCAGCTAATACCCAAAAATCGCTCTAACAGCGTAGTGTCTGTACAGACTCAGCATTAGAACTACGCAGTGGACGGAGCTCTAGTGCCCATTGTAGTTGAAGGGCCCTAAAAAGCCAACGAAACAAACAAGCCCAACCTGGGGAACGCGAAAAAAAAAACTGAATAATGGCACTGAATAGGCACATTTTCATACAGAATTGGGTTCAACTCTAGGCCATAGACGGTATAACAGTGAGCTCAACTGTAGGGGGGGGGGGGGGGGTAGAATTTTGAGAAATTGTCTGCCAAGTGGTTCTCAAATTATAAAAGGTCTACTACACCTATTATTGTTGTGACGATTATACTACCACGAAATCATTTTCCGTCTATGGCAGGGTTGCGTGTCCATTCTTGAATCAGCGAAAGGAATGTAGAGTTCATAGAGGCTGAAATTCGAAAGGCGATAAAGCATCCAGAGGGCTTAAGGAGGACGGCGGTCATCCAGAACTAGCCAGTGAAAAAAACTGACTGACTTTTCCTGAATGGTCGCAGACCTGACTGGTAGCCTACCGAGCCTAGAACCTACACCTGGACACTCTTGCCCTGACAGCATTATTCATATTACTGTCCTCGGTGTCTAAACTGGTAGCCTTTGGCCTCTTGTGATCAAAGTACACAGAATTGTCCCTCGTTTTACAGTCAGACAAGTAGAAAGTAAAAACCACAGTCCACGAATATCAACTTACGTGCTTTTACCTTTCTAAAACCTATTTAGGACGCACACCCTGCTAGAGACGGAATACTAAATCATTAACACCATACCCTTATCCCGCCTGTGGCAGGGTCGGGTCTGCAGGTCCAATGAACATGCTCTGACTGGGGGCACCCCAGCCGGGCGTCTGGAGCCCGCAGGAAATATTGGTTGAATTGTCTGTTGGGGGGATGCCGGCTAACCCCACTGTTCCAACACCACATTACACAACCAAAATAGAAATTTTTGGCAGGTAAATTAATGCTTTGTTGGTTATAATATTGCATGGTGTCTGACCTTTTGCACAATAACTAAAATGCAACAGGAGTCAGTTACTGAGCTCTTATGATTATAAATGACTTTCGAAATAGCTGTCCATCTGTTCTCGTATGGCGACTCGATGCCTCTTACAGTTCTCTCTATCCTCTGTCCATTTTTGTTACTCTAATGTGCCCTGTGGACTCCAACCGCCTCTTGAGATTCTCGGGATTCACGCATCTTCGTGGTAGTGGAGTTGGAAACAAATGCAGACCAAAATGATAATCAACATTATAAAAGGAAAGAGGATGGGAAGACTTCTGCCTCTCTCATTCAGAGGAATGGCAGGGCCCTCGCACGTAAAACGGTAACAAGGGCACACTGACAATGTGGAAGGTTTGGGACTATCCTCCTTGACCGCCAAAACGTTAATGAAGTGGACAAATTGATAAATACCTGTGGGGAAAAAAATTTCGGGAGATCCGGGGTGAACTTTTCCACACCTACCAAACTGTTAGTTCCTATCCTTAAATCCCGATTATAAGAAATGCTGGATTTTCGGAGTTGGTGGAGGTGCAAGTGGTACAAAGAACCATGGATGTTTGACGGCAAGTGTACTTGAAGTCAGGTTCAGTTATCAGAAATAAACACATCGACCTAAATTAGAGACGAACCTGTGTACTTCGAATTCACGAGGCAAATGAATGCACTTCGGCTCCTGTAATTGTTAGATTTTCTGAAAGATCTTCTAGAACAGTAATTTGTCAATATAAAACCTGAGGGTTAACCTGGCAATAAATTAACGCTGGTGACCCTCATCAATTGATTTCAAAATTCAGATACTAATTAAAGCATCAACAGAAATGACATACAGTACTCTATTTCTAAAATGCGAAAAGGACGGCAATCATACATACCCCAAGGATCAAATCTTACAACTTCCAATTTATCTGCAAGCCTTTCTCGAATTGCTCTGTAAGTGTGTCCAGAAACGAGGCTTTCAATCATAACCAATATTAACCTAAAAGTACGTTGAATAAACAACATTTCAATTCGTATCATGGGTGAAATTTTAAAAAAAAAAACAACGTGTTGCTTGAAATGGAATTCCATGCTGCGCTCAATCCCGACAACCAGAATTCGGTAACGTGAATGATGCCCGATTATAGAAATTGCTTACCTGGATTTTGCCTTAGCCATATCTACTCATGAAAAACAAAACGGTCAAAACCAACTCAAAGACAAGAGTTAGAGCTGATTATAAATAGTTTTTAGTAAATTACAACATTTAATAATGAGTTTGATTAAGAGATTCGAAAACGAACGTTCGTCATCAACAGCACCGCTTGATGGCAGCACAAGCACGTCTACCAAACGCGCACCAAGCGATCGCAAGTGAAAGTTAGCTACAATTTTTGCGATTGCGCGATGTCGCTTTGTCTCGCTCGTATTCATTTGCTCGCAACACAAACCCAGGGTAGAATAGGCGCACGGCACCTTCCCCCAGTGCAGTGGCGTCACTAGGGGGTGCGGGCCACACCGGGTGACACCAAAGCAGAAGAAGCGGCCTTCTTTCGGGAGAGGGGGTGTGACGCCAACCCTAGCGACGCCACTGCCCCAGTGCATGCCGTAAAATGGCGACTAAACGGGGCAGATCCAGGGAAGGCCAACCTCTAACCTCATAATTCGTCCTGGTCAATGTTGGCTCCTCTGGGAGCAGTGGCGTACCAATGGTATTCTGCGCCTTCTGGCACCCGCTAAACTTAAAGTGAACCGCATTTTTGTGCCCTTGGGACTCTTCAAGTGCAAAGGTGATGTCCAAGATTATGGTAACTGTAGAGGTATCAAGCTTATGAGCCATTCTATGAAGTTCTGGGAGAGAGTAATGAAATGTCGTCTTCAGGATAGAACTAGCGTCAGGGGAAATCAATTCGGATTCATTCCAAGTAGGTCCACAATGGAATCAATTTTTATTCTCAGACAGATGCAAAGATGATAGAAAAGCATTGGGCAGGAAAGAAAGATTTCTATGCAATCTTCATTGATTTGGAGAAGGCTGATGAGTGATGACAGTCAGTGCCGGATTTACCAATAGGCTAATTAGGCTGAAGCCCAGGGTCTCAACATTTAGCGGGCTTCAAAACTTAAGAAAAGGGGTTCAAAAGGGCTTGAAAAGGGCCTCAAAATTTAAATAGCCTAGGGCCTCTCAATATCTAAATCCGGCACTAATGACAGTGCTCCACGGCAGGTAGTCTGGGCGGTATTACACAAAAAAAGGGTTTATTTGGATAGTGCCGGCAGGGGCGGATCGGGGGGGGGGGGGAGCAGTGCAGCAATTGCTCCCCCCTCAGTGCCTCAATGGGACGCAACTGTGAAGCGTTTTTGGATTGCCATCCCCATTTCTCTACTGCCAGTCCAGTCTGCAGTTGGCTAAACCACTGAAGATTGTCTAAGGGGCAGTAAAGGACCTATTGTAATTGATAACTAGAGTTATACTAAGGGATTCTGAATATTTTAAAATGTTTGGGGCGCACTTTTTTTGAAGTGCTCGCCCCTTGATCCGCTGCTGAGTGCAGGATATGTATGATGGCTGGATAACCAGGGTAAGGACTCCTTAGGGAAACACTGGAAGCTTCTCAGTGAACGTTGGAGTACACCAAGGTTCAGCATTAAGTCCATACACCTCTTCATTCTGGTTATGGACGAGCTGCTGGCGGGACGTCGGTCTTACTTCTTACTGTTTGTGAAGGAAGGCGCACTCAGGGCTTCTCTCACCCGAAAGCAGCCAACCTCCCTCGATCCAGAATCAAACCTGGAACCTCTGATGCAGTAGTCAATCATGCTACCTCCTGCGTTGTCCTCCAATTCGTCTTATTATTTGTTGTTGTTTTAGGGCCCTTCAACTACAAGGTCATTAGAGCCCCGTCCACAGCACAGCTCTTATGCAGAGATTGCACAGACACTACACTAATGCGACGATTTTTGGGTATTAGCAGTACCCAGTTTTCCCAAGCGGCCACCCATGTCAGTACTAGCTGGGGTTGCGTCGCTTAACTACAGCGATCACGTGTGTCCAACGCAATTTACCGCTCCCCTAATTCGTGGTGTAGGCCGGCATCCTCCCCTCCCAATGTTCCTGCGGGTTCCAGACGCCTGGCTGGGGTGACCTCAGTCAGAGTATGTTCAGTGCACCCGCAGAGCCGACCCCGCCACAGGCGGGATAACAGTATGATGATGATGATGAACGAAGGCAGAGGAGTCACAACGAATCAATGTCGGCTTATCGAGTTCACTTTATTTGTAATTATTTCTCTAATAAAGTTTTACATATTTTCTAAGGGTCCGGCTAAGGTCACTAAAATATTTTTTCGTTTTCTAATATTATCACCCTTATAATACATATAGTGGACCTTATTTCGTCGTCTCTTTGGGATAAAGTTGGGAAACAATAAAATAGCTCCATTTGAAATACATTAAATATGACGTCGTCATCCTAGTGACTTTGTCATTGGAAGGAGCGATATCAAAAATGACGTCACCAACATACAGGTACAATCTCGAAAAAAAGGGGTTATTTCGGGAGGGGACAAATAGTCGTAGTAGTAACCCTACAGAAAAATAATTATACCACGTATAACATGGGAATAATATGCACAGTTTCAGAAAAATATACCAAATTTAGTTATCGATTACAGATTCGTAAAGGCATACGGAAATAGCAAAAGTGCCCATTAACCAAAATGCAAGTCGTCCATTAGTAAGGGCAAATAGTGAAAGGGGGTAACAAAAAAACAACGTTTCCAAAAAATGTTAGCAGCTATGTTCCTTGTCATGATAATAAACCTGAAAAATAACAACCCTTTTACGTATATAGCACGATTACACAAAAACAGACATTAAACAAAAGAAATTACCGCTAGTGCTGAGGCGGGAAGTAACGCCATGACACCAGAAATGTGACGTCACTTGTTTGCATTTCTGTTTGCAATTGCACAAAACTGTCAAACTGAGGTTGGTAAAAAAAACCAATCGCAAACTCTCAACCAGTTGCTTTAAGTCTCTCCCAAGTCTGCGAACAAAATTCTGTTCTCATACAACGAAAACGGGAAGAAAGAAAACAGAAGCGCCTTTTTCACGAGTAACGACAGTAACAACGTGACGTCACTTACCGCTGCCAAGTATCGTGACCCAACAACCGAAAATGTTCATTTACGAAAAACAACACAAAAATTACAGAAAAAAGCAGGGATTGCGGTTAGTTGTTTGCATGTAAGCAAACAGCCCGATCTGAAACAAGGATATTTTGCCAAAAACAACTCAACATACAAGCATGTCTGTTTGCAACAGTTCCTTGTTAAAAACGCGAAAAATACAACGTCTCCTGTATGCGAACAGATCGCTCAGTAAGACAGATGGGTGGCTTCCGAAAAAAAGCTCCAACCATACAAAATGTTTGCAAACGTTTGCCAGACTTGCAACAGTTGGTGTTCAATGTTCCACAAACATTTGTCAATCGTTGACTGGATGACACAAACGCTAACGAACACATTGTAAACATGAGTTTGGAGAGAAGAAACACGTCTAAACATTTGGTAAACATTAGGGAGATCCATTTTAAAGTATAATCTTAAAATGTTGTTTCTGAAAGGTATGAATACATGACACGAACATGTTTGATAGCGAGACAAAAGCGTGAAAAAGGCACTTCCAAACAATTACATAAACAATGATGAAAAACAATGATGTCAAAACACAAACACTATCCAATATATAAAAATAATAATCAAATGCAGGCACGAAAATGCGTTTATGAAAAATGTAAATAAACATTACTGAGAATGTAATGTGATAATTCCAGTGAAAATATAACAAAATATCTTTTCTCTTTGCGCATGTGCAAACACTGCATTTTCAACCAAATTCCTTTGTACAGAACTTTGTTACGCAACAGACTCTCTGCAGAGGAATGGAGGTGGAGGGCAAATTTTCATCAACACTGGATCTAAATGGTTGCCAACACACATCAGAAATTTGGAATAGAAACAATGTTTTCCCCACCAAATATTTGTCTCTCTTTTTTTCTTCACAATAATAAAAATATTAAACGTTCACGTAAATGTGACGAAACTGGCAGTGGATTCAATTTGTACAATATTGGTAGTGAAAGACATTATGACGCACCATCGGGTACGCAAACACATCACAAACAAATGACAAAACTTTGAGAAACAAATCAATTTATCCCAACTATCTTCCATACTTTGTCTACTACAACTCCAATCTTATACATTTCCGGTTAAAATTCAGGTCCCAATGACGGAAAAACGGGTCCCCAGCTGGTTCAGCTTTCAGTAAAAGATGGAAGGGCCAAACCAAGCCCTGCTCCTGTTTCAGGCGCCCTAGGCCTGTGGGTCCATCGCCGCCGCCGCTTCCACATTAAATTTAATGCAGTTCTAAATTATCCGAGCGCCCTTAACATTTGTCCTCTTGCCAATGCATGGCTATGGCTCTGCAACAGGGCACCTCGAGAGGGCCAACATTTTCAAAACAATCAGAGAAGTTTGGCTCATTGGTGTTTCAGGGCCCTTCAATTGCAACGCCATTAGACCCCCGCCAACTGCGTAGTTCTAATGCGGAGATTGCCCAGACACTACACTACTGGATTGGTTTTGTGGGTTGGGGAGTAAGCCAGGAAGCCATAACAGGATGCACCCTTAGGAGGCTGCCCACGAGAGATGAGGAGAAGGTGAAACGACGAAGAAGAGGGTTAATTTGCAGCACCCAACGTTATTTATACAGCACCCACTTACGCGACGATTTTTGGGTATTAGCGGTACCGAGTTTTGCCAAGCGGCCACCCATGTCAGTACTAGCTGGGGTTGCGTCGCTTAACTACAGCGATCACGTGTGTCCAACGCAATAAGCGGCTGGAGAAGTTTCGGAACCCCAGGACAAAGAGCAATTTAAATGGCGGCTAGACTGCATGGCAGAGTAATACCTCTGCGGGGTTAGTTATTCATAGGTACGTCTGCCTATGAGCCGCCTGTGGGCCCAACGATGCAAACTTAAAATGTAAAAGATGTTCGCGAGATGTTCACAATATGTTCTTCTAAGATCAGTGTTTCTCAAACTGTCCGTGGCCCACTTGGACAAAGAATACCAATAGTACTCAGTTGACCATTAGGCCCTAACCTAACCCCACTCTTAACATGAAGAGACCAGTAAGGATGTTGTAGATTAAATTAAAAATCTCAAAGATGCAAACAGACGCACACGATGAAGATCCAACAAACCACGAACATAGAACGAACATGTGAGTGGTTTGTCAACTCCCAGCGAATCTTGAATCAAACATGCTCTGAAGAAAGGATTATACAACTTTCACAGTCCTTGAAAACTGTTAATCAGGGACAGGCATGCAAGAACATTTCCCCAGGCAAACATGTATGCCAACAGTTTGAACTCTACAACAATTGATGAAAAGTTAACTTTGGCAAACAAGGCTGTCTGAAGTGACCAACAGGAGGAATTTCGACAATTATCACGAAATCCTAGTCGCCATTTGGAGGAATGCACAAGTTACCTTTCTCTCTAGCTCTTGTCCTGGTCAGGATCGAGTCAGTGCTATTATAAACGCAATCTTCAAACATGCTACCAAATACCGGTAGAACCAGAATAAAACGGAAGCCGCAATGCGTATGTCAGTTTTCTTGGGACTGGACCATGCACTTCCGGATTTACAGAACATTGTAAAGCAGGGGTGGACTTCAAGAATATCAGTATAGGGACACTTAAGGTCTTGCAAGCCTTATGTACATTCGTAGTTGTTGTTGTTTGTTGGTGTTTTAGGGCCCTTCAACTACAAGGTCATTAGAGCCTCGTCTACAAGGCCATTCTTAAACAGAGACTGCACAGACACTACACTAATGCGACGATTTTTGGGTATTAGCGGTACCCATTTTCCTAAGCGGCCACCCATGTCAGTACTAACTGGGGTTGCGTTGCTTAACTTCAGGAATCAGACAAGAACTGGTGTGTCCAACGCAATTTGCCGCTCCCTGTACATTCGCAAAGCCTCTACCAAACCACACGAAAGTTACCGGACCAAATGAACGCTCGTACGGCTGTTAGCGGGCCTTGATTTTTCAATTCTAACCAGAAATCACGAGAACACTGCGTCTGCGGCCCGCAGATACGAATTTTCTTGCTTCTGCTATGCGAGTATAAACGTTCCTGTGCGATCGGAAGGTCCCTATTAAGTTGAAGAGGTAGTTCTACAGGTCAGAGGTTAAGCCGGCTATCCTATATGGACCCGAGTGTTGGGCAGTCCAAAAGAGCCCTGACAATGGAATAAGGGTAACTGAAATGCGAACGCAGCGGTACATGGGTGGAGTGTCGATAGCTGACAGAATAAGGAATGACTATAGTAGGGGTAATATTTGGGGACAGGAACATCGCGGGAAAGATGAGAGCGAGGATTGAGATGGTATGGGCAGGTTATTGAAAGCACCCGGGACAGGGGATGATCAAAGCAGGCTGTACGCCATCATATTATGATAGCGTGAGCCACAATCGGCAAACTCGACCCTGCCACAGGCGGGATGATGATATGCAGGGGCAAAGTAATCCTCATCGTCATACTCTTATCCCGTCTGTGCCAGGGTGGGGTCTGCGGTTCCTCTGAACATGCTCCGACTGGGGACACCCTAGCCAGGCGCCTGGAATCCGCAGGAATATTGGCTGAGTTGTCCGTGGGGGGGGGGGCGATGGATGTCGGCCTACCCCACTCGATCCAACGTCACGTTATACAACCAAAATAGAAACTTTGACAGGTAAATTAATGCTTTGTTGGTTATAATATTGCATGGTGTTTGAACTGATGCGGGGTGGATGTTATTGATGTTTTAGGGCCCTTCAACTACAAAGGTCATTAGAGCCCCGTCCACAGTGTAGTTCTGATGCAGGGGTTGCACAGACGCTCCACTAATGCGACGATTTTTGGGTATTAGCAGTACACAGTTTTCCCAAGCGCCCACCCATGTCAGTACTAGCTGGGGTTGCGCTGCTTAACTCCAGTGCACTGACGAGAACTGGTGTGTCCAACGCAATTCGCCGCTCCCTTGCGGGGTGGAAGGGTAAAGTAAGAGAAATCAAAACAGGCAATGAGAGCAGTGAACTTCAAGGAATAAAGGCTTTCCTAGAAAGCAGGATGGTTGAGGTGACGAGTACATATTTGGCCGCATTTTGATTTTTTCAAAGGAGCGGAAGTTGGTAGAAATTCAACTTTCAAGTCACTAGGTGCAATAAGGTGGGACAACACAGGGTTGAACATTTTTTTTTTTTCAACATGTCCTAAAATTGAAACGGGACCAGAATGAAATGTAATGTCACCTCAAATTAATCATTTTTATGTGATCTTGAGCTTCTTTAGTCTTCAACTACTTGTCTAGGGCCGAGGCCCTTGAAATTTTCTTTTTTTCAGAAAACAATTCAACTGTGGTAATAGACAATAAAATATAATATCATTATTTGAATATGGAAATTGAACGATACATGCTAATATTATAATAATTATTATTAATAACTAATTAATTGAAAACAAAAAAATGAACAAAACAAAAATGTCTGGCAATTTTTTCTCAAAAAAATACAGTATTTCTACAAAAAAAAGTTACGTCGGAATTCAGGAAAAAACAAAACAAAAAATGTCTTCAAGGTTTCCTTATTTTTTGAAAATAAAACAAAGGAATAAATATCTTTGTCGTACTCACTAGTTATTCCTAAACCAATCTCCATAAAAACGTGATCAGGTACCGATCCCGGTTTCAACGGGTCACCACAAATGTCCATTTCAATCGGACCAGAAGAGGACTCAAATTTTAGTGAAAATAATTCCCTTCATTCCAACGTTGAAGTTCTCCCTAAGAGTCTGACAGTTTCAACGCATGAATAAAAACAACTCATTATCTAATTAAAATACACACCAGTTGTCGTCACTGGAAAAGTATATGAGGTGCCAAAATAAAGCCAATGACCATAAAGATCCAGAAAATTAGGAGGGAGGGGGGAAAGGAAGGGAAGGAAAAATTCGTGCAACCTCTACTAAAAGCCAAAATAATGGCAATTCTTTTTTTTGGAAAGAGAGAGTTGGGACAACTCAACATCACCTTCTTCCAGAAACTTGTGCCTGGCAATAAAAGAAAAAAGTTTAGGACATTTTTCAGATGTTGCGTGTGGCAGTTCTCAGGTGAAAGGGTTGGGGTACTTTCCAATATTGATTTTTCCTCACTACAAAATAAATCAACAATGACAACCAACCATAAATTATGAGATGTTATTACAAGAATTCAATTAGAAACGTGCACCGTCACTCCACTGTTTAAAACGCACCATTGGTCCTTATGAACTCGTTAGGTCCACAGTGCTCACGGGCTGATCAACAATTTCTTCAAAGGACCCTGCAGTTCACGGACTATTAAGAGTAAAACTCAGTACCGGTCATCAGTACTTTATTTCTACTTGGAAGCCAAACAGAACTTTAACAGCAGAAAGTCTACAATGTGACACGTAGTCTTCATTACCTGGCATCATCCTACCCTTAACTCACCCGGGTCTGAGGGGTTCTGACCCTTCACCACTCCCACTTATCTCCCAATAGGTCCCCGCCCATCCCACACACTATCGTATGTCTTGGCACAACATGCTCCCACGTAAGTTTTTGGGAAGGAAGCCAGTTCTGCAACTGCAACTTCTTCTTTTATTCTGTGTAGAAACGGTCCACGTGCAAAGGTGACATCGTACACCCCAAAAGAGGGCCTCGAATTTGAATGTCTGACGCTTGACAGCACGGTGTAATTCTATTAAATCTTCAAACTGACTCTAGGGTTACAAGGACACACAGGAGAGGCTCGGTCGCCGGTTTTTCGGGTCTCGGATCAAAACCCCGCGCTCGGAATTGTCCTGCACCTGCAAATTTCTAAGATTTTTTTCAACGAAAAAACATTTTTCTTTCTGCAAATATTTTGGTGCCTCACTTCTAAGTTTTTCTCCAGAGGCCCCCCCACAGTCACTTTCTCTAGCTGGCCCTGAGATCACGCCATCACTTTTGACGACCAAGTATCTGCAAACTTTTCGACAATTTCGATTCCGGTTACAACTGCAGGAGGGGGACCTTCACCAGCAGAAAGAGTCCGACCATTTTGTTAACGACAAAAATTGCTGCAATTAATTGGGGACAACGTCTGGTGTTCATCAGCGGTGGTCACTAAAAACAGCGAACCGAGACGACACACATTTCCATCCGCAAATTATATGTACATATACTGTTCAAATACAAGCAACAATTTCATGGAACACTAGTCTTACTAAATCCTGCCAGTCTTTGATGTCTTGCCGCTGGTTACGCACAGCCTCCCTCCGGATACAAGTCTGGACCGTTCACTGTCTGCCAGTGACAGGGCCAACAGAGTGCAGAACTTGAATATATACCCAACATGTTATTGCTCATTAACAACTTCCGTTTTCCTCTTCTCTCCCAGCACACTTTTCTTGAGAGAAATGTCACTGGACCTCATCTGAGCCACACTTTCGGCAGGAGGGCAGACGCAAAGAGAAGAGAGAACAATAACTAATTTGATGATTTTGCTGCTAAAAAAATATAAAATTTCAAGACGAAAAAGGGGCGAGAGAGGAGAACGGAGGGGAAAAGGATAGTAATGGTTGACAACATTCGTGCGTTGTATCCATGTCACAAGATGTTTTCATCTGTTCCAAAAAAGTTCCAGTTCTCGTTCCCTGCATTTCCATGGAAGGCAAATCTAGTACTTTCGTGGCAAATGATAACAACATGTTAATAATACCCTAGGACACGCAAATGCCACTACAACGACGTTGTTGATTGCAGCACACGACACATGCACAACATCGACTGGATAGCGCATCCCAGTCTAAGACAACGGGGAAAGAGAGAAAGGAAGGAGTCTGTGCTCATTACACCTAAAGAGCTCTGATGAAGGTAAGAGGAGAGAGAGAGAGAGAGAGAGAGAGGACATGCAGGTAGATTGCAGAAAGAATCCTGCCCTAGAGTTTTGTTTTCCGCCGCCTCTGGCAAATGATAAATGTCATGTCTCAATCCATCTCAACCATGGATCAAAGGATAGACTCATACGTAGACATGGATTGGTCCAGAGCACTCACTAGATCTTGTCCTTGTAACAATCCTGAAGAGGAGTGCAATGGGGCATTGACTTCTGTATCCTGTTGAGTTAGAGTTAACAGGGCTGAGATCGAGGCTACTTCAGAACCCAGTAAGTCAAGTACCACGTTGGAATTTCGAGAATGAGGTTTACTACTGACGGTGGGAGCTGGTGGCGGTGGAGCATAGGCCGTGGCTACAGCAGACGGCACCAAAGATGGCGCCAGCATCTTCGGCTCGTCCTGTAAACCATACACATGTTTATTTCCAAATCCATCCCAAACAATGCAAAATCTTGCAGAGGGAGGAGATAAAGGGCACTCACCTTTTTATCCTGTTGATTTCCCACACATTTGTAACCATGGCTAACATCTTGGCCACATATCAAGAGGTTCAACAAAACGCTGTTGCGCAAAGGCTCAGGTGCATAACCTCCTTGATAGGCTGCAAAGAGAGAAATCCACATCATTCCCAACTCTCCACGGTGACACCTTTCGTCTCACACACAAACACGACAAAAGACTTGCCCTTCTCTAGATTCCCAGATGAGGAGGCACTGTTCCTGGGTTTTTTCAAGCTTGTTCGTGGGCTTGGGTCACCAACGTCCAAACCCCGCTTCCCAGCACTGGAAAGTTCTTGCTTTACAGTCACTGGGGCGTGTTCACCACCCGTGATATTCGATTTGGCGTCGTCTTTCAAAGGCGGTGATCTAAAACCACTACCACCAAGCGATTTGCTGTGCAGAGATTTTCTCAGAAGCTGATCAGAATTCTTGTCTTGATTAAATCTAGTTCCTGTAGCGTTGGTGTATGATGGAGTACAACAAACAACCAATTAGTGAGAAAAATACTCTAAAGCTGACGGAGAAGGAGAAAAATTCTTTGAAAGAAACTGACCATGAGTGGACTTTTGCTCACTTTGGTCCATGCCAACCGAAATGATTCCACCTCCACTATCAAAACACGTTCTGGTTCTAGAACCTACGTCAAGAGAGCAATTAAACTGTGTAAATCGCTGCAAGACACAAGCACCAGACGAATACGTTTCATTCCAGGATTTCAATTTACCTGAATAAGGCAGAGTCAACTTGTTCTGTTCGACTTTTCCTCTTGACTGATGTGGCGACTTCTGCCTAGAGGAAGTGGCAGTCCTCGAGTTAGAGAAGCCACCAACTTCTGCATGGTCCCATTTCTTGATTTTGGCTTGTAACAGCTGCGCAAGACTGGATTTTGCGTTATATTGTGGAGGTGAAGGCGGTGATGGCGGGAACGGCAAAGGCGAGCTAAAAAAAAAAGTAACACAAAAGCAGTTGACTGTCAGACTTCAATCATTTCCTCACCTATTCTGCACGAGCAAAGGGAAATTGTGATCCCAAAGCAGCACTTACTCTTTCTTCGGTAAAGAAGGACTGGCTAAATCGTTCAATTCCGGCATGTCCCACGAAGAACCTGGCGGTGTTAAAAGTGATATCTCTTCCCCAGGTCCCATTTGAATATAGGGTACTTTTATAAATTCATCATCCTTGAATAAGAAAATTCAGATGATCAATGGACCAAATAATTCATTTGTAACGTAGAACATATACAGGCATCAGGGGCGGATCCACGGGGTGGGAGCAATGAAGCAAGCCAGTCCTATCTGCAGTTGGTTAAACCACTGAAGATAGGACATTGTCGAAAGGGCAGTACTTTTTTTTTTAAGTGCTCCATCCCCTGATCCGCCCCTAAGAGGCATAGGTCTCTTACGTCTAAATTGGTGTCTGGTGGTCCATCAGAAAATATACAGAGTCCATGCATTGGGCTGTGCATTGTGGGAGTCAAATTATCATCGAATTCCAGCTGAGGAGGACTGGAAGACTGAGAGCTACGCAAATCAGTTGTACTTCCACTGTTGCTCTGTTTGGAAAAGGTCAAAAATAATTACGCCATTAATTAAGGCATAATTTTAAAACTATTTCAACCAACGAACTCAAGAATACGTCCAACTCTAAAGTCTTTTTTGGCAAAAACATTCTTGGCAAACATTTGGAAACGGTTTTAAACATTACACGCCTTCACCATCCCCCACCTGAGGAACGTTCAGACTTTGTTTCTAGTTTGCGAGCAATTCCTCTCGATTTGTATTGCATACTGGGAACGTATGACAAATGGGGTTTCCACCAAGCGCTCTCAGAAATCGAAGAACATTCTTCCGTGTTTGTACAACGATTTGCAAACTTTTTTTTCAACAGTTTGTGGAGACACGATTATATAAAATATTTAATAAGAAAATAAATATTACTCGGCACAACATGTTGTCCGGCGACGCAGCTGAAGAGCTTGAGGACGACCAATGGTCTCCCCGGTAGCTGAGGAATGGATCATTCGCCAGTGTAGTGGAGGCTGGAGACTTCTCACTAGTGATCTCGTCATCGGGTATTGGCGAGTAATCGTCATCGAGTGGGCCATCACATAAAGTGTCTCCAAAAGAAAAATCTTCATAAATTCCTGAAAGAAAGAGGCACATACATGGCTTATTATTACTCTTGATTTCATGTCGAAAGAGTTGTTCTTCACGGAGTTTGTTTGGTTTACAAAGTGGTCATCAGTTTTGTAGGCAGGAATCTTAAACCTCCAAATTTAACAAGTTGAACCACTCGATGTCTGAGGAGGCGTCAATCTCCTGCACCTTAAGATATTAAAAGCATTCGATCGAGAGTTGAGGATTGGGAGATGAAAGCTACACAAGTTCTCTTTCACCCCTTTCTCGTGCAGCTAAATCATTGAAGTGACCACAGTTCACCTTAGTAGCAAGCACATTTTGCCCAGTTAGAAAGTCACACAATCAAAAGCAACTTACCACCGGTGGCCAGAGGCACACAGAGATCTCCAGCAGTTGGAGCTAAATGAGTCAGGTCGTCTGGCTCTTCTTCTTCTTTCACCACTACAAAAGAAATACATTCTCAGATGACATTATCAACTCGGGCAAGCAGTTAAAAAGCTACAGTAGCCAAGTGATACGTACTGGTGACACCCCTGGCGTCGTCCGAGAACACCATGAAGCCCTTGTTCATATCATCAGTGCGAGGAAAGAAAGTCTTGGTGGTGCTCGGAGAAGCCAAATGATAGATGTTCTTTGCTAGCACCGACTTGGCCACAGGATCGACTTCTGGAATCGGTTGTGGCGGCGAATCGCAAGTGATCTTCACTAAAGGTGGAGAGTTGAAACTTGGCGACGACGCAACAGAGTGACCAGTGGGAGAAGACACGTCCACACTCAGCTGTAGGTCATCTTGTGGCTTATCAGGTATGTTCTCTTTGACTGCATTCACTTGTTTGCAAGAGAGCACTTCGTGACAATTTTCCACGCCGCTACAGAGGTAGAAAGAGAGGAAAAAATTTCATGAGAAACACGACACTACCAATAATTTTATTTTTTATTTAAATATTATTAAACGCTATAGGATGGCGGTGTCCAGTCAACTAGAAATGGACCAAGTGACAGGGGGTAGCAGGAAGATTGATTGCTATGTCATTTAGAAAACAGTACTGCCTGCTTTTGTCGTAGGTAGTGCGTGCTGACGAGCAGAATTGAATAAGTTATTTAATATCACGTATAAAATTTGTTGATTTCGTGTTAAAGGTCATACGTGGCTCTTAATGAATTATCTGTTTGCATCTCTGACCAATCACCCTTCAGAGTCATAGTGAAAAAAAACTGTCGTCATCATCATCACTTGTTTCGCAAATTACTGACAAATGCGTCATTTAGGTGACACTTCAGAAGTTCAATTGCAGTAAACAACTGCGATGCTACTGTAGAATCCCTGAAATCCACCAGACTCTTACCCTCACAGAACAGGACTCACATACCAGTAAACCAGGCACTAGTTATGTCTCACCCCTTTCAAGACGGGATAATCATGAACGGTACAACGCGCAACGGCTGTATCCCGGTAAAATGCGGCTCTATCTGTAGAGGTCACATTCTGTCACCTTTGTCAGAAGACCATGAATCTACAGGCCCTACCAAGTACAACTCCACTAACAGAATCATTCAACAGGTGAAACAGAGGACTTCATACTTTAGGTAGCTCCGGGGAATTAGCACTAAATGGTCCAGTAGTCTCTTAAGTTCACGAGTTTCGGTTCGATCCTAATCGAGGTGTACGGCCTGCTTCAGGTGATAGCATTTGCTGTTTGTTGGTGTTTTAGGGCCCTTCAACTACAAAGGTCATTAGAGCCCCGTCCACTGTGTAGTTCTGATGCAGAGACTGCCAGGACACTACACTAATGCGACGATTTTTGGATACTAGCAGTACCCAGTTTTCCCAAGCGACTACTCCTGTCAGTACTAGCTGGAGTTGCGCTGCTTAACTTCAGAGATCAGACGAGAACTAGTGTGTCCAACGCAATTCGTCGCTCCCTCAAGTGTGAGGAAATCGCCCTTGTAACTGCGATATTCGCGCTATTAAAACGATACAAAAATCAGTCAACCAATAGCCCTTTCGTTTTTTTTGTTGGTGTTTTAGGGCCCTTCAACTATAATGGTCATTAGAACCCAGCATACTGCGTAGTTCTAATGCAGAGTCTGCACAGAAACTACACTGTTAGGACGATTTGGGGGTATTAGTACTCATGTCAGTACTAGCTACGGTTGCGTTGCTTAACGTCAATGATCAGAAGAGAAGTGGTGCGTCTAACGCAATTCAACCACTCCCGGGCCCGTTCCAGTGAACGGGAATAGGAAGTAAAGCCGTGGCCCCGTGTGGCGTGCACGATGCCCCACAGCAGGTAAAAACGATTTCTATGTGAATAAAGTATGTGTTGTAGGTGGGCGAAACTTCCAGGTGTACGAGGAGCTCGACCTCCTGACATCGATGACTTAGCTTCAGAAGCAACCACTGGAGAGTGCACCAGACGAAGAACCGACTGATCCTCTAACAAAACCCCGCGAGGTTTTAAACGCCCCAATCAGTTCCCTACACATTACCCGGAACGTGTCCTACGGATTAAGGCTGAAATCTCACCATGCGGGAACTTCTAATGAATTATTCATGATATTTCATTCAAACATATTTTCCAGAGCGACCCTCACTTCATTCAAAACGGGAAATTGGCGGGAGGTGCTCTCCCAGACAGGCTCGAGTTCATTAGATACGCAACCTACGCAGATTAAAATGTAGATTCATGCTCCGTGACAGAACAATAAAGCCAAGGTCAAGGCTGGTGGGTGGATCTGTCAGGTGAAGGACAAATTAGTTGTACGAAGAGTAAGATGGGAAGAAACTTCCAATGGAGTAGGCGCATCGCAGTTCAATTCAGGAGTTTCGGTATTTTTGTTTTGTTTTGCTGGTGTTGTAGAGCCCTTCAACAACAAGGTCATTATAGCCCTGTCGACTGCGTAGCTCTAATGCAGAGATTGCACAGACACTACACTAATGGGGCAATTTTTGGGTATTAGCAGTACCCAGTTTTCCCAAGCGGCCACCCATGTCAGTACTAGCTGGGGTTGCGGTGCTAAACTTAATGACCAGACGAGAACTGTTGTGTCCAACGCAAAAAGCCGATCCAAGAGCAGTTTCTGGAATTCTGGAAATCCTGATACCGCAAATCCTGCTTAAACCTGACCTCGTATAAACCGCAAACCAGGACAAATGGAAAATCAATTTCGGAACGAAATAATTCCCCATTTAAAATAATACCCTGAGCCGGAAAACTACCTAACGCAGAACCGGAATAATTTTTGGGAACCGTTTACATAAATAACACCTTTAGGCATGAGCCTGACTCCAGTTGCATTATAGTTATTGTGCAATAGGTCAGACACCGGGCTATATTATATCAACCGACAAAAAATACAGAATTTTGGTTGTATAATGCGGTGATGGAACAGTGGGGTAGGCTGGCATCCCCCCCACAGACAACTAGCCAATATTCCTGCGGATTCCAAACGCTTGACTGGGGTGTCTCCAGTCAGAGCATGTTCAATGGACCTGCGGAGTCGACCCTGCCACGGGCGGGATAAGGGTTTGATGATGCTTGCATAAATAACCTGGGAGCGGCGAATTGCGTTGGACACACCAGTTCTCGACTGATCACTGAAGTTAAGCAGCGCAACCCCAGCTAGTACTGACATGGGTGGCCGCTTGGGAAAACTGGGTACTGCTAATACCCCAAAAAATACATAATACAGTACAATGCAGGCATTCAGTTTGAGAGTGACTGCACACGCACCGGAGTTCTAGGAACCATTAAGGCCATATACACACGGAACTACCCAATAGTGAAGGCAAGACAATGAGCTTTAAAGGACATGTGGGTGCTTTGTTTTACAAAAAACACAATCCGTTGTAAAAAAAAATGAAACCCGTGAAAACGGGAAAAAACCACAGGAATGATCACGTTCCGTTTTAGACAGGTTCTACTTTATTGTGTTGCAAAAAAACGTTGTGGAATCCGAGCAGAGGTCGCTCAAATCAGTCCACGAGTGGATTGTCATACAAATTTCGATGAAAACAACGGCAACCGTGTCACCTAATCTTCCGTTAAGTCATATATTCCAATAATAAACGGATTACAGAGCTTGTAATGACATCCTAATAATGATTTCTTGCTAATCCCTATTCTTCCTTATCAGGCGCACCTTCAAGTATAGGCTTTTCTGTCAGCAAAGCAAAAAATGCCTACAGCGGAGAACCGGTTGAGTGGCAGAGCCCGAGTTAAACCTCGTCTTCTTTTTATTGGCAGACATCCTGAATATGTCCAAAATAAAATTATAAACGCTGAATTAAGAGTCTCCTCATGACGTCAATGACTCGAGGATGAAGTAACACCATGCAATTAAAGGGAGAGGATGAAATTTAGTCAATTCTCACAGTGTCCTTATATACGGAGAATTCCAAATTATTTTGGCCCGTGACTGATAGTCTGGACCGCCTCTACCGATAGCAACATTATCACCAGTCCACAGGCTAACGGCACTTGAACGACTTTGTGCAATCCTGCAGCTTTCACGGCCCGTGACCAGTGCCGGATTTAGACATTGAGAGGCCCTGGGCTATTTCAATTTTGACGCCCTTTTCAAGTCCTTATGACGCCCCTTTTCTTAAGTTTTGAAGCCAACTAAATGTTGAGGCCCAAGGCTTCAGTCTAATTAGCCTGGTGGTAAATCCGGCACCACCCGTGACAGGTGTCGCCCTCTCGACATCAACATCTGCCTGTTCACTATATGTCCAGTCACATATAATGGCTAAAATTGTTCTTAGTTTTGGTACTGCACCCCCAAATGAGGTAAACAGTTCGCCGAAAGTAGTAAAAATGCACGTGAATTTCGTTGTCTTAAGAGGTGACTGAATGACCTATGACACCAAGCGGGTAGTCAGCCGCGGAAGACACTTGCTAGTATTTCACCTGTGCTCGATGTCCATCCCCTCAGAAGCTACGCACCCTCAGTGGCCCTGTCACCTCTCATCTACACATAACACTGACGTAACTCAAGTAGCAGATTTACGTTTAAGTAGGCCTGGGCCTAGGGCTTCGAGGGGAACTGGTGTTATTTATGTTTAAGCATTATTTGAAATTTAATTTTGGGCCCTTGGGTTTCGCATCTCTTTGGTGGGATTTCATTCACCGTACTGTCTTCCGGTCCTGAGTTGTATAAACTTAACGATTAAACAGTTTGTGGATTCTGCCTTTCACCCAATTCGGTAGCGTAGTGCATCTAGGGTCAGTGGTTCTAGGTTTGATACTGGACAGAGGTGGGTTGGCTTCTTTCGGTCGAGAGAGAGGCCCTCAGTGTGCCTTCCTTTGGATGAGAAGTAAAACCGAGGTCCCGTCGGGTGTAAAATGGCATTCGCACGTAAAAGACCCCTCACTACTCTGCAACGGGTAAATGCGGCAAATTACCAGGTGTAGGAGCTCCCCTGGGGTCGGCGGAATGCCCCAACGAACAGCAGACCGACGATAAATAAGCACTGAGGTTGCAGCTTTGGTCGGCACCGGCTGCGGAAAAACACTGTCCAATATATCACCCTTGTGTCCATTCAGAGGGACAAGACCATTGGCGGGAAATGGCTAAGGAGTCGCTTGCTTGGTAGTCTTCCTTTCGGCCTAGGGCCATAAAAACTCCAGATCAGTTTTTGCAAACCAAAGCAGGAGAAAAATAACCTGAACACAATGTCAAAAAAAAACACATCAGGCTCAAGATTGATGTTGGCCAGGCAGCGAATGTAGCCTGAGGTAGTGGGTTGCCCACCCTTGATCCGATTCTATTACTAGACATAACTAATCAATAATATTGTCAAAAGCCAAATTAAATAATAACAAGATTCAATTAAGAGCCCCAGGGTGGGGGAGCAGGTCAATTATCCAGCTAACATTTTCAAAACGCCAATGCGAATGGTCGATTCAGCATGCAACGACAATCAATTATTAAGCGAATAAATGCATTGGATATTTTTAAACAGGCAGAGGAGGAAAGGGTGCAGGTTCGATTCCTAAAAAAAAGGCGTTGCCTGCTCGCCACTAGAATCGAACCTGTGAACCGTGAGTTCAAGAATCGCACACGTTGTTGCAAGTGCCAGTTGGGTCTCCGAAGGAGGACAGGTCGGCCTGGAACACTCGTCATGGTAAGGAAGATTACCGAAGAGATCACCTTCCAAGAGGGGGCGCCTTATTGCGATGGACACACCAGTTCACGTCTGATCCCTGAAGTTAAAAATACAATCCCAGTTACTACTGACATGAGTGGCCGCTTGGAAAAACTGGGGACAGCTAATACCCAAAAATCGTTGCATTAGAGTAGTGTCTGTGCAAGTCTCCGTTTGTTGTTGTTTTAGGGCCCTTCAACTACAAGATCATTTGAGCCCCGTCCACAGCATACTGTAGTTCTTCTGCAGACCGCACAGACACTACACTAATGCGACAATTTTTGGGTATTAACAGTACTCAGTTTCCCAAAAGGCCACCAATGTCAGTACTAGCTGGGGTTGCGCTGTTTAACTTCAGTGATCAGACGAGAACTGGTGGGTCCAACGCAATTCGCCGCTCCCGTGTAGTCTCTGCCACAGAACTATGCAATGGACAGGGTTCTAATGACCTTGTAGTTGAAGGGCCCTAAAACACCAACGAACAAAGAAGAAACCTTCCAAGAAACGAAGTGGAGGGACGCGTCCTTCGAAAGAAGGAAGTCGCGCTAAGATTCCTGATCGAATTCAACCACCTGCCAAAACCAGCCCAGTAACGTCCGACTCTGAAGCTCTTAAAATCAAGAGCAAACTGTGTGACATGGCTTGAGGATTTGTGCCACTTGACTCTAGTGCGCAGGCCTTTTGAAACATTACATTTGTACTGAAGTGGATGTGGTGCAAGTCCAGAGTTCAGGTTTCCTGACTCTCAAGGTTTTCTAACTACCGACAACGTGAAAAAACACTGTGGTCCTGACAAAAATAACCGCATTCCGCTCGATGTTTAAACAGAAAAAAAAAACTGATACAACAGAGATTAAAGTTTCACGAATGTGTCTAGAGAAAATAATGTTCGTTCGCCTTGACCTCTCGGGCGCCAACTCAGCAGTCACATTGCGTAACAACGTCTCAACCTTCTAAAGTAACCACCACATTTAATGATCTGGCAATATTTCTCCCACTAACTTGTCCTGACAGGCTTAAAAAGGAGCTCAGAATCAGCCTTGTCACTTTTTTGATGATGAAAACTCCGCCTTTCTGATTAAAACGCTCACGTCTCACCAGAATAGAAAAGAGAAAGGCTCGCCTTGGGAGTTCACTCGTTAGTAGGCGTCACTCTTCAGCTCATGGTTAGGATTGTTCGCGATCATGCTCGCATATGCTGTGATTTCTTTCACACGAGCAGGTCGCAATGGTTTGCATATAGTCCAAAACATTCATCGCGATGCACACCTAACGAACATCAAGAAAAAGCGAACCTGAACGAACAAGAACATACATTTTCAGAGTTTGATTCTATGCGATTCGAAAGTGTAGTCCAAGAAGCAGTCAAGAAGGGCTACCAGACGTCATTATCAATGGCTGGGTCGAGTATCCAGTTTCGTTGGCGTTTTAGGCCCCTTCCTCTACAGCGGTCATTAGAGCCCCGTTCACTTCGTAGTTCTAATGTAGACACTACACTGATGTGATGACTTTTGGATATTAGCAGTACACAGTTTCGTCCCACTGGTACACATGAGCAATCCGTTAGGGGATGCCTTTACGCAGCCGGAAGCCGCGGCCCTTATATGCTTATTTAGAATAGACCTATTTTTTTTTTGGGGGGGCACTGTCCTTTTAAAACGGGGGGGGGGGGGGGGGAGTCCTGACGCCTAGTAATTTTGCCGAGGGACTGCTTTACTTTCCACCTGACGGAAAGTGCGTTGGGAGCAGCTCTGTTGCCCGGAAAAAAGCTACAGCACATCGGTCCTGGAACTACAGGCGGGTAAATGGGCTCTAGAGATTAGATGGGAGAACTAGAACTCACCGACCCCCAACCATGTCCAATAACAGCTTCATATTTTCAGTGTGGATCATCCTTTCAACTACTATTCCTGCCTAGGACACGGTCGGATACCCATTTATCCTGCTGAAACCTAGCACACACGGGCGAACTGTTGGATGGTAGTTTTTCCGGTGAGCGGATGACTTGCGTTGGACACCCCAGTTCTCGTCTCATCACGCAACCCCAGCTAGCACTAGCATGGGTGACCACTTGGGAACACTGGGTACTGCTAATCCTATACTCTAAAATCGTCGCAACAGCGTAGTGTTTGTGCAGACTCGGTATTAGAACTGCGCAGTGACCGTTGACAACTAGTTGAAGGGCCCTAAAACACCAATGAAAATGCAGTTTTGCCAAGTCAGCTACAGACCCAATACAACACCACTGCTTCTTTAACGTCGGCCTGTCTTAATTATTAGTTTGTTACGCCAATGGGTGGGGGAGTCGGCCATGCAGCCATTGTTTGTTGTTTGTTGGTGTTTAAGGTCCCGTCAACTACAAGGTCATTAGAGACCCGTCCACTGCATAGTTCTAATGCATAGACTGCACAGACATTACACTAATGCGACGATTATTGGGTATTAGCAGTACCCAGTTTTCCCGAGCGACCACCCATGTCAGTACTAGCTGGACTTGCGTTGCTTAACTTCAGTGATCTGACGAGAACTGGTGTGTCTTTTTTGGTTTGTTGGTGTTTTAGGGCCTTCAACTACAAGGTCATTAGAGCCCAGTCCACTGTGTAGCTCTAATGCAGAGACTGCACAGACACTACACCAATGCGACGATTCTTGGGTACTGGCAGTACCCAGCTTTCCAAAGCTGCCACCCATGCCAGTACTAACTGGAGTTGTGTTGCTTAACCTCAGTGACCAGACGAGAACTGGTGTGTCCAACGCAATTAAACAATTTTCTTTTACGGGCGCCAGGGGGTCCCAAAATTGAGAATTTATTTTCTGCGAAGAAATTGTCCATTCCTCTCGCTCAAGAGAAATCATTCGCTTCTCGATCAGGGTCGAACCTGTAAAAATGCTCGTAATTGAGCTATTGTGGCATGAGGCGGGGTGCTGTCAGGTGGAATATGCTGCAGTTATTAGGAAGAAATATAGCGACATCATTTCCATACGTCAAATACCAGCTGGAAACATAAATATTTCAATAACGTGCTTGCCGATCAGAGCTTGCACCAACCTGACAAGTCGTAATTACTGCTACAAAATATTTTAGGAGACACAGCCGGCCACCACAAATATTAAGTCCAAAAACGTTTTTTTTTTCAAAGACGAGTGACATGTTTCTCGATCATCCATCATCTTTCCCTAATCCACGTCTTAACATAAACCATAAGGTGAGGGAGAGAGGAGTTATTTAGGAAAGCGTGACTACACTTCCACTTGATATTAACTTTCCAAGAACCGCTCAGTGGGCTGCAAAATTTGACCATTAAATCGCCTTACTCCAAGTAGAAAGAATTCTTTTCCGTTGGGCCCTCCCTTCCCTCTAGCCCCGTCCACTCTGGTCCAATAACAGCCATCAACCACGGGCAGGCTCGATCCTGCAATCATGGACTAACGCAGTAAAGAAGACTAATTCACTCGGCCATCGAAACAGCAATTTACATCAGGCATGTCAAACTGGGGGTAACTTCACGGGCCACGTGGTCATGAAGGCCCCTTTGCAAATGCGTCAGGGGGCTGCTGTCCACCCTCTTTCGTCGAACTGCCGAGTAACAGGCGGCATATGGATACTACATGGCATCGATTGTGCGGGCTGCAATTCTAAGCTTCAAGGGCCACATATTGCCCGTGGGCCACCATTTCGCCACTCCTGATTTACTTAGTATTACCATAAGCTTGACTTTTGCTTGTGTTGCGCATTTTCTTGTAAACACGACACAACGTTTTGAACCGTCCCAAATGGTCCCAATAATCCCCTTATGGGCCCATCTCTCACTAAATCCTCATTCACCCTACACGCTACAGTATCATATCCCTTCGTACAACCTGCTCCCACGTCTGCCTTGGTCTTCTCCTGCCCCGGATTCTTCCAATAACCTGTATCTGTGCAATAGACCTAACCAGCTCCCACTTCTCCCATCCTTCTCCCCAAATGGTCCCACTGCCACACATATTGGGGCTATTGAATACCGTGACTACTGCGTCATTGGTTCCAGGTTCGATAATGGAACGAGATGGGAAGACTTCTTTCGGCGGGCGAGAGAGAGGCCCCCAGTCCGCCTTCCGTTGGATGGGAAGTGAAAGCTGGTGCACCCTGTGGTGTACGATGTCATTTGCGCGTAAAAGAACCCTCTCTACTATGCAACGGGTGGAAGAGGTAAAATTCCCGGATGTAGGAGCTCGGGTGAGTTCCCCAACGAACACTATGTGTTATGTTATACTAACGGGTTGGGGAGTAAGCCAAGCAGCCATAACAGGCCGATTGTTGTTGTTTGTTGGTGTTTTAGGGCCCTTCAACTACAAGGTCAATTAGAGCCCCGTCCACAGCATAGTTCTTATGCAGAAACTGCACAGACACTACACTAATGCGACGATTTTTGGGTATTAGCAGTACGCAGTTTTCCCAAGCGGCCACCCATGTCAGTACTAGCTGGGGTTGCGCTGCTTAACTTCAGTGATCAGACGAGAACTGGTGTGTCCAACGCAACTTGGCTGCACGTAATAAGCAAAGAGGTTTCAGCTTTGTTCGGCAGCCGGCTGCGGAAAAATACCCTAAAGATAGGAAAATCACTTTGGTCCTGGTAAAACGAAGTCGACAGACCACTCTGAAATGGGCTGTCCTAATCTGGGAGAAAATGTTGCCCTTTGCTTGTCTAGCCCGAAGTAGTCCCTATCTTTCAATAATCACCCTGTCCAAGCAATAGTGATATCTCTCCTTTAGTGAGCACTGCAGTTCCACGCGGAGCTGTGGAAAGAGGAAGAGGAAAAGATTCCATCAATATGATAATATTTATAACTCGCAAAAGGGATGGGCGATCGAAGTTTTGGGACACATTGGGAAATTCACGGATGGTCGCCTTCATTCCAATCGTGACATTTGACATTTAAGACGAGGAAAGAAGAGGTTTCCTTCAGGATAAAAAAAAACGTATAAAGGATCTAAGCAATGATTGTCGTCATCGTTTTGAACAATTGCCCAAATGTTCCCTCGCGCAAGACAATGGATACACCCAGCAGATCCAGCTGCTGAGAGATCCAAAAGAGATGCAGTAAAAGGATTTTCGTCACCATGATAGATTCTCCACACGATGAGAAGGGAAAGAGAAAGAGGCAGGAGGGGGCCTTACCTCCTCCCTGCCCTTTCTCTCGTGGAAATGTTAAAGGCATGTAGGTCACTATTAGATATACCTTCGCAAACTACATTTCTTTACCCACTCAACTGTTCTCAACAATCCATTGATTTCACTGCAGAATTTTGATACAGTTCCACCTCAAACGTTGGTACAGTCCTGATGAAAGTTGACACCTAGTCCAATCTTTTTTCGTCTTTCCTACACGCAAATTCCTTTCGAATGCACATTATGAACAGCAAAAGGGTTAACTTTACCTCCCCCGTCACTATTTTTTGAGGTTTTACTTCTCATCCGAAGAAAGGCGCACTCGGGGCTTCTCTGTCACCCAAAAGAAGCCAATGATCCAGTATCGAACCTGGAACCACTGATGCAATAAACCGAGCACGCTAGCTATTACGCCATCAAAAACCGAAACCAACGAGAGGGAACAGAAACAGGAAGTGCTAAGAACCCTCACAACTATGCAACGCGTAGAGGAGGCAAAATGTTCAGGTGTAGGAGCTGGCCCCCTAAACCCGCCGCGGTGGCGTAGTGGTTAGCACGCTCGGCAACTACGCCAGTAGTTCTAGGTTCCATACTGGACCGTGGTGGGTGGGCTTCTTTCGGGCGAGAGAGAAGGCGCGAGTGTGCCTTCTTTCGGATGAGAAGTAAAGCCGAGGTCCCGTGTGGGTGTACGATGGCACTTGCACGTAAAAGAACCCTCTCTACTACGCAACAGGTAAATGAGGCAAAATTTCCGGGTGTAGGAGCTCGCCCCCTGGCGTCGGTAGCATTCCCCAACGAACACTAGACCGACGATAAATAAGCGTAGGGGTGCAGCTTTGGCCGGCAACCGGCTGCAGAAAAAAAACTATGACCAATATATCAACCTGTGTCCATTCAGAGGGACAAATGGGTACCCAACCCTGCCATAGGCGGGAAAAGGGTTAGGAGTATTCTATATAATAATAGGAGCTGGCCCCCTGGCATAGGTGGAGTCCTTTAACGAAAATAATACTCCGACGATAAATAAGGGGAGCGGCGAGTTGCGTCGGACACACCAGTTCTCGTCTGATCACTGAAGTTAAGCAACGCAAGCCCAGCTAGTACTGACATGGGTGGTCGCTTGGGAAAGCTGGGTACTGCTAATACCCAATAATCGTCGCATTAGTGTAGTGTCTGTGCAGCATATGCATTAGAACTATGCAGTGGACGGGTCTCTAATGACCTTGTAGTTGACGGGACCTTAAACACCAACAAACAACAACGATAAATAAGTATCGGGGTTGCAGCTGTGGTCGGCAGCCGGCTGCGAAAAACCATCGTCCAATATATCACCCTTGCGTCCATTCAGAGGGACAAGATGGGTGCCCGACCCTGCCAAAAGCGGTGAAAGGGTTAGGAGTGGTTTGTTTCCTTCTTGTCGAAGTGATAGTGGTTTGTCGTCGATTTGTATTGCTCGTGAGGTGGCGTTCCAAGTTGTGTTCTCCTTTATTATCACCCACTATCGTCAAGGAGCACCTCAAACGGATGAACAGAGACAGGGCGAACACTTTCTGCAGGGAAACTGCGCAAAGAATTCTCAGGATGAGATGTTTGAAATGACGTTGAGCAGTTAGTAAACCCTAGTGTAAGTCATTTAGAAAATAATTAATCGATTTTATGCAGGGAGACTACCTCGTCTCACTACTTCCAGCGCCTTTCACTCCATTATCCATCAGTTAGCTCCATTGATTGCCTGACGTCAAAGGGGTTGTGATTTAATAATTGCAAGATAAGCCCAATTTAAGGAATCGTGCTTGAACAACAGGAAGTCACTATTTACGTTCATTGTATCAGGTTTATGAATTCCTTGTTATTGTTGCTCTCTTGGATCGTTCGTTGATCGCATAACATGAATTACGCTCATTTGCTCTTTCTCCTACGTCTGTTGTCAAGTCCTTTTTATTTGGAGATACTGCAAAAGCATTTTCGCCCCTCACTGCCGTTCTACTGACATATCCCCATAGTTTTTAGAGGACGGGGGAAGGGGATATCTCCACGGTTCGGAATTTAACTATCATTAGGACAACAGGTATGAATACCTTTCACCGATCAGGATGGATCTTGTTTGTTTGTTTGGCGTTTTATTTAGGTCCCTTCAACTATAAGGTGCGTTCAAAAAGTAACGAGCCGGAGGCATAATGATGGAAACCAGTACCTCTATGTTAGAAGTATTGGCCCTGGCTGTTGAGGCACTTGTCCCACTGTGACACGAGGCGGTGAATGGCTGTGTCATAAAATCCCCTAGGCTGCAATGTGAACCAGTTCCGCACGTACAGCTCGACGTCGGCGTCCGAGGTGAATCGGTGGCCCCTCAGAGCCCTTTTCAGGGGACCAAACGTGGCGTAATTGCAGGGAGAGAGGTCTAGACTCTATGGAGGGTGGCCGAGAACCTCCCATTTGAATTTCTGCAGGAGTTCCGCGACTGTGTTGGCCGTATGAGGTCTTGCATTGTCGTGGAGCAGAATGACCCCACGGGTGAGATTGCCTGGTCGTTTTGTTTTGATCGCTTGGCGAAGGGTGGTCAAGGTTTGCGAGTAACGCTGGGGCCCATGCGGCATGAAGTGTATCAGAAGGGGGCCATCTTGGTCAAAGAAGAATGTCAGCATAACCTCTCCTTCGTCACTGTTTGCAATGCGACTGGCAGAGTTGGACGATGGATGTATGCTGCTGTTCGCTTTGTATCGTCACGTGACGTGCACGCGTGCCCTCTCTAGTGACGGGCTGTTACCTTCCACGCTCAGGTCAGTACCACACCTCGTTACACACGCCACGATATTACCATCCTGTCACTGATTTGCGCATTTCAGCCTCTGGCTCGTTACTTTTTGAACGCACCTTATACAATGGTCATTAGAGCCCCGTCCACTGCGTAGTTCTAATGCAGAGTCTCCACAGACACTATGCTGTTACGACGATTTTGGGTATTAGCAGTCCCCAGATTTCCAAGAGGTCACCCATGCTAGCACTAGCTCGGGTTGCGTTTCTTAATCTTCAGTTATCAGTCAGCATTGTGTGGAGGTATTAAGGTGCCCTGTCATTGCTGCTCTACACCTCTGTCTTTCGCATCCTGCCTCTGGCAGGGTCGGATATCGATTTTCGCGCCATCGGACACGTCATTAATCTGCGGTACAGTATTTTTAATTTGATGGATTTGTAGGTTTTAGGAGTAGTTTAAATACGAAGGTCATTAGAGCCCCGTCCATTGCATGGTTCTAATGCAGAGTCTGCACGACAATTGAGGGGGATATTGGCGGTACCCAGGTTTCCCAAGCGACCACCCACGTTAGTACTAGCACTAACACTAGTACTGGTGTGTCTAACGCAATACAGCCGCTCCCGGTATTTTTAAGCAGCCGACTGTCAACCTAACTTCTACAACCCCTCAAACCCCGACGCTTATTTATCGTCAGCCATTTTGATCTACGGGGGAATTTTCCTCCATCGACACCACGGTGGGAGGGGGGGGGGGAGTTTCTATCCCAGAGTGCGGCCAAGTTGCGTTGGACACACCAGTTCTCGTCTGATCACTGAAGTTAACCAACGCAACCCCAGCTAGTACTGACATGGGTGGACGCTTGGGAAAACTGGGTACCGCCAGTATCCAAAAATCGGTTAGTGTAGTGTCTGTGCAGTCTCTGCATCAGAACTACACTGTGGACGGGGCTCTAATAACTTTGTCGTTGAAGGGCCCTAAAACACCAACAAACAACAACAACGAACATGGGTGGTTGGCAGAGAACGCTGGGTTCTGCAAATGTCCCTTTCCTACATCCCCTACACCTACTTCCTCCTCTCCCGCGAGCAGCCTCCTAAGGGTTCGGCCTGTTATGGCTGCTTGGCTTAGTGTAACAGCATAGAATGATGACATCGTACAAACAGCTTTGAACAACGGGGTTACTTCCTATCCGACGACAGCCGAACTTAGGCTTTCTATCTCAACGCAAGGACTCCATCGTCACCTGCTAGGACTGAACCTGGAAACCACTGCACGCTATTTCCGCGACATTGAAAAACGGGATGAAGACAAAAATCAACGACAAAAAAGTAACGGGGAAAAAATGGATTAACATACCTCAGAAGATAGTTGACGCAAACGACACACTGTGGTTTGTGCGATTTATTACCATAAATGACTGTAGCTTGAGTTATCACCCACACATAACCGCCATGTTTAGCTAAGAACCGATAACGTCCGGTCTGACACTGGCCTTTGGTGAACACTGTAAAGATACAAACGGAAGTGTGTAAGACACATGCACTGGGACACACTCGATCAATGACAAATTTATGCGCGAAAAAAAACAAAACAGCTTTTTGCAGACGTTAAAATTTGAAATAAATGAGGAATTTCGCCACAGATAAATCAGTATCAGCAATTACGGGACAATACGGATAAGAGAAGTTTACATTTGGGTCACAGAGATTGTCAGCAACATTATAAATCAATCAGTGACACAGATATACATTTTCAAAATTATTGTAAACCTCAGGGAGGAGGAATAAAATTTGGTAGCAGCAGGGAATGAGGGAGAAGAAACCAATGTGGGCCACCGCTGACGGACGACTTCGACAAATAGACGTCACCGTCCGAATTGAGGACACCAGAATCGATTAAAGGTTTATTAATTTTGAATTAAAACCACCCTAGAAAAACAAAATTCGGGAGGTGTAAAAAAATAGTTTTTCAATTTCCTGTCAAAAAAAGGAACTTATACGCCAGAACCACCAGTGGCACACGTTGCGCAGCAATATATCCCCACATCCTGACAGCACACGTGGCATCCAGAACGTTCCTGTTTCCGGTTCCTTTTGTCGGTCCGTAAGCTACCGCATGACCAGCACAGAGAAGCCTAGAAAATGACAGTTTCCGTGCACCAAAGTCATTAGGGTGACACTGATCATGTCGAAGGACGGAGGAGGGGTTTAGCCATTAGGGCCTGATAAGTAACAGGTTCAATCCTGATCAAGGTGAGGAGGACGCTTCAGAGGTAGTGGTTAAGCCCATTGTTGGGATCTTAATATACAAGAAGTCACGCCCTCTCCCTCCCGCTTACGGCAGGGTGTAGTACCCATGCAGTTTTGGACGCCGGGATGATGCTCAGTTGCACAGTATATTACGAAGCCGGCTACCAACCTCAGGCTTCAACCCCTGTTTTCGATCCGTTGGTGCACTTTGACTCCACCAACCCCAAGAATGAGGACCTCCTACGCCTGGAAATTGTGCCGATCGTCCCATGTTGAAAGGGTTCTTTTCCATGCAGTAGTGACATCGTCGATACTACACGGAGCCACGCCGCTACCTCCCATCCGACAGAAGGCGTACTTGGACCCAACTGTCACTCGAAAGATGACAACCCACCTGGATCCTGTGTCGACCCTGGAACTACTAACACAGAAGTACAGCCTGATACCTCTGCGTCACCAAGGCACAGGAGGAGGGGGTCGGGTCACCAAGTATCCCTCAAGTTCCGAATAAACAATTTGGGTGTTCAGGTTTTTGAAAAGGTCAAAATGACAGCGAAGTTCCCTTATCACGACTAAGGCAGGGTCGGGTACCCAACTGGCCTCTCTGAATGGACACAAGGCTGATATACAGGACGGTGTTTATCCGCAACCGGTTGTTGATCACAGCTGCAACCCTTCCGCTTATTTATCATCGGTCTACTGTTCCTTGGGGTACTCCACCGACCCCAGGGGGGCCAGCTCCAACACCTTGTCCCATCTACTCCCGTTGCATAGTAGAGAGGGTTCTTTTGAGTGCAAATGCCATCGTACACCACACGGGAAGGACAGCGCGCTCGAGGCCCCTCCCTCCCTCCTCTCTCCATCTTTCTTTCCCTCTTTCTCTTAATCCCTCTTCTCTCTCCGACTTTCTCTCCCTCCCTTCTCTCTCCGACTTTCTCTCCCTCCCTCTTTGTCTCTCCATCTTTCTTCCCCTCCCTCTTTGTCTCTCCATCTTTCTTCCCCTCCCTCCTCTCTCCTTCTTCCCCTCCCTCCTCTCTCCTTCTTCCCCTCCCTCCTCTCTCCTTCTTCCCCTCCCTCCTCTCTCCTTCTT